>OY987255.1:140736237-141104237 GCA_963920725.1 Rhamphomyia laevipes
ATAAAATGAATAGATAAAAAATGATAAACAATATAATCAAGAAATCTTTTAACCCATTAGCTAAAGTTTAGCTATTTGAACTCTAATTCAAATTCGTACTGTGATGTGTGGTATATGAGAAAGTTAATCAATAAAATTTTAATATTAAGATTTTGGTTTCCTGTTTAATATAACTAGTTTTGTAATAATAATTCCCATTTGTATTCTTAATGTAAAGAAAATTTCTGATAAATTGAAAAAAAAAAAATTGATATTAAAATATTTCATAAATTACAGGAAAAACTATGGTTTAACATTGTTTTAAAGTCATTATTTATATTGAAGTAACTAATTTACAACTAATATACATCAAATATTTCATTTCAACTTTGAATATTTTAATCGGTACAATAATTTCATATAAATTGGCTTTTTTTTGTGCAATGATATTTTTTGTAATTACAGTATCACCGTCACGTTGACGTCTGGGGAAAGTAAAAAGCTTTATACCTAAGTGATTGCGTTGGTCAACATTGACGGTGTACTAGAAACATTTGTACTATCAGCTCAGAAACACAACTGTCAACACCATATTGTTCTCAGCGATGAAGTGAAACACTTCTTTAAAAAAGAAGCTATCATTAAATTTTACATAAAAGTAAGGAAATGGAAGCTTTAAAAAGTTACTATCAAAGCGTACTCTGTAATTTAAAGTTGGGTGTATACTTGAACAATGTAATTTAGCACGTACAATGCAATTTAACGTGGCACTGTGATTCCGGCTTAATGCTTTTTAAATATTTGTAAATGGTAACGCCATCTTGTAATCGAAATGTTCATTAATTTTGCTGCCATTTTGTAATACTCTTTATTACCATTGGCAACGTTACCGACTGTTTGGTTAAAATATACTATTATTAAGTTGCAGTTCATTACACAGCGCCATCTATTGACAGAACACTTTATTGTACCATTTATTATGTTTGTAACACCATCTTTAATATCATTTTTAATGTTCCACCATATTATAAATTATATTTAAATGATTCTGTAGTTATAAAATCAGCTATTCACTCTATTTTTCAAGAACCGTATAGCAAGATGAATAACGCTGCACGGCGTATAGCTAAATTCTTTGATTCTAAATTCTGACACATTTAAAATGTTTGGTTTATCATGAAGAGAAATTGACATTTTCTATATCAAAAAAATATAATCTTTTTAAAACAAAATTACAATCAGACCGACAAACGCTTACAAAATTACAACTGACAGACAGACCGACAAAATTACAATTGACATTGACATCACAACAATTTTATTTATTTAGTACGAATTTATTTATAAATCTTTTATATCCATGTATTTTTTAATGCGCCTAAGGTTATGCTACAATGTCAAATTTATAATATGAATGAATTTATTGTATATAGAGACTTTGTGCGGAAGGCATTGCGGTTGAAATATTTTGTGGTTTATTAAAGTTTTGAAATTACAAAAATGTTCAAATTAATCACACTTCTAATTTTAAAAATTATTTTGTAAATTTTACAAATAAATTTCAAGTTGAAGTTGAAGATTTTTGTGGTTTTTGATCTATTTATTTAATGATTAATTTGAAATTGTATAAATTTTGTGTTAAATGAAAAACGTTTATCGTTTACACGCTTTTCAAATCATAAATCATAAAAATATAAATTTTATTATAATCGAAAATTAAAAAAAAATTGTTAATAATTTTAGTATTTTGTACGAATTTCAATTATAATTTAATTTTTTTTTTATTATTATTATTATGATTTTAAAAGGTGTAGAAAAATTTAATAAATTTCGTGATGATATCATTGAAAAGGTGAAATAAATTTGATTTTTATATTATTAAAGGTGTGTAATTAGTATTGTTTTACTCTAAATTGATAGGTTGGAGGAGGTGGGTGACAAAATATCATAATCATAATTCTTAAATTCGTAATAGAAACGGAACGGATTAAGAATATAAGTTGCACTTAAATAAATAGTAAGTCAACTAGTGGGCCAACTAGTGAGCCAACTAGTAAGTCAACTAATGATGCAACTAATTATCAGGAAGAGTCATTTATATCGCATTTCATTACATTTTGATTGTGTAGATAAAATAATCAATCTATAAACTTACGATTATGATTGTTTATTGGATTTATTGGTTGGAATCTTTCTCACTTAATATTAACGATTACATTTAATATTTTCAGTTACTTTGTTGCCAAATTCTTTTGAGGTTATATCGAAAAAAAAAAATACTGGAAGCTTTTTGATATTAGTTTACCAAAATGCGAATTTCTTTTATTTTTTATTTTTTTGGATTTAAATTTCTGATTTACATTTTTCTGTCGTTGAATTTTTTTTTTTTTGCAAAAGCTAAAAACAAAAAATCATTTATGGTTAAGTCACGAACGAATAATTTGTTTTATGTTAATTTCATCTTCAATTTCCAATGAATTGGAATTTAATGGTAGGCCATAAAAATTCAGTTTCTATTATAATGTAATTTAATTTCTGAAAAAAAAAAAATACAATTCCGTATTTCCACTCAGTGACGATTAATTATACAATTTTATTATTGTGTGGTCACAAGGAAAATTTCTTATAAATTTCTTGCACGACAAATTGGTATTAGTACCAAAGATATTCAATTGTTAGAAATATTTTATATTGTTAAGCAATAGGCTTGAGAATTTTTGAAATAATTAGAAAAACAAGAATTTTCTCTGTAAATTTTCTAGTATAAAAATTCCGCAAAAAAAAAAGTAAATTTAATCCAGTCCTTAAAACCTTCTAGAAAATATAGATCCTTTTATTTTTGGTAATATATATTCCATATTTTAGCTATCATTCCAACTATTTGGTACCAAAAAACTTCATTTAATAAAATATTATGTTAAAATCGAGTTTTCAATAAAATGACCAGTTTTCACCAATTTTCTAACTACCAGCACGTATTTTAAATGTAAATGCAAATCGTAATATTTGTAAACCTATCACTGCTACTCTGAACATTAAAAGAAATTATTAAATTTTCATAGACAACTTGACAATTTACATTTACAATTTTCCATTATTTTTCCAATTTCGTGATTTACGAAAATCTTTTGTACATCAGTGCGTATAAAAAAAAAAATTAAATAAAGTTAAAATTTTAACTTAAAGAAACGTTGATAAAATAAGAAAATTCGATAATTAGTTAGCAATATTGCTGGTCTTTATTACACAATTTCGTTCTATATTTATTCGTAAAACAAAATTTTAATATTAAACTCTGGTGCAAAATTTCACGCAATCGATATTTCAAAATCGTGAAATGGAATTCCCAAAAATGGTAAATTTTGCATATACAGCAATTAAGAATTAGGGGTGAAATTATGTAATTAGAATAATTGAGTGTATCAAATTGTTGCTTATTATAATTTTAAATGAACTAATTAATAAGTAAATACATAATAATAATTTCTATTATCTTTTCTTTTTCAGGTAAAGTTTGAATATTTATTAGCTAAAATTAGGCCAAACAGAGTAAGTGGAATATAAATTAATTATATATAAAAATTATTTGAAAAACCAGAAGTAAATATTTTAATTACCTAATTGCTAACTGAAGTGTAAATAATTAATTTTTAATAAAATAATTATTATAACTAAATCTAGAGAAATTTGAAAATTTTCATGTGTGTAATCGAACTTATCTCGAAACAGTTTTTTACGATTTATTGCAATTTAATATCGTAAATATTCATTAAAATTGATAATAAACAACACTTTATATAGTAATTAGAAGTAAAATCGCATATAAATCAACTTTCTGCCACTAGAGTTCGCTGTATTGTACAATATAATTCTCATTAATGAACACATTCGCCACTTACGCATTTTTTGGGTTTCCTGTGGAAATTGACGAGCAAAAAATAGTATGTGCGTTATATTTGAATCTGTAAAATATTTGGTTGTAAGGGAAACTGCTTGTCACATTTGGGATATAGACCTCCGAGTCATTATTTATAATTTTTGTTTGTTAAGGACGGTGTGACGGACGTGATGATGATTACCGGAAACTGGAGAAATATAAAATATCCAGTATTCTTTACGAAAAATTTCGCGGAGTACCTACTGGTGCTAGATGACACCAAAAAATGAAATTATGCTTGAAATATTTGGATTTTGGGCTGTCATAAAGCCTTTATTGAGAATATTTTTATACAAATGCCAACTGCCGGCAATTCGGTTCTCAAAAGCCTATTTATATTAATTTCCCGCTGTCGATAACAGTCAGAATTATGCCTTTAGGCTATTTAGTAGGAAAGAATTCGGTATTACTAGAATGCGTGGTACAGTAACTACAACTTTTGAATGTTTTCAAGATTTAATAATTTCTTAATTTAAATTCAATTTATTTTATAAATTAATATTATCCAACTTCTTCAGTAGTTGCAGATGTTAATTTAAATTTTTACAAGTGCATCTTTCTTTTAATATTATATAAAATAAAAAATTTCTTATCTATTTTCTGTCTATTTATAATTTTTTTTTTAGAACATGTTAAAGAAAGCATATAAAAAAATCATTTATGGTTAAGTCACGAACGAATAATTTGTTTTATGTTAATCTGATTCTTTTGTTAATAAATTGGAATTTAATCGTATAGGCCATAATTATAGGATTTATATTATTTATCCACGATAAGAAAATTCTAATAGTAGTAGCTATTTAAACAAAAAAAATTAAAACCTAAAACAAAATTTAAAATAATTCATTGAATTTCGGATTCAATTTCCAATGATGATTTCAAGAAAACTAACATTTTAAGTATACGCGCTCGCGAATAACTTTAAAATACCAATAAAAAATTTCTTCTGTTTTTCCTGAAAAAGTTCACCAAAAGGTCCCGAAAAATTTGATATTTTTATATACTTAGTTCTATTTACGATATAACAAATAAACGATGCTGTAGGTAAATTATGTTTGACTAGCAGCGCCACAATCGAAAAGTTTCAAAATCAAAGCAATTTAGTTAGCTATATGTTAATTTTAATAGTTTTAGGAATTACGGACATGAACGACAAAAATCTAATTCTTCTAATGCTAGTAAAATTATAATCAATTTTATTAGCATGGAAGTTTGAAAAGTTCTTTTTATAACATAAACGTTTGAAAAGTACTTTTAGGCTGTCTATTATAAGTGCCACCGTGAAATGAATAAAGTATTTGTCTGTTGAACATGAATTTTACTCATTGTTATTGTATGACCCTAATCTTGATAGAAGAAGACTTAGAACATTGAGAAGACATTAAACAATATAAATCATGGCGCAAAACGGGATGAAGTAAGGTTAATAGCAGAGAGAGGATAAATTTTGTCGTTCTATAATGAAAAATCGATCCATGTGGGTCAATTAGTATCCTATAGTGTTTGGTTCCACCAGGTAATATAAGATGACACTGCATTTCTCAAATAACTTCATTTCACAACTAACTATTTCACAAAGTTGTTACAAATTCACTTCTGTTAGAGTCTATTTAGGTCAAATTTAAGTATCGTTACGATATTTTTTATAATTTTAATCTATAAAATCAAACAAATTTAAAGTGTATGTTTTCTAGCAAATTATAAAAGCAAATAAATTTAAATTAGTGTACAAAAACTAGGCTTTACTTAAAAATTTGATAAGAGAGTATAAGAGATTTGTTAAAGTTAAATAGCAACCTAGAATTAATAGATAAAATGCCTTAAAATTTCATTTTGTCAGTCTAGCCACGTTAGTGTTTTTTCTAGCTTCTAAAGCTGGCCATTCTAAAGCTGGCGCATCTAATTGATTACTATAGCTTTTGGATCGCGAAAACCTTGATACCGATTTTTTTTAATAGGTATTTTATAAACTTTTGATTTTCAGAGTAAATGCTTTACTGAAAGTATTTCAAAGAAAAGAATAAAAGTGTCGGATTTTGAGAATGACCTGTTGCTGCCATTTCTGTAATTACTATTTGACGTTACTGATTTATTTATCTAAGTTTTATTGATATACAGTTTAAGTTTAAAATTTGTAACTCTAATTTAAGCTGAGCAATATTCCACCATTTTCCCAATATAGTACTAGACATCGTAACTTCCTAATTCCATATAACTGCCTGACAGTTCAAAATTATCGTTATGTCACACGGTTCGTCAAAAGTGTGTAATAAGTTTGTTTGTAAGGTATAGATTAGATTAGAGTTACAGAACTGGGCATTGTGTTCCCATATGTCACCGCGGCCATTACTGACCTATTGTGACATTCTGTTATCTTATAGCTCTTTAATAAAGTTGAGGTTGTAGATGAACCTGAAGGTGGGTTTTAATAAATAAGTGATATTTTTTTAAGGTATATAAAAAAGTGATCTTTGGAACATTTGGGTTCATTGACAACATTCTGGCTTTCTAGTACTAGCGTATTATAGACTGATGCACTCTACTACTTAGCCTGAGGCATAATGCAGAGTTGTACCAATATACGAGATGCGCATAAGATTTTAATTACATCCCAAACCACAAATTTCATTACAAGTAATATAAATACGTAATATTTAGAGGCTATACAGCAGTTTCAGGTATGCCAGTTATGCCCCTTAAATCTTTTCAGCCGTATCTGTCCAAAACACAGTTTCACATAATCAATAAATTCATTAAGCTTTCTTTTAATTGTGTTCTATAAGTAAATGCTCATGTTTACAAAGCGTTTCGATTAATTAAAGTAAGTCAAGGTTTCTAATTATATACAAAAACTGAAATATTAAATATGCAAAAAAATAATATTTTAATTCGATTTTACTTTATAATTAAGTTTACTTTGTGATAATTACTTTAATATTATTATTTTTTTTAAATTATATTTCTGTTTGGAAGTTTTAATTATTAATTTTTCATTTAATATTATTATTTACAATAATTAATTTTTTATATTTGTTTCATTTGTTTGGTCTATAAATTATACAATTTAAAAATAAATTTTTCAAAAGTGCAATTCAATTTTAAATAATTTATTTTAATAAAACCAACTCCATTTCGAATAATGAACATCATTTTCGATTGATTGTGTTGGTGTATTTTTAATATTAATTTTTCTTAAAAATATTCGACGATTACCAATTGGTTGTAATGTACGGAAATTATCAGCTAATACAGATCCCTCAATTTCACCATGTAAATGACGAAATTTTGCAATCTAAAATAAGAACAAAATTTTCATGTTAAATGTTGCTATAATTATTTATAATTTTGTTGATTTACCTGATGTGTTGATATTTTTAGAGGATCTGGAAAAAGTATCCAAGTAACGGCCTCAGAACATGGTGGTGTTGTTAAAGAACCTAAAAATCACAATTTTCATATTTTGTTAATAAAAAAATTCGTATACAAACTGACTTTTTAATAGCAAATTCTTTTCACAAAAAAATAAATGTTACAAGCAATAGTGTCATACTGTCAATATTTTTTAGTGTGAGTAAGTAAAATATGCTTATGGTTAAGTGCATGTTTATTTAGTTTACAACTCAAATGAATGATGTTAATCGAGTTAGTTTTATGAATACTATTAATATTTTTAACAGAATCACGTAAACTTAAATTATTAAGTACTTGAATTTTAGTATTTTCAGAAGTATGGAAAGTGAAATTTTTTATACAGTGTACCATAATTTTCTAAAAATAACGATTTTAGGATTTGCTGAATATAAAGTAACAAATGGTAACAAATTTTTATCTGACTAGATGTTTGATGGTGTCGTAATCTCGGTTACTTTTTTTATGAAAAGAATTTGATATAAGATATGAAAATATTTTTTATGAGTATTCCTTCCATTAAATTGTATTTCATCTATTCTAAACTAGTTTGTATTACTAAATTAATTATGATTTGTATCAATAAATACGAAAATCATATTTACAATACGAAATATTTGATCTTCTTCAACAAATTTTGGGTAAAATCAAAAGTACATTTAACTAAACTGATAAACTAGAATGTATCAAATTAATTATGATTAAAAATCTATTTAGACAATTATTTGGATTCTAGATATATTAAAATTTTTATCACTAGTTAGATCCAGCTTACAAGCTCTCTAGTCGCAAATAAATAGAATTAAGCATCATACTAAAGCCAGGATGATTAAAATTTACTGTCATTAAGATTAAATTTAGAAATAATATTATTTCTGTAAAGCCACTGTAGATTATAATAAATTTAGCTTTAGTTTCTAGTTAACATAAATGGAAACTAATTATAACTAGTTAGAATTTCGAAATGTTCTATTTATATCAGGGATTCATAAAATTTTCGACGAATTCTAGTTATGCCAGTAATTCGAAATTTCTATAACGTAATAATTTTAACTAAATTTTCTCACGTTACAACTATTTCCATAATTGAATTTTCTACTTAAATATGATCAGCTAGATTCGCTTATGTGATCTAAGTAAATTCCGTTTAGAGAACTTATCCATGTGAACATGCGCAGCCCATAGCTACATTATATTATATTATAGTACTTAACAATATGTTACATTATGATGGGCCGGGGAAGAAAAAACCTCGTAAATCCAATTCCGACCAAAAATTATATTATACCAAAAATATTATGTTGGAAAGTCAATCAAACATTCGGAATGATCAAAACTTCAGAAATCTCGTTTAAATTCAGTTATAAATGGCATAAAAAGACATTTAAATCAATAACTCAATTCCATACATCCAAAACGTATAACATTTGGTTGTCTGGCATGCAATTTTAGTGAATTAAAGTCGTGAAAACAAAAAATATTATATATTTAATATTGTAAATAATAACAATATTTTTAAAGCAAATATAAATTTTAATTATATTTTACATGGTTTTCAATTTCACTTTCGTTTTACTTAATATAGATTTAAAACCTCGTATATGCCATAAAAAATTTAAAAAAACCATTTTAAAGTTTTTTCCATACATTATTGTAGAGATCATTAAAATTTATATTATAATATTCAACAAAATCAAAAATTGATTTAATAACATAAGTGTAAATTGCTTACATGAAATCTTAAAAAAACCGCCCGAGAAACTTTGAAAATGGCTCTTACGAGTTTTGCATCCGTAACCGAAAAATATTAATTTCTAGTATAAAAGTCTGCCATATTTTTGTCATAATTCTATAATAATTTTATTATTTTAAATAGTTTTTTACGAAAATAAATGAATAAAATAATTTCAATTTCGATATTTTAATAATGTTTCAAATAATTTTTTTCTTAAAATTATCATATTTTTGAAAATATTCATTAGAATTTAATTTAATCATATAGTCTAAAATTATTAGCATAAACACCAAAAAAAAAACAGCATTCAAAAATTAACACTTTATTATCATTTTTTCAAATCAACCAAAATAAATAAATAAAATCGACTAACGAATTGTTTATTTTTATTATATGTACGACGACGGCATCAGAATTTTAATTTTTTTGTATAATTATACCCAAAAAAAATTTGTTTATCAAGAATTTTTTATTTTTTATGATTTCTAACATTATTATCTATTCTAGAGAGATACTTTTAATAAAAAAAATTTTTTAGGTAGTAATTATAGTAATTTTTTTACCTTTATATGTATAAAAACGATCCAAATCGATATTACCAATTAGCGATGACAGTGAAAATGTTGTATTCAATTGTACAAATTCATCAGTATCTTCAACTAAACTTAAATGTTTAACAATATTATGTAATTCTTCACCTTCATCTTCTTGTAACTGCAACATAAATTGATAAAAATAGAAATTCTTTTAAGTTAAGCAAAACTATTTGAAAATTGCATATACTTACAGCATAAAAGAAACCAATTACAGCAACACCATCAGAATATTCTAATGCTTCATTTATATTTTTATATTTCATATTACGATGTACAATATGCATTTCCATTGAATAACGTATATCATTTATAACATGTTCGGAACCACGACTATTACGATCACCCCAATGAAAATGTAAACTTTCTAATTCATATTTATTACCATCTAATTTACCACCACTAATATATGGTAAAAAATCACCAATATTTGTATTTATATCATTTAAACGTGGTATATGTAAAATAATTGTATGTCCATTATTTAAAATTTTTAATGGATATGGTAATAAATTATGATAACCAGTCATTTCAATAGCTGGCATTGCTAATGGTATGGCACGATTAGATTGTATTGAAATTGGTGATTGCATTTTACCAGAACAATGTTCATGTCGTCTAGACCAATGTCGTTGTGCTGGTCGACTATAACCGAAACGATGTTGATTTGATAATACGTCGTCTAAAGAAAAATAAATAAAAACATTTAGAAAATCAAAATCATAAAAATGATGACATAATGTTTAATATAGCTTAGCTAATGTCAGATAATAAATAACTTTAATTCATCACTTGAGCTTTAATTCAAAATGAATTTAAGTTTTGAAAATTGTTCGGTTTTTTTTAAATTATTTGTTGGCGTATAGGTTTCATTATATATTCAAAGGTTCAAAACAATTCTACTTTAGTTGCATTAGTTGGAAATCTAATTGAACACTTTAAATTGTTATTGAATCAATTTTGTTTGTCCGTTGGGTCATTACGAAAAATAAATCGAGTACGATCTTTATTTTAGCTAGCAATAATTAGAAATTCTATATTACTAAGCAGAGATGAATCATTTTGTAACTTCGGAAATAGAAATTCAAAGATGAAAGCTAATTCGTAAAATCAACCGTGCCGAAAAGACTGGCTTAGCTAACCGATTTCATAATTCTAAATGAATTAAAGGATTAAAGATAGTGTAGAGTTTAGCTGTGAAAGACTAAATATGTTGTTCTCTGCGACTTTAAATTGAAAGGATCTTCTCTGTCCTCACACAGTTCATCTAAGGATCACTCTTGTTTCATTTATATTTCAATCCTGTTATCTGTAGCTTAAGATTTTAATGCTTTTTTCTTTGTAGATAGCCATCTTTACTTTATTCTTTTAAATTTTGGTAAATAAAATATTACCAAAAAATATCTCATGCAATTTATTAGTTGCAATATTGTAATTACTTGATAGAAAATTAAAATTTATAAACGATCAATTATATTTTTTGTATAAATCGTTAAATAATTTAAGTGTTTAATAATTTTCTTTCTAATTTTTCATTTTTAATACTAAAAAAACACATTTTTTTTTATCGAATATTCTGGGAGTTAATTAGCATTCAGTTTTAATTAACAAAACATAACTAAATTTTACCTGTACATAATAAAAAAATTGTAATAATTTTTAATATCTGGACTTGAGTAAAATTCATATTATCATTAATTATATAATTATTAATAATTTTCACAATCAAACATTTGCTTATATTTAAATACAATTTATGAATTTTTTCAATATTTATTTAATAATTTTTTATTTTTTTTACATAACTAGAATTATAAATGTAAATAAAGAGCCGGTCACAAAAAAAATATTGATAAGAAAATTATTAGCAATATAATTTTATTTAAACGAAAACTTAAGAACGATTTTTTTTATATATATTTAACACCACAAAAAAAAAAAAAGGTGCGAACGTTGTCAGCTATAAAGAACTAATGAGAATGATTGATCGAGGAAAAATTATTATTGTTTAATATGACTTAGAATTATATCAGAGAACTTTATCCATATAATAAATGAAAAAAAAAAAAATGTATAGCAACATTTGCCTATATAATTTCAGTGTTGAAATGTGTATATGCATACTAAAAATTTTAATTTTTTATTAGATTTATGCTTAGAAGCACGTGAGTTGCTTTAGGGGTTAATCAGTAGCAAAATTATCATCTTGTATTTAATTAATTTTTTATTATTCAATATTTTTAATATTATTTTTTCTTGTTCACCTGACTTAAGAGCATAGCATCGGCTTCTTTCTGTATAGTGAAGAAACTTTTAATTGTAATGAGGTAATGGCTTTCAATTCTGAAGCATTTGTTGTCAGCAAATAATGGTCTTAATACTCACAATTTCTTTCAGTATTAAAATTTCAATTATTACATATTGTAAGTCACATTTAGATCTGAGTCTTTTAGGGCTACATCAATGCCTCGGTCTGTAGTTGAACCCAGTACTGGTCTTAAGAATCACAACGTGTTATACTACAACACCTCGATGCAACCGCCGCTTATATTAAAACTTTTGTTTAAGATTATTTATTTTTATGATATTATATTTTAGTTTTGGCTGGCTAATCAGAGCTTTCATTATTTTGTGGAGCTACAGTCCATAGAATATTTTTGATTATATAGCGAATTTATAATCATGCTAACAACTCCTAACTAAAAATTATAAATTATAAGGGCTATAGATTTATCATTTAAATTAAACTTCATAAAAACCTGCCGAGAGGTATAGTGATGCCGGCATTATGTATGCAGTGTAGAGTGTAGTGAGAGTGTACAAAAATTTTATTAGAGGTCATTACGAAAACGAAAGTAATGACTAGCACAATAGGTTGGGTAAAACGAATATTCCGAATCAGATATTGCCAAAGAACTGATTAGTCTGTACTCACAGTGTATTTAATTGATGAGGATAACCAAGATAAAGATTTGCTGATGCTGGCATATTGTTCACAACGAAACTATGTAAAGTAAATTAGGCAATGTATTAGCCAAAGCATAACACAACCAAAGGATTTTTATTGAGCTATTTTTAGACACCTTGAAAAATACGCAAGCCGTACTTTTAACAAGGGATTAATAGCTCACCAATTAGCGGTTATACCTTTACTATCAGATGTAACTAAAACATTAGCATTATTCCCACAATTTTCAAATTACAAAGTCATTATTACTTGTTGCACTGAGCGACATATAAATCTTAATTGGATAGTGCGATGCCACTTATTTGTAAATCAGTATTTTACAGCCCTGGCTAAAAAATTACAATTATAAAAAAGTTTTACGATAATTTACGAAATGTAATGTGACTGTAAGTAATAAATTTGAATAATATTGTACTAAACAGACGCAGTTAATTAATTATAATGCAGGTTTTTTATAGCTGCAATCTTACTATATGTAAATAAATATTATAGAATATTAGTTTTTAAATTGATGATTAGCTATTTATGTGATACTATCTCTAAATGTTTGAATTAGATTGACATGGCCAAAATCAGTTGATGTCTAGTAGTGACTTGGAAATTTAATGGCTAATTTACTAAAATGATATTAGGCTTCAAGTATTTTTGGTTCGTATCGACTGTTTTTAAATATTTGATGTTTAATAAAATTAGATTAATATAAAATATAAATTAATAATTAAATTCTTAATTTGTATTTTCATTTACAATTCAAATTTTTTATAAAATTTTTTAATTATACACAATTTTCAATGTAACACGTAAAATTGTTAATGTTCCATAAGTAATTGCCAAACGTCGCTTTAAGTCGACTTAAGTGGAAAATTATATTTTTAAATATTATTATTATTCTATTTCTAGTCTATAGTTTGGCCTATTCACATTATTAATATTCGGTGTACTTTGATAGTTATGTTTAATAGAAATGATTTTAAACAGCGTAAGTCAATGTAAGTTCTAAGTTCTTTCTCTCTTTTTTTTAGTGAAAGTAGCTTAACTCCAAAATTCGTGGTAGTTAAGTGAGTGTACAGAAAATTACTTGTTATGGTTTGCAAAAATAATTTAAATCATTATTATTATATACCGGCAAATGGAAATTTCATAATTGTACTTTACTACATTATAACTTTGACAGAAATTTAAATTCAAATATTTGTAAATAGACTTAAATGACTTAAGCTATTAAAATAATTTAAAAATATTTCTCTAAAACATTCTTTTTACGTTCATTTCCCATATTTTCCTCTACACGTTAAATTTGGTTGATATTACATTAATACTTCTTTTCCGATCCATTGTTACATAATTGTAAATTAACTCTCGAATATTTTATATTTTCGACATAAGCTACTTTTACATTGTTGCCACAGAATTGTTTGGAAATTTTGCAACTGTGGTTCATCTTTAAAATTCAATTTTATTTTTTTTATATTTGAACTTATAATTATTTATAATTAGACTATAAATTAAGTAAGATTAAAGTGTCGGCAGAGCCTCCGTCCACTGGTATCATTTTTCCGGATAACTAACTCTGAGCAGGTATTGAAGCTGTTAGAAAGTATATAATGTTTTCCTAATTACAGCAAACTTCAGGAGTTTTCTAGTGATTCAATTCGAGATCTCTTTCAGAGTTTCGTAGTACGATTCTCATAAAATGAAACCACTATTTTTAAGTGAATGCGTGACAGTCGCATTAGAGTATGTTTCAGGTTTTTAGCTTACATTGGATCGCCGTGAATAATTGAATTGATTATTGGCGATAAATTCAAGTCTATATACGCTATGCTTGGCAATCAATCAGTGACCAGTGAAAATCCATACTTCTGTATGGCATTACGAGCGCTGTAGCTTGATTAACGTTTTCATTTTTCACTGGTTGTAACTAAGAAAATTTAATTTTTTTTGAAATTTTTATGACATTATTCATAGAACCGAAATTACTGATTGGTTTGAAAAGCTATACATAAAATAATCTTTTAGATCATTTCTCAAAAATGTTGCTAAATTTATTAATCATTAACTTTAATCTAAAGCTTGTTAAACTGGTCAAAAATATTAGTATAGATCAATCAAGCACGAAGAAATGAAGTTTTTACTGCTGTGCTACTAAAAATTGAAAATATATCGAAAAACCGCGAACATTTTCTGCGATAATTTATCACAAAATTGGAAAGAGAACAACAACCAAAATATAGCACCAATAAGAAGAAGAATTTTAACTATAATTTTGACATTTAACAATTACATCTTGTATACACGAAATGATAAAATGCTGCATTTTTCATAAAACTTGAAATATTACTTTCTGCAATTGTGCAAAGAATTTGAATGATTCAAAGATTTTTTCTCTAGTTTGTAGCTAAACTTCATAAATATTGAAGAATTATTGAATTTAAGTAATAAAAACTTAACTCATGTCATTAATTTAGTGAAATATTTCTACCAACTTACAAGTTACGACTTTCTTCCAACATTTTTGGAATTCTTTATTAATCAGCATCCTAAAAATATGCAATTTGTATTTAACAAAATGAGAAATAATAAATAATTGAATTTTGCGATTTTCGATGTAAAATTCGGCAATTATTAGTGTAAATGCTTCCTCGTCATTGTTCTCTGTATAGATAATTTAATTTATTTCAATTTGATTTCATGGCAAGACAGAAACAAATTAATATTAAAAGTTTTGAGTAATTTCAGTGCATTTGGTTTGTTACTATCTCATAATCTTCATTTGGTCGGACATCAATTTAATATTAAAAATTTATTTAGCTTATAATTAATAAAAAGCTTCCAAAGTTTCCAATAATACTGCAACATTTCCTCATTTCACTGACACTTATATCTGACTAATAAAACTGGTGGTCTTCATTTTGTTTTTTAGTGATAAAGATTTACTTAAAAAGCGAATCGCAAATCACAGTTCATTAACAATCAGACGGATGCTGTTTAATACCGACAATACCTCTAATAATACAGACAATTCTTCTAATTACAATAATAACTCAGAACTTTTTCATTCCTCTGAGGAACTGTTGAAGGTTACAAAGGCGAGTGGAAAAATGGTTTTGAAAATACATTTTTAAAAGTGTTTTTCTAGCCGTATTCGTTTTGTTGCAACCATTTTAGTGAAAGTAAGTATCTCCAAAATTCCTACCAAAAATGGGCAAAATTTCAATTTCTTCAATTTCCGGTGAATTTCCATGTTTATCTGCATTTTAACATTACAAATTAGTCTTCTAAAAATGTTGCGCTGTTAATCCATCCGTTTGGGTATGGAATTCGGGAATTAAAAATTACACCTTAAATATTTACACTTTAATTTAATTATTTAATAAATTATATTATATTTTAACACTTAAATTAATTACAAAATTATAACTAAAAACATTTTACAATTTAAATTAAAATTATCATTTTCTTACAACTATTGTCATTTTTTCAATAAAATTACGAAAAAATTTCGCAAAATCTTCATTTTGTGAATATTCATGATCAATTGCAAATATCAATTCCGGATTATTAGCTAATTCATTCCAGTTATTACTGATAAAAATCCAGATAAAATTTATAAATATTATTAAATTTTATATGATAAACAAAATTAATTACGTCATTTTTTGATCCGGAAGTGGAATCCCCCAAATAATTGGTATTAAAATCAAAAACTATACAAAATAAATTAATAAAATTATTTATTATTTGATTTAGAATTTTAAATTATTTTTACCACAATTAATGAAATCTTAACACTTTTTAACATTTTTGTAATAAAAATTTGAATTACACTATTAAAAAATTTAACTGATGCTCTTTAAACAAATTATCGATTTGAACTGATCGACTTGAAAATATTGTCAATAATGTCGCGTTATTATTATTATTTTATTCAAGGTTTCTCAAGGTGTTTTTTATTAAAAATATATTGAAATTATGAAAATTATTATGTTTTAATGATAATTATAAAGTAATCTAACCGGAATTATGATACACGTTATTGAATCAGTTCAAGTTTTTTTCAAGTTTAAAGAATTACAAAAAAAAAAAAATTGTCTAAAGTGTTTCATTAAAATATGAATTAATTTTTGGTGTAATTCGAATCCAAAATTGTTAAATTTTTGGAAGTTTTTTTTTTTCCAATTTTTCGAATATATTGTCAACATTTTTGACAGTATATTTTTTGGCGCGTAAATTTAAAATACGCGCGTAAATAATATTCTATAGTCAGCCGGTACAAAGGCCGCTTTTTAATTGATAGACATTATGGGTTTATGAAAAATATAGCCGTCTGTCAATAATTTTAAATTAAACTCAAATTTTCTGAAAGAAATTTGCCTTTTTTTATTGAAATTTGTTGTCGATTCTAAGTTTCAATCAAATTTCTGTAAATTGTGGCTCTATCTCATAAGTGACACGTTCGATATTAGTTTTGAGATAGATCTTGAATCGTTTCCGTATTATTCTGATAAACCTTATCTTTTACATAGCTTTACAAAAAAATAAATTCAGTGTTTTTCAATAATTCGAGTGTTTTATTTGTTGTATGTCATGTAGCGCCATTTTGTTGAAACCACAAGTTTCGTTTGTTGTATGTCATTTAACGCCATTTTGTTGAAACCACAAGTTTCGTTTGTTGTATGTCATGTAGCGCCATTTTGTTGAAACCACAAGTAACCATATCTTCAAATAACATTGATCATAAAAAATTGGTTATAGCTGACAGTTAACAGCAGCACTAGCTATATTTTCGGAAATTATATACAGACCAATTATACCTCCACCCTATAAAGTTCACCATGCTGTACTCGAGATTAATGTTGCTCAACAACACTGCTCTTGGATATTTAGAAGTCCAAATGTGACCATTTTGCTTCTTCACGAAGCCATTTAAATGAAAATTAGCTTCATCAGAAAAAAATATTTGTTGTTTTTACAAATCGACCATTTTCTCATAATTAACATTATTTATGTTAATATGATTTGCAAAAGAAGTTGAATTTATTATAATAAATGGGCAACCTTCTGCATACCTATGTAAAAAAAATTAATGACAGTATTGTCAACATTTAGCTAATTTCAACCCTAAAAATGTTATTAATTAAATTTTAAATAAATTGATGTAGTTATTGGTCGAATGCTAGCCATATCAAAAGTATTAGTATGAAAACAACTGCTAAAATTGACAGAAAAAGGGTCTCGCTTACGTACCAGTTAATTAATTGATAAAATAAAGATATAATCCCTCAAACAGCTCTGTACAATGAAATATTTATATTATGCAGCATTGAACCTATAGTGGGTGTACATGTATTTCTGTTCGACCATCTTAAATCTATTGAATCCGTTGTGTAATTTACTGAACTCCTTTTACAATTTAAGGAACTATCATTATTCTTCTTCATAAAATTGAATCTATTGTACCAATTGTTTGGACCACCTATATTACCTATTTAAACAACGAATTGTGAGGTTTTTATTTACTGAGTTCTTATCGTTTACCTCATCTAATTCGACAGTAGAAAGTGAATAATTGTCCAATTTGATTGGAAATTAACAACTTCCGGTTCCAAAATTTATACAATCTTTCGCGTTTCCTATTAACATTAATCCAACAAATTTTAATCTATCGGTAATCCTAATTCCGGTTATAATCCATAAAATTATTAAGCCATTACAGAATTATTTAAACAACAATTTCAATTAAAAACTTAGTAAATAATTATTGAAAAATCTTGATAATAAATTTTTTTTTTTTTTTTGCCCCCAATATTTATTTATAAAGTAATTAGATATTCTCGATTGTTCTTATAAAGTTAAAGTAAAAACGCGTGCAAAGAATCGATTAATTATTTAAAAAAAAAAATATCGACTAAAAATTCTTCTCCATTGAAGCGAAGCGGAGCAGCCAAAAGAAGATGAAAACATTTCAAAATCACAAAACCAGAAAATTAAAACTTTTTAGTTTTGTGGCAGATTTTTCCGTGTTTTGGGATAATAGAAAATTCAGTTCAATTTTATCATTTAGTTTTAATCTTGGATGGGATTTTTTTTTCTTTAGTTTTAATTATTACTGCCCAATATTTCCACCTTCACCGTGGGCGGTTAAATTTTATCTGATCGATTTTATTAAATTTTTTTTTTGTAAATATAATAAAAATTAAATATAATTTTTGTTATAAAGAAGAATTTAACAGAATTGAAATTGATTTCTTCACTTTGTTGGTTTTCTTTTACATAATGGACATGGACTTCACATATATCCGCATATTTATGGTAACATATGGCAAATATCCATCCACCCACTCATCCGATTATACATCCGTTGTTATACTCTCTCAGGTCACTACAACTCGAAGATGTTTATTGAACCGTATACTTCCATACATAATCAAATATAAAGATTGTTTCTGATCCCTTTTGCTATCCATCTTAGAATTATGAATCATATAATTTTCTTCACCGAATCCTTTACAAAATTTAATAATGGAACATTTTGTGATTGAGTGTCTGTCCTCTGTACTGGTAAATACTGCCCAAAATTGAACCTAAATTTGAAATTTCTTCACACTTGTAAAGAATTTCTATAATGCTCCACAGATTTACTTAAGAACTGAACCGCAAATATCATAGTTCACTAATCATCAGTTATTCTGTCTGTTTAATATCAACAATGCCGGTACTAATTTCAGTGTTGAACCTAATTTCTCTGATGGAAATTTAATTCCTTTGATCGGCATTATAAAATTATTTAATTAGTTACCTAATTGGATTTTGGGTTCAAATATTTCAAATTTACCATATTTTTTAACAAACTAAAAATCTTTATTTAATAGCAAATTTCAAATATTTTTTGGTTAGTTAAAATTCTTAAATTTAATAGCAAATTTTCCATATATATTTTCCATATTCGTATTTAAAAAATTGTGAAAATTTTTAAAATTATAAGAAAATTGTTTTAATTGTAATCTTTGTAAATCACAAAAATAATAAAATTGAAATAACGAAGAACGAAGCATTACAATTTAAAATAAAA
The DNA here is from genome assembly GCA_963920725.1 of Rhamphomyia laevipes. Taxonomy (NCBI): domain Eukaryota; kingdom Metazoa; phylum Arthropoda; class Insecta; order Diptera; family Empididae; genus Rhamphomyia; species Rhamphomyia laevipes. The sequence goes on from OY987255.1 coordinate 140,755,930, forward strand.
ATTGGAATTGAAAGTAAAACAATTACAATTAAAATTATTTCAAATTGTTAAAAACGCATATAACGCTATGTGTCAGAGATGATAAGTAGGTCAGAAATATGAATAAATTAATAGACGAATTTCGTCAATTCACGCATTCCGTTGCGAGTATTAGAGAAGTATTGTTACTTAATCCTGAGTTAAATCATTAGCTAAATCTTTAGGTTAAGTTTAAGATTACGAAGAGACAAACGAAGATGGATTTCTTATACACATGATAAAAGTTGATTGACGTTGGCTTAACTCTGATGAATTATATGCATTAGACAGTTTACATTTAAGAATGAATGAAAATGTTAACAATTATAAAAACAGCTTCTTACACAATTGGAGTTATTGAAAGTAATTGCATGGTAAAATTACTTTCTACACTAACGACCGTCAAAAGCCTTAAGCCTACTGTAAAATCCTTTCAGGATATCTCTTCAGTTTGTTGATATGTTGAGGCTTTTCTACTTGTTATGCTTCCTGCTATGGCTGAATGTAAGATTTAGTCGGTCCAAAAATATTTATAAAATGTATTGAACCACTCCAATTAAAAGAGGCAATATTAAAACGATTCATATAAAATAAATTTAAAAATATAAGCATCAAATAAACCATCTTGCGTACAGCTCTTATTCGTGATACAAATGAACTATTTTGATATTGAATTGTCTTAAGCATTTATTTTTTATTTATATAAATAATCTTCAATCTATTTTATTTGCTAAAATATCTTCTTCTGCTTCATCCTACATAGTTTCTCTATTATATTGAACCGAAAACAATGGAATTTCTATCAATTTCGTTGTTATTTTTTGAAAATGCGTTCTAGGACGCCGCCACCAAATCCTAACACAAACATAGTAAAATCATTATTTATTTAGTTTTACTATACATTACAATGCTAGTGGTTTCGAGAGTTAGAGTTGATATAGATCATCATCATTTAAAAAATCCACAAAAAATTATTTCTATATAATACAATTTTATATTACGAATAACAATTAATGGCAGCGTCGGCGGCAACTGCACAATTTAACCTGCATAATGTCTATATGCAAGTCTATAAACAACAGAAATGTAGGACGATAGAGTTAGATTCCGGGATAATCATTTTTTATATTTAGTTTTTACATTTTAATTCGCATAAATCATAAAAATTATTTTTCGGTAAGAAAAGTAATTTTGGTTGTTGTTGTTGTTGTATAGTTCAGAATTATAAATAAGCAAAATAGCAAAAATGTGGCCTCTTATAATGAAAATATTTGAATGCATTATAATAAAGATGTTTTGAAATTTTTGAATGTATTATTGGCAGACAGGAGAAATGATCTATAAGATCACAGAATTCTGTAATATCTTCAATCATTTTAGACTGCGAAATTTATTTTAAAATTGAGATGTTTTGATGAACTAAAATAAGCAATTTTTGTTTATTTTACAATGTCATAAATTGTTGTAAATCGGAAAATTGGTTAAACCTTTCGGCACTGAAGAATGTTTTCTTGATACAGCCTGAATTTGTAACAATTATTACCTCTGGAAAAATATATTCAATTACGGTTGGAAAAGTGTTAATTTAATTAATATTGACACTATGGATTCAGCATAATATAGGCTGAACCCCTAGACGAAGACTACTTACGCCTGCCGCACATCGAGCTATACCACTGCCCTTATGAACTAAATCAGACTAGTCCACTTTATCTGCTTCCCACAGTTTTGTCATACATATAATAACATTCTAAGTGATTAAGTCTTTTACATCGCACGGACGGTCAAGAACTTCATGTTTAAGAACTACTAGTAATATCCCTTGGTTTTTGCCACATGGTTCACCCCAATAGGTTAACCGGAACAGCAATGAATATGCGATTAGTTATATTGTAATAGTGGATCGAAGTGACTATTACTTAAATACACTTGAACTGCGTGACTTAATATTATTAGCATTAGTAAGTTCAATGTGCCTAGAATACATATGAATCTTCATTTCTTCCTTCCAACATTTAAAAAAAAAAAAAAATTTAAATCACACTTAAAAATCTTAAAGTTATTAACTTTTACTAACTGATTCCAACAAAACTGGAGTAATAAATGTCCTGAAATACGATCAGTGTGAGAATTATAATTTTTCAATAATCCCCAAGAGAAAACAATTTTTAATAGATTTTAGTTTTAAATCAGATATTAAATACCAGTAAGCTGTGTAAAAAGAGTTCCAGCTATTCGATTTTAAATTTGAGATAGTACCAATAATGTTCGCGCTTTACTTTTAAATACTTTCGGGATACCGCGCATATACAGAATGTAAATAATATAAAATTTTATGTTCCAAGTCACTAAGTTTCTAGTTTACACAGTTTTTTCTGTTTTATGGTTTAGTTAGTAAGTTGGTAGTGAAGAAAAGCCAGAAATAAAACAAGAAACGACATCGAATTATGCTGCGCAGTTTTAAAAGTGTAACAAGATCGCTTTACAAGATTGTGAATTACTGATAACAACGCAAAAAAAAATTACATTTATTGGTTTCCGATTTCGATAATTCTAGGTAACACTTTAATAGTTTGTTCGGTTTCTTGATATTAATTGGACTCTTTCTAGTTTCATTTTTGCCACAAATAAAAAAATTAAGAATCTCCAGTCAATAGTATAGTTATAATTCTCTCGATAACAAAATTGTGATTCATATTTCGAAGCTGGTGCTTCGTTTCGTCTGAATCTTTAAAACAATTACTTATAAATGCTGCAAACATAAATTGCTTAAGTCTAATTGGTTAAAATCATAACTAGCGCCATCTCTTTATCAAGTGTAAAATTAACATAATTTTCTGCACAAATTTTTTCTCATTATTTGAAATTCTCTTTAAATTTTAACTTGCAGATTATTTTGATCTCTTCCAATGTGTTCTTCGGAAGATCGGAAGAGCCTTCAAATTCAAATATCTCTTAATATTTCATAGATTTAGGGGAAACTGAATACACATTGAAACGATTATATACTTTTGCAGAAGAAATACAGTAAAATAATTGGCAGAAAAGGTTCAAATTTGTTGTTGAGTATATAGAAACGAAAAAAAAAAAAATATTTCTCAGTAAATTTGTACAAAAGAGTTTACAAAATTTTTATATTTTCTCTTTGATCATTTAGTGATGTTCGAATTTTCTGCAAAAGAAAATCTGTAAGTAAGTGATCATTATCGGAGTGTTTTTCAATTAAAATTTGCTGTTTAACTTGTAGGTTATATAAAATTTCTTTATACAAATATTAGTTAACAAATTCACTAAGCTTTGTTTCAAATTAACCATTTTTAGAGCCTCCTTCCAAGCTCCAACTATAAAGAAATTATGGATTAAGTTACTTTAAAAATTATTCTGATAATTTTGTTTGCTAATTTATTTGCAATCCGTCGTTATACACCATAAATATAAGACTGAAGTATATAATATTCCGGATGTAGTTTAATATCAGAATTAGGTAACCCAATTCTGATATTAAAGTGAACTATGTTAACTTGATTTCTCAGAAATTCACAAAATTGTGTTGTTTATTGAATAATCAATTAATATTTTTTATCACTCACTTTTCAGTCATTTAAGTCTCTGTGAAATGACTACAGTTTCAACAGTCCATAGTTTCAAATGACTTCAGTTTCAACAAGATAGCCATATAAACGACAGGCACCTAATAGGTTCAGCTGTTATAATAATCATTGAAACATACCAGAAATGACTTGTCAAACACAAAATGAATAATTCATAACATCCCTTAACCCATTCGATAGCAAATAAATTGTAATTCATAGCATACCATTCCGTATCGACGGATTGGATTACTTCCAAAATAGAAGAGAAAACTCTAAAAATTAATAAGATATGGCCTTAAAACCGCGGGTATTATTCCTTTACGATTAGAAAGAAATATTAATTGCATAGCTTTATGATTGAGGTTGTTAGATAAGACTTACTACAAGACGAAACCTGTAACTGTATTGTATCTATGTCAAAATTGCACGTTATTGATGCAGTAGCTAATTTTCAGTAATATATTGAGCCTTTTGTAACTGTTTCACCTTAATTAGAACCAAACTTACGACTATTTTAATGATCGTATCTGATATCAATTCATTAGTTAACTTACATAAATTATTGATTCAGGAAACTCATAATTATTAAATTTAAATAAAGTCATTTTCAAAACTAGTTCTTGTCTATAAACATACAACGAAAATTTCTTATATATATTTCCATTAACAAGTAGCTTTTATAGATTACATCTTAATTATAATTTAAATCAAAAAATCAAACCTTACTAAATAAAATTCTAACGATCTTGTAAATTATAAAAAACAAAAAAAAAAAACTGAAAATCAAAATTTAAATATTCTACAAAAAATACAAAGAAAATTTAAATATTTAGTGATCAAAAATACTAAAACTGTCACCTAACAAAACGATAACAATAATTTACAATACAAAATTAGCTCTAAAACAAAAAAATTATAAGATTTAGGTAAATTTTGGTTATATACAATCAAAATTGACGATCATTATCTAATGAGATCTGCGGGAGCTCGAATTATAAAATAAAGTAGTTTTTTTGAAATTGAAATTTTTATCAAAATTTTTAGTTTCCCAAACTTATTTAATTTGAATTTAATTGAAGATTACTCGATTGGTTAGGTTAAGTTGTTAGTCCTATGCAAAATGTCGACGATGTGATTTCAGTTAGCATGTTACCATACCGTTTTGCTTCCACTCAAGTGACTACATGATTTTCGCTAAGATAGTGATTTAAAATCCACCTCATGACATTCAGTAACCGTATACTATATTTGTATGCTACAGATCTGTAAAGTTATTGAGGTCATACCTGCTAAGTGTATCCTTTCAAAGCTGCACGTGTATTCCTGAAAACGTTTCGAATGATTTTCGTAACGTAAATGTGATTTTGGTATTCCTGAAAACGTATCGATTGTTTATCGAATCGATAGATTCTGTAATTGATTTTTTTAACGTTTCGATCGAAAATTTTAACGTCAACAATTTTGTTAACGTTATTTATTTATTTCACAATTAAAAATTTATGAAATTAAAATTAACAATTTTTTGGCTCTTCAAGTGATATATGTTTATAATATATTAATTTATATTATACACAAATATACAAAATATATGGTATATACATACATACATGAAAAAATATAAACTAAAATTTGTAATATATATAATAGGTTATAGGTCTAAAACAACAACGACAAAACAATATGAAATTTTGATTTCATGAACATAAAGATTTGGTCAGTGGATTCCTCAGAACCAAAAATAGTCGAGGTAGAAAATTGGAGCATTTTATGTGACCGACTATCACTACCACTACTATCGTAAAATCATTTTTAATTTATAAGTATTTTTATGTGGTTCATTAATTCATTGTAATTAATAGAATTTCAAAATATTAATACTATATTATTTATTATATTTTTTTTTTTTTTAAATTGACAATTAATTATGATTTATTTTTGTGAAGATAGCAAATTTTTAAGGCTACAACGGCAACCTTGTTTAACGTTTACGAACGTTTTCTATAATTGAACGTTTACAAACGAACGTAAATCAAATACGTTTCGATTGGAAAAACGTTACGTTTTCAGGAATACACCAATACACGCCCTGGACACTTGAAAGTGAAATGTGTGAAAAAATTTGAATTTATCAATGAAAGAATTATTTAACTGCAAACTTAAGCCAATCGTTTTCTAAGGAATATTTCTGCGAAATCAAATGAAAATTGTTTGACAGAAGAATATATAGCTTCCTTAGTAGACTGAAGTGGATTGATTACACGATCCGTAAAGCTGATAGTTCTATTGCAGAGTATGTAATATATGGAGCCCACTAATCCAAAGAGGAAGAAGAAAGGATTGTGCTAGGAAAAATTGAAGGCATATTAGAATATTGGTAAAATCTTTGGGAGAAATGAAGCTATCCCGGAGTGGAGTTACCAGCAATAAAATTTCCAATAAATTTAAACTTTTTAAACATTGGACAACTTATTGATTCACCCTGTAAATTCAGTTCCAACAAAAAATCATAACAATAACTTAGATTTCTTATATTATGACTTATGAATTTTGTGACATCAAAAATGGTAATTTAATTATGTTGTTTTAAACTGATTTTTTTTTTGAGGACTTTTGAATTTTTCATGTGGGCTTTTAATATTTTTTTTTTTTGGTTTTAATTATGCCACATACCAGACTATAACAAAAATATTTGAATAAAATTTCTACTGAAACAGTTAAACTAATGAGATCGCATTGCAGGTGTCATAACAGAAATATTTCAGTTTATTGAATAAATTAATTAAATTTTGGTTATTCGTTTTGGCCAAAATTTTCAATATTTTGATACAATTTAATTAATTATAAAAAAATTTGTTTTAATTATTTAAATATTTTTTACTATATTTGGAAATGTATTAAGAAATTATGTAATTTGATCGGAATTATAATAAAATCTGACATTGACTTTGGTTGTGGAATTAAGTTTTTTGGCAATTCTCTTTTAGGAAAATGAGAAGTTATAATTATAGGAACAGTATGTAAATCATTTAGTAATTAAAAATTGTGAGAATTAACCAGGAGCTCTATGACGAAATTGAAATAATTATGAAGAAGGTTATAATATTTAACGAATGCGCTGGCTAGGATACGACATCGTCGGAATGGAAAAAGATGTTCTAGAATAAAATATTTTTGACTCGAACTCTATAAGAAGGCGCAGACGAGAATGACTTCGATGAAAGTATTGAATGATAGATTAAAGCATAGAGACGGTTGAATACTGAACGTAACGGAAAGTTGTGGCAGTATTTGCTAATGAGTGTACCAATAGCAAGAATAAAATGTTCTTTCAATCAGTAAATAGAAGGAATCTATGACTTTTTGATTGGTAACCGGACGCGTTAGTGTATATTCGGTGAACTAGTAAAACTGTAAAACAGATACATTTCCCGGCGGTAAATAATTATACAGAGGATGCCAAGAAAGTGAGGTAATTAAAAATTATAGAAGACATCTTCTTGACTCTCAAAGTCTTAAAAGAAAAAGATAATGTATCGTTATGGAAAAATATGAATTGTTTAGGTTTTATAAGGTATAAGTAAAACATCCAATCAGTTTATAAGTTTTGCTGAATAGATAATACAAAAATTTTAACAATTGAATTGATTTTTACCCGGTTTACAGACTGCGAAAAACTCTTATCTTATCCACACTGATTTTATCTGAAATACATAAATGCATAATTATTGTTGATTGAAAATAATTTTACATTTTTGCATCAGAAATAAACTATAGTACGTATCACTAATCTCATATTAATTTAATTCCAAATTGGTTCATCATAATAAACCAATATTTACAAACAAATTCAATTACTTTATTGTACTTACAATTTTTATCCCTTCCGGCAAAATTTAACCTACAATGTTCTAGCATTAAAGCATTTTATGTTTGATTTGTTTCATGTTGTAACTCCTTTCTGAAGTTTTCCCATATAGCAAATATCTTTGGTTAGATTAGATTGAACTTAAGACAGTTTTTCTTTATATTAATTTCAATTAATTATATCGAAAATAACAAAACCGCCTTTTAAAATAACAATAAATTATATTAAAATTATATTCAACGCCTTCTTGAAAATAAATTGACTTTTAAAACAATTTTTAAATTTATTATCATCATTATTTTCAAATTATTAGTGTATAATTGAATTAAAATTTTGAGATATTGAGAGCATTGTACACAAGTTTGTACTATCGCATTTAATACTTTGCACTAATTACTTAATTATTAATCTTTAACATCGTTTTTGGGTCAGCTGATAATGAATTATAAGGTAATTTTTTGATTAGAAAATGGTAATTTATAAAATAATACAGTACAAGTGATCATGATGAGATTTGCGAGGGACTAACATCAGGAGTGGAATCACCTAATGTGATATGTGATTATCATTCTTGTGATAAGTTATAATGATCACAAAATATATTTCAGCTATCTATTGTGATCATAGGAATTTATATTCAAATACGGCAATACTTTCTAAAAATAAAGTCTCCACCGTTCTCCACTGTCAAAAAATATTAAAAAAAATATTATTTTTAATTTTTATAATGTAAAATGACATTTTATCCAATACAACATATGTTTTTATTTAGATATTCCTATTTTTAAAATTAATTAATTGTATTTATCACTTCTAATTTGTTTTCAGAAATTAATGGATAACATTTTTTATATATAAAAAAAAGTATATATGTATATATATGAGAATAAACATTTACCATAAAAGTGCATTCGATAAATTTAGAACAAATTTTTTTCAATACTTTCTAATTAGTTTATTTCGCTGTATTTCAATCAAAATCAAAAAACATATTTATTTAAATAAAATAAAATTAAATTTTTATTAATATAAAATATTTATATAACATTTCACAGATTTGTATTTTATTATTCTTTTCATTCAGTTTTCTTTCTCTTTGTTAAAAACATATTAATTATTTTTGATTGGTGGACCACTAGCATTTAATTTATTTTTTAATTTCTCCCATTGCTGACTGGAATGTTGCCTTCCTTGGGCAGTCTTTGGCACAAACGATTTAGCCAATCCCGAATTTTTTTCCATAAATTCAGTAAGAATTTTTATTTGTTCACGATTTGCCCTAATAAAATTTTTGTTTATAAAATATAATTTTTTTTTTAATCTAAAACTTTACTTACATTGGTCTATGTGATAAAACACCTTCTTGTAATAATAATTAGAATAAAAACTAATAAAAAATAATTATTTTATTAGAAAACAATTTATCACATCGCAAAAGTAATATAAATAAACACAATGTGATAGTTAAATAGCCGTCACATCAAAATGATCACAAAAATGTCATAAATCGTGTGACCGTCACATTACGTACAACTAGATTTTTTTTTGTGACAGTTGATAATCACATATCACATTAGGTGATTCCACTCCAGACTAACTCTATACTATTCTTGGTATTATCAGTGATCATATAACCTGGAACACATCAAATTTTGAAAACAATTTAGTTTAGAGCTGACTTTGTTAATACAGCGAAGGATAATTTTCAAAATGATGAATATAATGATAAATTTTGAAGTTATTTTTCTCAGTAAATCTGTAACTTGTTAAGTCTATAACTTAAAATTTTACAAGAAATTTAATTTAGAAAAATCTATGAACTTTATTATAGTCAAAAGATTTTCTTGTATTCATATCACATTTGTTAAAGTTCTATACGGAAAATTGAATACAAAATACCATAATTCAGGAATTGGAAGCGAAAAGAAGAAGGTTAACATGGAAACAGATTTGAATTCTATCGCAAAAGTTGATGTTTTTGACCAACCAACGCCATAATTATGAGATTGACGACACTAATACCATAATTATGAAATTGTTAGCGAGAGGAAGAAGATTAAGAGTGGAAACCGATGGAAACATCAATCGCAAAAACGAATATTTCCGACAACGGACGCGCCATTAGTCTCCTCAATGTATTATGTACATTGTTCAATGATTAAAGACTTGAAAAGTCAAAAGATTATCCTGTATTCATTACATATTTGCTAAAGAGCTACAAAAATCATCTTCTAAAACTTACAGATTATCCAAATACCATAACTCAGGAATTGGTATAGAAAGAAAGCAGATGAACAGTGAAAACTGATTCCAAATTTCGATTGCAAAAATTGATGTTTTAGCCAACCGACACTCCATTAGTGTCCGCAAGCGATTATGAGAATAATGTAATGATTACAATAAAAGGCTTGTCGTTAGGGAATACCCTTCTTTTATCATTCTATTCCTTCATCTACCCGGATACATAACCATTGAAATATATTTAATATGAAATGAATTATTTTTAAAAAATCGATTAAATCTTTCTTTACATTCATCGCAAACGAAATATTTTCATTGAATCTTCTTCCTTCACCAAAACCAGAAAACCCAATTATAAAACCTTATCTAATTTGTATAATTAAATGTCATTTAATTTAGTTAAACTCCAACTTTTCCACATTTTATTTCTCATATTTTTCAATAATACCAAAAAAAAAATTTACTTGCAATAAAATTTCTATTTCATTTTTTTTTTCACCGTCAATATTATTGCATTTAATTACCATACAAGGCCAAGGCCATGTTAAATATTTTATTTTATTTCATTACTTTTGATCAGTTTTATCATTATTTTTTTATCCTATTGCAGAATATTTATATAAAAAAGTCCATAAGGTTAAGTAAATATTAAAAGTATTAGCTATAATAAAAATATTTTCATTTACCGAAATCTTTGCAGTTGATGAGATGATGGTTAATTGAAAAACTATTAAAATGAATTTTTGAACTGGCGTTAATTATTATGGTATGCAAAATTTTAGATATAGCTAGCTAACTACAACGAAAATAAATAAATTTAGAATACATTTAAGAAGACATTGTAATATTTAGTTACTCTCTCTCTGGTTACTTGTAATAACTTGTATTTTAGTTGTTAGCTGCTTGTCTTTAGCTACTGATTTTTTTATTTTTTTAGTAATAGGTCAAACTTACAAAACAAAAATATTAATTTCATTTGGGAATTTAGCTTGTCAATTAAAACTACTTTTTTGTAAATTACAAAAATAATAATGCGAACATGGATATTAAATTATTGAAAATAAACGAACTGGTAAAACAAGCGAGTAAGCTTGTTTGAAATTTGAAATACATCTTGCGTTGTAGGCTATAGTTAATGATTTCTGAATCTTTATTACTGTGAAATTGAAGCTTAAGACTTTTCAATAATAAGTAAATTAACAAAAACTTTAATATCGAAATTAGTTTAAATTAGAAATAATTTCTTACCATTACTTTGTATCCATAATAATTTGAATTTGTAAAGCTTACTTGCCATAGACCAATATTATATAGCTTCTCATATGCGATTTTGAAAATTTAAGGCAAGTCAGTCACGTTTATGAAATTAATTTAGTTCTTATGTATATAAAAATTTTATGGTCTGTACACAAATATTACAGAATTAAAAAGAAAATGTTGGTATGTACAAAATTCCAAATAAATTTATGTATTTACATCTGCTGGGCCTGTTTAAGACCGAATTTAAATTATCCAATTGCTTTGTACTTTATCATAATTATCGGTGTACGAACTAATATCATAGATTTTGAGAATTGCGGGCAAAACAAACAAATTAGGAGGTGATTTTCATTAATTATTTCGATGGATAGATTGAAAGATGATATAATCCACGGGGGAATCACTCAATGTGGCCTTTAATTATATACATTTTCACAATCCCTTCAGTATACTAATGACTCTGTCCTTGGTTGAACTTTTTCGGAAAACTTTCATAATCGGTACTTATCGCTGAACCACTTAGTCCTGTATCCAAACTACACAAATGATGCGGCGGTTAACTGAACCTTCTAGGTTCTATCTAATCTTCAGAAATATGTCCTCGGCCTTGTATTCAAAGTATTCTCTAAAATCCAACTTTCAAGAGGATAATGATTTTCTATTATATCAATTTGTGCACTCAGGACTCAGGCTAATAATTGAATCCATTTGGAATTTTCATAAACTCTTCAGTATACTACATATATAATGACTCGGTCCTTCGCTGAGTTTTTTCGGAAAACTTTTATAATCGGTACTCTTGGGTCATGGCTGAACTACTTAGCCCTGTATCCAAATCATATTTAAAATATATGATAATTATATGGGAATAATTCGTTAGATTAGATTGAATTAATGTTTAAATAGGTGTAAGCATTGTCCCAAATAACTGCGGGCACTGTGGTCCTATAGTTACCGAATGATAACTATAGTGTTATAGTTATCATTCGGTAGCTTAGTTATTTCTTCAGTACACTAACAACTTAGCAATTAACTGAGCTACATTATTTTGCTATCAATCTTAAGAATCAGTTTCCAAACTTTCTTGTATTCTACTTCCAAATCCTTTAATATAATTATAATTTTGCCTGAATAATTATGATGACCCTGAAAATTTAAATCAAATATTGGGTTAAACGTCTGATCTACAAAAAAATTACATTCGTTAAACATTCCAGATACCAAAACAGAAATTCCAATTTTACTCAAAAGTAGCAAAAAAAAAAACGCTACTCTAAAGATAAATAACAAAATAATAGTTTACATTTTTGATTGATGTCTGATGGTGGCATTTTAAAGGTATCGTATCGAAAACACCAGATGTAATTCTATATTATTTAGCTATAACTGAATGGTATGTGTGGTGTGTCTTCACGGTAATATTTTCTTTTGTAATTCTATTTTTCTTTTTCTTTTATATTCCATCCCAAAAATGATGCAATCGTGCAATTTGGACGTGCAGTAATAGAAGTTTTAAAAAAAATCATTTAACTAAAAGTGCAAAATGGTCTTCTATTTAAATGCAAATTGAGGTATTTCAAATGTTCACCGATCTTTGAATTTTTGGAATATATGGCAATACAAGAAAGAAAAAAAAAATTATGTAAATTATTTTTGTTTGCTTTATAGTAAAAATTTCTTTAAAATTATTGAATAGATATTTTACGTGTAACGTCTAACGTGTTCTTATTTTTCAATTTAGAAAGATTCACTTAATCAAGTAGCCAAAGCTTAAGATAATTGTGAAGAAAAAAAAAATCGTGTGGGAACTATGTTAAAATATTAAAATACAAATTGATGTCACAAGCTCACAAGGAACGAGATTTTTTTTTAAATATTTTTGTGAATTGTAATCCATTTTCAATAATTGGATGGATAAATGGATTCTGGGGGAAAAGAAATTCTGATGATAGCAAGGAAATATTTTGAATTCGAACTCTGGCAACTAAATCTCAATTTACCGGTTTACAAATTAATTTAGCCTGAAGGAGAAAATAACAAATTTATAAACTTCCGAAATTTAAAAATAATAAAAACTACTAAAAAAATATTTTTATAAAATTTGATATTAAAAGTTGGCTTTTTTTTTTATAATCTTGTTTCAACTTTAAATTTTCTTAGATTTTTTTTTAATTGAACATCAATAATTTCGAAAACACCAAAAGCTTTTCCAGCTCTCCAGCTTTGAATGGAATTCATCATTTATTATGGGATGCTGTAGATTACGTTTTAATTTTTTCTGTTATTGTATTGTCATATAATAATTTCACATAATAAATTCGAATTAATTAAAATTTATGAAAGATCGACTGACCTTGCAGGTTTTAAATATTTGATATTTCATTTCAGTAAATCCTTGCATAAAATAGCATAAACTAAGACGGTTCTATAGCTAAAGCGAAAGCGATAATACTTTGAATGAATGACATTTGACATTTTTCATAAAAGTTATTCTCTAATTTCAATACAGGACAAAAAAAATCATGCCTTCCATAATTTTAACATATGGAAAACTATCTCAATATGAAGTTATAGATTTAACGACCATTTCATAAATGTAGACACATACGCTGTCCAATGAGCGTAATAGAAATGCGTGAATCTATACTACCACTTGGGGTGCCTCCATATAAATCAAATCAAACCCCTCTCCAAAACCACCTTAAAAATTATATTGCCCATGAAATGCAGAATATTTGAGGTAGAATTTTGTAAAATAGTACAAATTTGGGCTTTCGGTAAAGTTGGACTCATTTTATTTTAATTCAGACATTCAATTCTAGTACCACAAATTAAATTATGCAAAACTGAATGTTAATACTGGAGATAAACTTTTAAACTGCGGCTTTCATTCTTTGAACTGTCAAAAAAATATTAAAATATATGAATCTATATAGAAGAGGTGATAAACTCAACGATATGCAATGGCGTTGCACAAAAAAGTTCAATTTAAAATAATGACATATTTTGAAATGATATGCGATTTGCAAATTTTATTTATTTCGGATTCAAATGTCGAAAAAAAGTTGAAATGTATAGGAATATATGAAAGTGAGCAAAGTCACACGACGGACGCAATACGCAAAAGTTCAATCGATATCAACTTTCGACGGACACGAAGGATAGAAAATAGGTAGTTATCAAAATTTGGAGTTAAAATAAATTTATTTGACATTCCAAAATTTTTTTTAATGAACATATAAGTGTGGAAATTTAATTTAAAGTATAAGTACATAGTCTTGTTTACAAAAAAAAAATTGTTTATAAACCGTCATTGAAGAATATGTAGTCCGTCTAAACCATCGAGTTTACTCCATTGAAAATTCTTATGTGTTTCTTGTCCGTCCGTTGCGTCCGTCGTCAGTCGAGCTTGTTTGAACCATAAAACCTAATGAAAATAATAAAATATGAACTCAAGTAAAATTTCGAAATTTTTTTCAAATCAAATTGTCCTTTAAAATTTACTTCTATATTGAAAATAAATAAATAAATTAGTTTAATAAAATATTTCAACTTGAATAATCGTTTGCTCTTCATTTGCAATATTAAAATTAATTTAATTAATTCAAAATAAATAAAAATAAATAAAAAATGAAAAGTTATTTAGTTTTATTTTCTCTATTTATATTTTTAATAGTTTTATTGGTCAACATAGACTACAATACTTCAGACATAAATGAAGTATGTGAGTCGGTCAAATCGAAGAATTTTTGTGATTTGGAAAGTTTTAAAACGGACAGAATTGTATCGGATGAGAAGCCAACGAGAGCAACAAGGCAACCTAAGCCGACAACAACAACACCAACAACACCAACAACAACAACAACACCAACAACACCAACAACAACAACAACAACAACAACAACACCAACAACACCAACAACACCAACAACAACAACAACAACAACACCAACAACAACACCAACAACAACAACAACAACAACACCAACAACAACAACAACAACAACAAAAACACCATCAGTAATCGTCATTGTCCTAGACGGGTTCGGTGTTTGGCGTATAAAGCAAGAGGATATACCCAACATTTCTAAATTTGCTGAAAATGATGGTACGACTGCAAAGCGCTTTGAAACCGTTCCCGTTTTAGTTAATGCTTTTAGCAATTTACATTCACTTGGTAAGTTAAAAATAAAAAAAATAACTTAAAATAATTTAATAGTTTTTATAAATTAGCTACAGGCCTCTATCCTGGACAGCATGGTGTCATTGGACCAAAAAGTTTAATGTACTCAGCAGAAAATAAATCCTATTATGTTATTGATGATTTACCTACAATATATAAGATGAGCAATTTAGAATATAAAGCCTATCCGATATATGTAAGCAATATTTTTTTAATATATATTCTAATTTAGTTTTGTAGAATTTAATTAACAAGAAATTCTGAACCACGCTAAATCTAAAGATTCCACATTTCAGTTTATAGTTCAAATTTCAAATACCTTTCCTAAAATATTTCACAAATGTTAGTGTTTTTTAAAGAAAATTTCAGTGACGAAGTTTACTTATTAAATAAATAAAAATCTTTTTTTAAAATATAAATTTAATTTTTATTTAACATCGTAATTTTTTTTAGTCCCGAAACGAAGACAGTGGTGGAAAATCTTTAGTCTCGATGTGGCCCGGAGGGAACTTTCCATATGGGCTCAAAAATACTGCAGCTAAAATAATCATAGCCTATAAGAGTAATTATGATATAAAAAAGAGATTTGATGAAGTTTTAGTTCATATAAGAGAAAGTAAACCTAATTTAGTCATGATGTATTTCGACAATCCTGACAAGTTTAGTCACGTATATCCGCCCGAAGATTCTAGAGTAAATTTATATATTTAATTATAATTATACAATTTATTTATATTATAATTAAATATTTAAGATTGTGGATAAATATAAAGAAATTGATAGAGAATTTGGAAATTTCATAATTGAATTAGATAAAATTCAACCAAATAAATACGATATAATTATTTTAACTGATCACAGGATGTAGAGCACTTATTTCCAAAATTTTCAAAGAGGTAAGAGCAGCAGCTTAAGTTGCCCCGCAATAGAAGAACAAATGTTTGTATTTGGTGAAGCTGGCTGGCTTATGATGGTTAATGCCACCGGCGATCGTCCCAGTGGCTATGTACTTGATTGCATTCGTAGTGGTTATCCCGCTTCAAGATCAATTATTGACCAGATTGAATTGTTATGTCCGCAATGTATTTTTCCTGATTCCTGGAGAGCATTTCCTCAGAATACGTAAGTTAAAATTACATATTTATATAATGTTTCTAAATAAAGTAAACGAAAAGATTTTTTGCAAAATGAAAAGATTAATCGCGCAGCTTTTATATTTTTGTTAGTTTTTCACTCTTGAAAATTAACCCTGTTTTTAATAAAAAAAATTATATTAAAAATGTTTAGCATAAAATTAAATTTAAATTAGGTAATATGAAAATGCTTTATTGATTTAGGTACGATTCGGTTATTAGAACTAATCTCTCCAGTTGAAGACAGAAGGAAGAATTCAACGGTGATCGTAATTAAAATTATTTATACAAGAGACCCAGAACGCATCATTAGAACTCACGACACGAGTACTGGGGAAAAAAGTAGAACCTGAAGAAATTATTTCTTTAGATGTTCCATTAATTGCGACAATATTAGAAATAGATCAATTATCTACATTCTACAAGTCCTCGTTAAACCTACATTAAGTTTAGTTCGTTCCGTTTTCTAAAGTCTTGCGATTCCTAATAATTACATTATTTAAATCAAAATTTAGTTTTAAAAATTATTTATTTTTATAAAAAAAATGTATTTAAAAAATTAAATATTTTTAATTATTGTAATATTGATTTAGGTATGCTATTGTTGAAGGAACTGAGATGGGTGACAGCTTGCCTGGTGCATATTTCATACCTTCCAAGTGGAGACTCGAAAAATGGGAGAGAGAATTCGGCGTAAATTGTAATTAAAACTATTTATTTTCTCCACAAGTTAAAATTATTGTAATTATTATATATATTTATATATAGTTACAAGTTATGAATTCGTTGGATTTCACGGAATCGGCTCTAATTATGGAATTTTCAAGGCACGTGGACCATCATTTAAAAAAATTGAAATCCCTGTCTTGCATATATTTGATATTTTTCAAATAATTGCTACAATATTAGAAATAAACATCACTGGTTATACGCCACCAATTGCAGGAACAGACGATAGAATAAAACAGATACTAAACGAGAAAGAAAAAGCAACATCAGTGACGGCTTTAGTCGTTGTAAAACCAAAGTGCATCTATCGCCTGCCGATAGATTGGTCCTGTAAGGAAAAATAATTAAGTTTTCTTTTTAAATGTATTAACAAACATTTTTTTTCTCTTATATTTTCAGTTCACATTACTTTAATTGTGACTATGGCGTTAATTACATGTACCTGCATTTATATAGCTGGGAACATGCACGAAGCAAAAATACTTCGAGACGGTCCCAGTTCCTCAAGACGAAGAAGGCGAAGCAACTTGCAATTTTAAATAATTTCATTTTATATGGCCAAGTTATTCAGTTTAGTTAATCAATTTTAAATCTTTTTTTTAATTGTTAATTTTATTTTTTATTAAATAAATTAATTTTGTTTTTCATTGGTTACAGTAGACAAACTCGAGATTTCAATCGCCCATGCAAACCATTACAAACGGAAGGCATATATTGTCTCAAACCTTTTCTTTGACAACTAATTAGTAGCGTTATTAATTCCCGAATAAATGGAACTGATATTATTTAAAAATCCGTGGATAAAGATCTGCGACAGTTGACACTGCACTGGATGTTCTTAATAGTGTTATTAGTGTCCCCAAGTATTTGAAGATAAGTCTGTACAGTCTTTAATATAACGTTGCGATTTTGATATAAGATATTGACCTGACCCATCTCCAAATATTTCTTTTTATGTTATTAACCAATTCTTGATTATTTAATTTGAAATTAATTTAAAATCATATAAAATAAATAAAAAATATTAATTTTAACATTAAATTCAGCAGAAAAACTTATTAACTTTGACTAAATAGTCTCTTCAGATATAAACAGATCATTAATCATCAGTTTGACATATTGTCAACGACAAAACAAACAAAAAAACAGTAGCAATATTAAATATAAATATTGAACTGAACTTAAATCATGTCAAAATGGATAACTCCAACCGAGCAGTCATTTACGCGTTTTATATTTTGGACAAGAAAAATCACGAAAAACTTTTTCACCTTATCATGGACATGGACATAATTCTGCAAAACAAGATCCATAAATAAATGAATTATTAATTTCTCATTTTAGATTTTTCAAATTGATTATTGTTTTAAAATGAATAATTTTATATTATATATTTTTTTTTTATTATATATTACATCAAAATTAATAGAACGTGCAGTAATAAGTGTCCAGTAAAATGTAGGACCAGTAAGTTTACCACTGGTAGAACCAGTAAGTTTACGATTATAAAGAAGAACTGCGTTCAAATAAATATAATGCCATTTTTAAGCCGGTTAATCATTACACTTGAATAGTTTCAACATAGGCCCTTGCTTTGTAAATTAAATTTGTCTATGCCAGAGGGAAGATGTAGTTAAATCTCCTTTTTGTTTTGTTTTGTAAAACTAAGAAAAATATCCAGTACTTAAACAGCTGTAAGCATATGGAAGGTTTAACAAATAAATGCTTCTATTGACCAGACTCAATGAAGATAAATGAATTGTTTGAGTCCATGAAGAGAAAGTTTTCCTTGTCACAATCCGAGGGGGAAAAGTACCATTTATACCTCAAGTTTCTCGAACTGAAGTTATGATAATTTTAGGCGTCCTTCGTAATTTCGGTATCACAAATTTTAATAGTAATCAGTTTTAATTCAATATTTAATCAAAATTCTTGTTAAGGATAACGACATCCCACTAAAATTGGTAACTAAAATTAAAGCTTTTTTCATCGCACCCATAACAAAAAAAAAAAAAATTACCAATTAATATAAAGATCAACCAGGTGGGTATTTTTTTTAATATTATGGCTCCTGAATGGGTAAAATAAACCATTAAGATTCAGGTTAGATGACATGATAAATTGGTCTACTGATTTGTGCGGGTTTGAAATCAGAAGTTTCATAAAAGAAATTACATGCTGATGATAAAAATTTTCCAGACAATTTTTTTGATTTCTATATACTCCTTTAAAACTCTTATGCAAAAATTTTATACTGATGCCATTCAATGCTTGACAACGAATAATATAACCTGATTTAATAATTATTGTAAAACTTTTAACATTTTTGATGATTCGTTTCGTATGATTAAGTAAAAAAGAAAACCACCTCACAATTTATAAGAAATTCCATTTTCGGGGCGACTTCTTGATACCAAAAAAAAAAAGAAGTTATTAATGATAAATTTGTGGGAAAATAAATTCATTATAATTTATATAGCAAAAAGAGTCCAGATGATTTTTTTCAGGGTGGTAATTGGTAAAAACAATTTATAATTATTGATGGATTCCAGATCGAATTTCAATGTTTTCATACCAAATTCGATTATAATAATAAGGAAGAAATTGGTTCAAAAATTTCTTTAATATTAAAATTACAAATTATTAAATATATAACGTTATAAAAATTTAACAAGCTACATTTTGTAATCGTACTGTTGTCAGTTGTGATGACATTGTACTCGGTTCGCTTATTAGATACCAAGAATGTTTTTAACGAAAATTCTATTTTAATATAATTAATATTCATCAAAATTGATATTAAACCCTGCACATAAGAAATGTAATTGAGTGCAGAATAAAATAGCCAACTCTATAATTTAATGTTCTGAACTTTCCTGGAAATTTTACTATTTCAAGTCTTCTGAATTTGAATTTTTCATGGTAAATCTTAAACAAATATGATATGAGACGGTGGGTTAATGATAATAAAAGTTCATCTTCACTGTAGATGGCGCTGTATATTCAAATTTAAATTGTAATTAGAGTTATATTAAATAATCACCAAAAAAATATGTTGTTAAATCACGTATTGGAATCGTAATAAAATAGAATCGAGATAAATTGTATTAACATAAAATTTATTAAAAAACATTATAAATTTTAATTAAATAATATTTAAATTAATATTTATTAATTTTTAATCCATTTATATCTAATAATAAATTCAAATTTCGCGCCCTAAATTTTATATATTAAATTTGGCATCAATTTTTTTATTCATTTAATTAGTCACGCCTTCTTTTTGTTAGTTAGAATTTAATTGTCGTTGTGATAAGATGTTCCGGTTCTCGCGTTCTCGGTAGATTTAAATAATAAAAAAATAATTTTTTATTTGTATAAACTTTAATGAATTGTTGAAATAAATAATTTTAAATAATTTATAATCAAATATTTTAAATTTTATGAGTTTTTCGCGAATTTAAAATTGTATTAAAAATGTGCTTTGAAATTAAATTGTGTGTGCAAAAATTGTTTTAATGAAAATTTAAATATTAAAAAATTATGAAAATTTAGTGTTATAAAAAAAATAACATATTTCAAATTAAATATCGAAATTTTGAAAATATAATAGAAAATACAATTTTATAAGACAGTGAAAATTAATAAAGTGATTTTTTTTTAGTGCTGTTATAAAAATGGTTTTCAACATATTTAATATTCAGCCATTTTGAATCATTTTTTTTTGTCATATCAGGTAAATAAAATTAATTATTATTATTTTTATAATTTTTGTAGTGTTTCTAAAGATTTTTAAATATTTATACAAAATATTTTTAACAATTTTTTTAAACTTTTTTAAACTATTTCCTTTTTCACAAAAACTATGTTTATCTTCTCATCATCACTGACACTGTTTTGTGTAAGTAAGGGTGGACTTAAGCATTCTTTCCAATGTTTTCTAACGAATGCTACGATTTTCCAATTAATAATATTCAATTTCCTTAGGTATTTTACCAGATTCGCAAAGACATATCGTTCTTGATATTCTTATTGCTCTTGTATTCAATGATCAGAATTCGATATTCATACTATACAACTACATGACCGTATCATCTTAATCTTTAAGCTTTGACGAAATTCACAATATAAATGCTCAAGAACCTTCAAATTATTTTCATTTTTATATGTACTATTATATAATTATCGTTTGTAATTAATGACCTATACAAGTTTTTATAATCCCTTAAAGATTAACTTTTCATTCTAAATCTTGAGTGAGTCTCAATTTCCTGATTTTAGACAAAATTTTAAATATTTTGTTTATCAAAATTGATTTTACAGACCAAATTTATTAAACTCTTTCTCAAGAACCTTTTACTTTTACAAAGCTTTTCACAATTATCTGCATATTAATTTGTGATGTTTTCAAAAGTATATAATCGATTTCCGTGTTTCGTTTTACTATGCAGTATTGGTTGAAAACATTAATTAATTTTGTTTAGCACACGTTTCTATAAGAAATTCTGCATATTTTTATACTTTGAATAATTACGTTTCCTTTCGAATTTTTATCTCAATCGATTTAATAGATTATGTTAGGCTAAGAAAGGTTCTTGAACATCTATAATCATCACAAGATCTCGCTGGATCCATTGAAAATTTATTTATAGTTTTTCCAGTTGGAAATCCAAATTTTAGTACCGAAATTTGTTGATCCAATCGATCAAGTTTCCTACAGTTTGTTTTATTCATATGGTGACATAATGAATACCGATTTCTGTTTAAATGACACTGTTCTTATGATACTGAGGATATTATTCCCTGGTGTCGTTCACTATTTTGTACGGTTCCATGTCAATAGAAAGTTTTGCCGGATTCATTTAGACCAGGTTAATATCTAACAATTATTCTTACAAAATTCGTATTGACTTATTGGCTATGAATTTTAATTTTCAATTATTAACACAACTTGATTATTTGAAATAACAATTTTTGTAATTACTTTACATTTCATTTATTTATTTCCATAATAAAACTACAATCTACAAATCAATTTATATAAAAAATTAATTATTAAATATATTTTGTATTTAATATAAAACAAATCGTTGCTGACAGAATAACATCAATATTAAATTCCATTATTGATTGATCAACTTTCTGTTTTTTTCCTTGATTTCTAGAAAATGTTCAAGTAAGAATTCATAATACAGACAGAACATAACTTCTTTATTAATATTATACTATCCGAAATACAAGTTTTATGATCTCAAAAACATGGTTTAATGTAAATACAAGTATTATGCCAAATATGTAACATTATTATAGGGTATCATTAATCATAAAAAACATTAGATATGAACAAATCGTACATAAAATGAATTTATAATTTAATATTTCTTTATAACGAAACTTGAATTGATCATTTTTTAACTTAACTAATTTTCAAATTCATATTTTGCTATTTATATATCAATTGTCGAGTTTTGATGATATTTCAGGTTTTCGTGGATAAATGCATTTAAAAAGTAAATTGATGCACTTTAAGCTAAAGAAGTTTGAAAATTCTGGAAAATTGATAAAGTCATTATATAAAAAATATTGTTTATCACAGTCAAAATTAATAATAAATAAAGTAAACTTTAAGAAAATGTAAATTTTATTGAACGCCTAAGGGTAGGCAAAATATAAATGACAATTAAAATTGATTTAGTTATAATTATTATTACTTTTTGGATAGAATTTTTAAAAGTTTCCTTTAAAATTCTAAAGAAATTGATTTAGTTTAAACATTTTTTACAACTTTCACGTTAGTGACCCTTTAAATGATGACCTATAAATATAAATTTTCTCTGTAATTTCAATTTAAATTAAATCATAAATTAACTAATTAAAAACCTCACCTTGGAAATGGTTCAAGATCAGTTTTCCATTTCAAATTATTTTGATGGCAAAATTATTTTTTTCCCACTGGGTTTTATTAAGTGTCGAATTTAAATAATACCATCAACACTATAAATTTCATTTCTCGAAAAATAAAATAAAATAAATCATTAATTCACCTACACTATAAGTTTTTTCATTTGATTGATTCATTGGTAACTTTTCAATTTTGAATTAAGATTAATATTGTTTTTTACAATCTTTGCAATATTGATATTGCAACATCTTTAGCACGACTGATTTACAATTTATACACCCACGATTTTCAGCTAAAACATTAAAGTTTACCTCAGTGTAATTTACATTTATTTTCATTCAAATATCGAAAAAGTCTTATATAAAAAATACTGTAATAATATTGATTGTGATCTGTATCAGTCAAAATAATAATGAGTCAAATATAATAGCACATTGGGTGAACTAATTCAGTTCACACAATGCTGTTTTTTCTATTAATATATGTAAATAGTAAATGGGTAATAAAAAAAAATTGTTTATATGAATTTGGCATTTGATTTAATTTGATTTTATTTACAACATATTTTTTTTTATGTAGTAATTGGAATCAATAAATAAGTGAAAACAAGGTCTCGTCAGAAAATATTGCATTTATAGACAGAAATTGAATATTTTGTTGGGAAATAAATTTTTCATAGAATCGAAGGTAAACAAGCTCACTAGATAATGATTGGTGGGTAACGTAAATTTCAGTATCGATGTTCTAATAAAGTAAAATATTGAAATATTTAAAATTGATATTTTATTCTTAAAATAAATTGCCACGGACCGGAATCCTTCTCAGATAGTGAGAAAATAACTTAAAGTCTGGCAATTGGAATAATTGTTCAAGTAGATGAACTCGCTTTAACATAGTTTTGCTTGATGTTTTCCGGTAACTGATATTTTCACAAGCGTCTAATGTTATTGAGATATCCGGCTCTCAAAATGGTTGGCTCTACATTTCCAGAGTTACTCGCAACAAAATGCGATCAGAAACCATTACAAAAGAAACTCAGCACAATAAGCAAAATTATTACAATTGTTTTTTCACTACAGGAGCAGACACTACCGACTGCACTGCTCCAGATTTTATTAATAAAAGACGGCATTGCAAACAATCGCGACACAACATCTTTTCAACTGTTCAGCAAATCCAACAACATTAACAATAATTGCACTATGGGCAAAACCAAAAGAAGCGGCTATTTTCCTGAACGTATTTTAAGAATAATTGTAATAATTGACATTTGTAGCGCTACTACAACAATTACATTGAGATACCTATTTATTAAACAAAAGTTGAGGAATGCTTACTGATGTTTCAGCTAGAAAGAGGAAATATTCTTAGAATATTACCTGTAAAAATGCTTAGATACCTTTCGGTATTGTATTTCTAAATCCTAATTAAGCGTAGAGTTATCAGAAAGAATGTTGATCTCTGTAGAAACTGGCACAGTGATTGACATTAAGTAATTTACCTAATTTTCCTATGGCATCCACTAATTATAGCTTCTTGTTTTCAGAATTTGGTAATTTAGAAAATTTAATAATATATAATATTATAGTTGTAGCTCATTTAAAAGAAATATCCAAATCAATTATTTATAAAATCGTCTTTCATTAAGCCCTCAATATAATTAATATTCCCCCCTTAATAACACTACCAATAAAATAATTCGTGCTGATCTAATTACAAATTAAATTACCCACCTATATATAAAATTTCAATAGAATTTATTTGCATTTTAAATTGCTTCTTTTCAACCTTAATACATTTTATATAAATTTTCCTGCTTGCAATTTCCAAATGCAGAATTTTCAAAGTCAAAACCAAAATACAAAATGAATCAAGTGAAAATTAGATTCCATTATTATAATTTGATTAAAGAGAGAGAGATACCAAAAAACCCAAAGAATAACTATTTGATGAGCAATCGATTTATCTTGCAATCAACCTTTCGGTAACCTTAACGTTAGCAGTACTGATTGATGATAAGCTCATCATTTGCAAAGATTGAAAAGGGCAACCAAATAAATATAAATATAAATTTGAATATGAAAAAAACTGACATTATTGGAAAGTTAAGCTTGTTTTTGCTGGTGGTTAAGGTTGGAGTGAAAATTATAAAATTGACAAAATTAGAATATCAAATTTTAGTAATGTACTAAAAAGTTTTTGACACGAGATTCATAAGAAATTTGATGACAAAAATAATTTATTGGCCAAAATCTTCGGACAATTTATATTGAATTTGTAATTGGTAAGTCCAGATAGAAATCTCAGTAGTTACTATGAGACTTCGCGGGCCCGAACACTTTAAAATTACCTCCCTTGATCACGACAATTGCAATCTAGTGTTAAGATTAATAAGCATTTTTCTGGCTTCAAACTTATCCAACGATTCGTTAAAGTCTCTTTTAATTAACTTAATTAAACCATTTTAAATCTTCGTGTTGTGTCGGTGTGTAGAAGTTTAAAGTGTTGTCTAACTCTTTGATTTTGAGCTCGATTCTTCACTACTTTATCTACAGTGTCATATGATTATATTGATGTGAGTCATTAAAGAAATTTCGGATTTAAAACTTCTTTTTGCTGATTCACTCCATCCTATCATTTCTAGTTAAAGGATAATATGAAATTTTCCTCAATCATTATCGTTCACTAATCATTTCACTATACATACAAAAAAACATTAAATATTTAGAGCAGTTTGGTCTCTATACAATTTTGTACCTTTTGATAAATGTTTTTTTTCCATAAATAATGATTGTTTATGAAATAATCAATAAAATATTTATCCAATTTTTTTTTATGATCTTTTATTATTGTAGGAAGCCCCACTGAAATTTATTGAGGGCGTGTGAAATTATTATTACTTTATATACAATATAATTATATTTATGATTTTGATTGTAAAATTGAAAATAGAAAAAAATATGATTAATAAAATCTTAAAGGTTAAATTTACATTATTAGAGGTTTATGGATGAATAAATAGAATTATTTCCTTGATCTATATTTAAAATTACAGAAAATTGGAATTTATAAAAGCAATTTTTATATAATGATTTCATTTTATCTAAGCAGTTTTAAAATAACTTCGTTCATCTCAGTTTCATTTTGAATATTTGTTATTAATGAAGGAATCAAAATTTTGATAATTATGACATTGTTTTTGGCGCCAAACATAAAAAAAATTACATTAAATATGTAATTTTAGAAAATTTTCATTCAACTTCCAGTTTAGTTTGAGGGGTGATTGATGGTGAATATATTAAAAAATTTAAAAAATGTATTGACATAATTTTTGGCGCCAAATATTAATTGGTATCTTGACATTCCGTTTCTGCGTTTTCATCAAAGTAATTATTGGAATTTATATTACAATTATTTAATACAATCATTTTAGTAAACGATAGCCTCCTTCAGCTCAGCTCGAAAGGGTTTTGAAAGGGTTTTCAAGACAAACTTATTAAAGTTTTCGTAATTTTGACACATTTTTTGGCGCCATACAAAAATGAGACGCCCATGAAGGCAATAGTTACTTCAAATTGTCGGGAATAGACATTTTTTTATTAAATTTTATATATGTCCATAAATTCCATTTTTTTTTTATATCATTTTTGGTTACATTTTTTAGTTAAATAAAATTAATTTCTCTATTAAGTTTTCATTATACTTTTTTATCATTAAACATTATTAAAACATGAACTACTGTATTCCGCGGCATTATACAACACCATCGCGTATTACGTACAACAACTACACTAAATCTATAGCTAATAAGGTTATCACTAAATATTCATCGGGCTTGTTTTATGTATGGTATACAACAAAAAATGAAGAAAAGAACATAAATAAAAGAATGGTATACGCAATAAAAATCACCTTAGGGAATTTCTTTTGATTTTTACCGTATTTACATTATTTTAGATTTAAGATAGTTTCGTTAAAGTTCAATTTTATAAATTTTTAAATAATATTATATATTAAATAAAATGTATTCCAATAAAAGTTTCACAATTAAAGGGTCGTACTAAATTTTGAATTAGTTTTGCTTGCAGCATGAGGTAAGTCTGTAAGACAAACAAGCACCGAATTTGGCAACACTAATAATGTAAATGTAAATAAAATGGAAAATGACGTTACTGGCGATTAATGTGGAGAATAACAAATACTGCACCTGAATCAGTGATAAGCTCCATCCTCAATAAAATTGAAATTTACATCTTTATCAACTCGAATTGTCGAGAACCAGTAAAATCAGTCAAGCAACAACACATCACTGGGAAAAGCTGTATGTTCCTAATTCTACTGGGGAAAAAGTGTGTAAAATTAAAAAAAAAGCAGAATTTTCCAATTTGACTTTATATGTCGGGATTCTTCAGATGGTTTGGCATTACGAAGGAATTAGAGTTAAGTAATACAATGCATCTGTAACATTAAAAACATACGGGAGCTTCAGGATCCAAAAATATTCCACATTTAATGTTAATGAATATACTTTGGACTCTCTCTCACATAGGACATAATTAATTTCCTCTTGGCGGGTTTCTACCAATCTCCTACACTGGATAAATTTGTCAAAAGTCATTTCGAAATCCTAAATAAAACTAAACTAGAATTTATTCTCAAATATATTTCACTTTATTACAAAAATTCCCATCCAGGAATAAAAAGAAATGGAATAATTTCGCTTAGGATTTAATTATTTTTGTAGCTATAAAGGCAATTTGAAATTATTTCTGATAAAAATTTAAACTATTTTTATGCTTTATATTATAAAAAATGATTAAAAATCTTTTTTTTTTTATATTTTAATGAACACGAAACTTAAGAACTTTGCGGAACAGTTTTTTTTTTGTTTTTTCTAAACATCAGAAATCTTTGTTGTTTTGAGATAATTCCATAAAGAGCAAAAATTAAAAGGTGTTGCGCGTACGTGTTTATTATCGATAACCATCTTTAGTTATCGTACAAAATGTTTTACTTTAATATGTAGGTCTATATCTATATAAAAAGAACAATTTCTTACTTTGGTTTAACCATATATAAAAGGTTACTTCAAAAAAAATGGAATTGCAACTGAAAAGTGTACCACGATTTATAGATTTTTGCATTAAAAATAAAATGTAAATTTTTGATATCACAGAAAAATCCGAAAAAGAATTTTCAAAAAATGTTAACGAATTTTCGGAATTGTAATGAATTTCAAAAGTAATTAAATAAATTGAAAGTTTTTTTTAAAGAAATAGAACCAAATTGGTCGTGAAAAATTAGTTAATAGAAACCTAGAATCCACCCAGGTAATGTAAATATTGATAGTATAATGAAGAGATGGATTTTTTCCTGTAAATTAAGTAGACATCATATTTATGACATTCAGATGATATTACAGTGTCAACACAAAAGAACGAAATCGAACACTATCAACAATTATCATGAAGTGGATGTGAAGTGTCGAAAGACATAGATAAAGAAAATTCTAGAATACTGATGAGTTTGAAAAGCAAAATTGTGCACAAAAAGGTAAAGAAGTCGTTACACTTAACAAAACCGATTAACGTACAATAATTAGCCTGTTAACGGCCCACTACGCTTCATGTATCACCTAAATAATATTGGAAAGTTTGATTATAGTGACTGTTAGTTCTGTTCGGATAACGAAGAATCTGTGGAGCACATCCGCTGCAATTGCGAGGCTGTTTCCCGAAAAAAGGCTGACACACCTGGGTAAGGGATTTCTGAGCTCTCACGAGGTATTAACTGACCATCTATTCCGCTTTTTCAATTCATCTAACCATCGTGTAACCTTCCTTAAAATAAAATTTGTAACATATTCTCACATATTTCATAAAATCATTGACCAATAAAATTATCATTTCTTTTGTACCTAATAAACCCTAATAAAAGAAACAATTCCCTTTAAAATAATTTACTCTCTATAAAAATTTCATACCAATTTTTTTTTATCTTTCTTAATAATAATTTCAATTTCAACGTTAATGATATTTTGTGTTACTTTGCTTTTTTCAAGAATTATCTTTTTACCGAACTATGCAAACAGCTTGTATACAAAAAAACTATCTCCAGATTGCATAAGAAATTATTCTTACAAAAAACGCTAAAAAAAATTTTTATTATTATTTTTTATTGCTTTACACAAACAAATTTTTGTTGTTACTATAGCAAAATTTAATGTACCTACAATCTCTAGAAAAGAAGATTCAAAAAAGAACTTGTAGAATTTTGAAAAATAGCAATGACGCATAGGAAAAGAACCATAAACAAAAAAACAATAATAATAATATTAATAATACTTATGTGTATACTCCAAGTTATGCGCACCCATATATGTAATGCGTGCGCTATTGTCGCATTCCTAAGCATGTGCGTGCACTTGTGGCAAATAAAAAGCCGCGCGAACACTTGCCATTTGCCTTTTTATTAACCTGTTAAAATGAGACGTCATGTGGGGTAAATAATATTGTTTTTGTTAGGGCTTAGCTTGTGATTATGTTACCATATTATTATTATAATTTTAATTATAGGCTGAGTATGATTAAAGGAAGTTTCGGTACTGTTAGCTGCTGATCGGTCGGGTTTTGGAGGTAATTGTAATTTACCAGCTTACAAATCAAGATGATTTCTCGACATTTAAACAAATTTGTGGGACCATTAATAAAGATAATACTGAGTATCGTTTTGTCAGACAAATTTAGGGTAAGTGACCCTAATATAAGTAATCAATGAATTTTGGTGCGTTTTTTGTCCGATTTTGTATTCGACAGTAATATGAAGTATTGAATTATGAAATCATTCCATTGACAATAAAATTTGTTACTGACATAATAATTCAAATTCCATAATTTAATCAATTTTTTCCTACCCAAACTGATATTCATACCGAAAGCCGTACCATATTTAATTTAAATGCATTTTGTATATACGGAAATATGAAAAATATGGGCAAAGATTACACTTCATTGTATAAACAAAACTAAAAAAATTACTATACAGGAGAAAGCATTATAAAATATCATAAAATCATACCACAAATCTCTAAACATGTGAATCTCTATTTAGAGTCGAAGCTGTATTATAATATACTACACTACAGAAAAATTACAGTTTAACTATAATATAAATATTCTGTGGGAAAGTACTCTACAAAAATAACAATTTTTTTTTTTTTTTTTTGAAAACTATCATAGGTTAAGCCTTCAAGTTGAACGTTTATACATAATTTTTTTTTTTTTATTATTTATATTCTTGTTTCTTTCTATTATGCTTTTTGTGGTGTGCAGAGCAGTGTTTATCTTTTATTATGGGTTCATTTTGAAATATCTTAATATGCAATAATTTTTTTTCATTTTTTTCATTTTTCTACAATTTCAAATCGTATATTTGAATCGTACTCCGACAAATCATATACACATATGGGTAAATAATATTCATATAATAATAATCATTATTAAAGTGAAGTTTAGCTTAGAGAGAAATTTGCAATATTGTATAGACTAAAAACAATAATGTCTTTATTTTAATTATGTAGAGTTTTGAAGGTTAAGTGGATAATTGAGTAAAATAAATAATAAATTTATATAAATATTAAAAATTATAGAAACTAATAAATAATATTATAAAATTTATTTATTGTTATATTATTTATTTAGTGTTGCACCTTGCACTCGTAGGTTTGGGGTTGATCGGTATTCTAACTTTTGAATGCCATCGTTTGAGTGGCTTCATTTTACCTACGTTCTCATTCAGAATGAAAAACTTTTATATTCGGCTTTTCACATGAAACGCCAGTGACAACGGACTTGTTTATTCTTTTTCTATCATAAGATCTGCAGAGGGAATTTGTAGTCAGATCCAAGCTTCTAGAAGGTGTGTATATCGCTACCTTTTTTTTTTAGAAGGGGAACGCGAGAGAGCACTATGACCTTAACGATCTATTGTGCGTTTATAGCCCATATACCTCCTACCATTTAATAGATTTAAAGAAACCTAGTATGTTTGAGGGAGCAATATTGCCCAATTCTTCAGGAGTAAGGAAGCCTTTGCCTAAGATATTAAGTCTGCCCCTAGCTAGTACCTCGCAGTGGCAGATGATGTGTTCCGTCGTCTCCTTGTCGTTCAGGCAGAGGCGACAGATAGCAGTGTCAGCCAGGCCCAATTTATTGAGGTGATAGTTCAAAGGACTACCTTAATCATAGAGATAATTTAGAATGTAGCATCATTCTATATTCTACTTTTTTGCACGACAATGCAGCGAACGTGTTCTATTTCTTACAACATTTGCCGAGGTTGTTTGTAGTGATATTCAACATTCTGCCATTATTTTTAAGATAATATGGCCTTGCATTGACTATTCCAGTATAAATTCTGGAATTTTGTCTTGTTTATATTTAGAATGACATAACTCTTGACATAGAGATCACTCATAATGTAGTTCTAATTAACCAGAGGACGTGTTCTAATTATTCCTCCTCTATCTCGCTACATTTGAGAGGTAATTTGTAGTCACATTTAACCTTCAAAGAATGTTTTCTTGATGATATGCTCTGCTTTGTTAATTCCAGTATTAAAAATTGGGTATTTCCCTTGTTCATTTATAGAACAGTTTGTGTTCGAGCTCGGTGTGCAGAAGTTTATATTCGTATAGTTTTTTAAAAAATTATTCTGTTTCCTAGCCAATTAGGCTAGTCGCAGACTATAATACATTGTTGTACTAGAAATATTTCTCATAATTTTGTGTCAAATATAATTACACATACTTCCATCAATTTTAACTGCAAACATTTTCCCAAAGAAAAATGATACAGTCAATAAAATTGATTAAATTTATATATTACCAAAATGAATATTGAAATTAAACTTAGGACAAACCATTTTTTTCATCTTTCAAGTAAAAACCAGAAAAATATAATATTAATTTCAAAAACTATAACAACTTTTAACATATAATCATTTTCTGGGTAATCAAATTTTATGACCCCGTCATCAAAATATTCCTCCTTATAAAATAATTTACAATTAAAATTCACATTTATTATATAAATTGGTAATTTTATCATATATCTTTCAATATGATCTTGTCAGGGAATTGTTATAAAATTTTATTATCACTAATATAGGATTCATTTATGAACATGATTTCTGACTTAATTAATGATTTTGTCTTCAATTTTTTTCAGTGATCTTCTTTACAATGTTTTATGTCGAAGATTGTCGTAAAACTATACAGAAGCAAAAATAATAGAACAAAATTTTTCATAATTGAAATCATTTATAAGTTGTTAAAAACTGTGAGAAAATATTCAATTAGCAAAATTCTAATAAAATTTATTTATATTTGACTCTGAAAATGTTTTATTTTAAAAATAGCATAATAATGATAATCAATTTGGAATTACTGCAAATGATTTTTCACATTTTACAAAATAACTTGTAAATAATATTCAATTATTATTCATCAATGACGTTTTGATTATCGGTAAAAAAAGAACCTATTTACATACATTTTTATAAGAAATTATGAATTGTTTTTA
Organism: Rhamphomyia laevipes; assembly: GCA_963920725.1. Lineage (NCBI taxonomy): Eukaryota > Metazoa > Arthropoda > Insecta > Diptera > Empididae > Rhamphomyia > Rhamphomyia laevipes. The sequence continues at coordinate 140,788,435 of OY987255.1, forward strand.
TCTGTTCTTATATAACCTTGTATATAAGTCGAGGAACTAATAATTAGTTAAACAAAACTGAAGCAAAGGTTACAAAAAGACCGTTGAGCATGATTTTAATAGTATAGGCGACAGCAAAACATCAAATAAAAGTCATAAGAAATAAAAATCTACCATTAAATAAAAGAATCATTGTCCATTTAGTAAGACTGATACTTTAGCTTAAAGTGGGCTTACCGATTGGAAAGTAAACGATAAGTAAACGATTATCGATTGACCGGGTTTTTAAACGCGGTCAGTTCGGAGTCGATCAATAATTAAGCTCGGTCAATCTTAGCTTAGGTTAGCAAATATAATCGAGTTTTAGTAAAATATAATAAGAGGTTATTGAGTAATTACTAGTACAGGTAATACTAAGTAGATCGACTCAGGAGAATTTTCGAGTCCGTAATTCATTGGCTTTGTTAAATCTTGTCCTAAAGATTTTTCTGACCCATATATTTCTAGAATTCTTTTAAACTACGTTAGGCCGATACTGGAATATACTAGTCAAGTCTATCACCATATCAAGAGCTACACTTTCAAAGAATTAAGGCGGTCCAACATAGATTTGTAAGGTTTCCTCATCGCGGGTTTGTTTGGGTCGAAAATTTCAACTTGCTTCCTTATGTTGACTGTTTGAAGCTTATTGATTTGCCAGGCGTCGGACATTTCACTATCAATTGGCCCTTTAATTTACACTATCTACAAAGCCCCAGAATTCATTTTTCTTCAATTAGTATGAAAAATAAATAAAAATAACAAAAACCAGTATAATTTTACGTCGAAGTGTTATGAAGTTTAACAATAAAGTTGCAAGCATACAAAAATATATGTATATAGCTAATTGTATAATTAATTAACCGATTCTTTTTTTTAAACAAAAATACCGGCTAAATAATGTTGATTTAAAACCTTGATTAAAACTTTTAAACAACAATATTTCGTTTTTAAATCTTATATATGTTTTCAGTATTAATTTGATTATCGAACCAAGAACTGTTAAAATCTTTCTATAAAATTTTGTAATAATGAATATTGTTTACATATTTATTTTGGTAATTATTTCAAAATTCAAATACTTTCAATTTTTTTAATTAACATTTCAAAATTATTAACTCATTCTGCGCACAGTGTATTTTTATATTAATAAAAAAAGCAATTGCAAAACCGGTGGCGCAAACAAATCAAGAAGATTATGTTAATAATGGTTATTTTTATGAACCACCGAATTTAAATTTTGGACTTAATGAACCATTATTACCAGTTGGACATTTGGATTTAGAAGAAGAATCGAAAAATCCAATTTTCGATATACGATTTAACAAAGTTAAAAATGAAACTGAAAATAAGGAACAGGATTTTCCAGAGACCATCATTAATTCTACCGAAGCGTCAACTCAGCCAGAATTAATTACAGAACAGATTTATATTCAGAGATATGAGAAGCTACAGCATCAATGTATACAAAATCCAGTACCCCAAATAATCACAAGTAGTGAAGAGACAGCAAATAATAAAAAATTAAGTGACGAAGAGCTTGTTAATCAGAAATATGACAAATTTAGAATGCAATCTCAAAATAATGAAATGATGACATCAATACCAAACCAAATATCAACAGAATCTAATTTAAATGCTGAAGATAAGAGAATTGAACAATCACCAAACTATCATCAAGTAATTATAACAAATCTTTGTGCAAATGGTACACTTACACAAGAACTTCCACCACCAGGTATAAGTCCTTTAGCAATTCGAACTCTGACAGGATAAATCGATCTTTAATATTATTCATTTATAATTTACTTTATTTTATTCAATTTAATAAAAATATTAATTTAATTTTTGAAAACATAAATTTCATTTAATGTAAAAAATCATAAATTTTTTAAAATATTCTTTAATATTTTAATGATCAAAAATCACCTACAGTTTTTTTTAATTAAGTAATTTTATTATTTCTATCAAAATAACCTAAATTTTCCAAAAATTAAATTAAATGATTAACAACATAAAAAATTGTACAAAAATTCCATTTAAATTATTAACTAAAATAAACAAGTCTTAGAACAGCATTTCGAAAAAATGTTAATATCGTTAGTAGTTTTGGTACCACCATAAAAAGAGTCGTTTTCATTTTGTATAGTTTTTAGTTTTGTTTTTGGTTTTGTGTTGCTTCTGCTTTGAAAAATGTAAAAATTCCAATAACACTATCGATATTTGAATTTAACCTTTTGGACCATCTCTGATCTGATCAAATTTCTTGTGGGCAATATTTTTATTTTTCTTGCACCTGCAAAAAAAATTGTGTCACTTCTTTAATATTCTCTCAATGGGTAACATCAAATTTAAAGAAAAATATTTTTTTTCACTATTTATAATAGTTTGGAGATTTGTAAGTAAAATTGTTGAACCAGCATAGACAAATTTTCAGTAACGTAAAATTTTTAATTTCAGTTTACTCAAATTAATAAATAATTGGACAATTTTTTTTAATATAATATTATTTATGGCCAATTTAAATTCTAACAAAACTAAATTTTGCATAAAATATTCTAAAATAAAATGGTATAAATTAAATTGTCAAATAATTTTCTTAGCTTTGAATAATTTTGATCAAAGAATTAGCGCACGTACGGACGTACCCATCTGTAAATTTTAAATGTTTTTGTATTCAAAATCAAATTAATGTCAGTATTTATAAATTTATTTCTGCAATATTATCTCATTTGACTTAATTTCATTTAAATTAAAAACGATAAAAATTATTTATGACATTCCAACATTTACAGTAAAGTATCGATTTAATTAACAGTATAACGATTTAAATTGTATGAACTTGTGAAAGTGTCACAGAACATTTTAAGTAGAAAATTAAATACCGAAGGGTTTGACATATCTTAGTAAGAGTAAAATATATCACAGCTTTGTGTCTATCGGATTATCCGGCTTTCTGTAAAAAGAGTCTGTCTTTACTCAGTGAAGCTAATTAAAGCTAATTTTTTGACCTTAGCTTTTAAAGTTAAATTTTGTCCTTAATTAATCACAAATTTAACTTAGAGATTCAAACATTACGACATCCTAGGTTGTTAAAAGGATAGCTTAGTTTACTAATTACAGTTTTCAGCCAGCCATGATAGTTTTGATATCAGAAACTTTACATATAATTGAACTTTTGTTTGTGGTGGGAAATCTGATATCGAAATCAAAAAATTACTTTTTTGTAATAGAAGTTGAAAAGTAGGTCTACAAAATTAGGGTAAATTGATATTTGAGGTCTTCTGTATATTAAATTTCACATAGAACTTTATTTTTTCAAATTATTATAAATGATACCACTGATGGGCAATTAAGGTAAACTGTTTTAGTCTACTGCAATTTAAACATTTGTGGTTAGAAATTCAACTAAACGCACAGTTTATAATTAATAAAATCATGAAAATAATTCATAATAATAATTTAAATTTATGTGCTTATTCGGTATCACAAGGAGCTATATGAGCTATATCAGGAGGCCTCTAACTTATTGAAATAGTGTTGCATCCAAAAATTCAATGAAACGCTATGCGAATTGCACATACGGCTTCAACAAAATCTCCGGTGTAAAGATGGTGTCGAATTGGATTTGAGGTTAACTATTTTTCTCTGTACCATCGACTTAGCAAATAATAAAAATCGAAAGTTCACTGTAATTTATCCAATTTTATATTGAAACAACATTTATCAAGATTATTTTGATAATTTACAAAAAAAAAATGTTTCATTTTTCCGCGCACAGCATAAAATTCTTTAAAAAAAAAATTCCAATCCTTTTTTATTTTCATATTTTACAATTTTACTATCCATTCAATGTCACTGTTAAAATAGCACTTTAATAGCATGGAATGTAAACATTATAGAATTAGCTTATATAAAATTATCTATAATAATTCTTTTAAAAAATTTCTGAAAATTATTTAAGTTACCCTTACATTCTTCATAGTTTGCCGCGCGTTGACTTTTATGTAAAATGCGTTTTTATTTTTTGTCTAAAAACAAAATATTCGCGAATATTATAATTTTTATCTTCATGAATAATAATTTTTTTTTTGGTGGAATTTATTGGTTTCTTTTATTTTTTGTTATCTAATGGAGAATATAATAAGTTTTGTATGACAATATCGTGATTAGACTTTCAATTCCGCATACCGATTATCTTTTTATTCTAACATTTTTTTTTTTTTATTTATTTAAGGACGTAAATGTTATGTTTTTTTAGGATTAGAGGGGGGAGAAATTAGAGTGGTTGTCAAAAAAAAATAATTAAAAGAAAATTGAAAAATTTAATGACATCTAATTTACATAAATATTTATTCATTTTGGTTAGCCAAAATTTATAGTGACACAAAAATTAAATTTGTAAATCTAATAGAAGAAAAAATAAATCTTCCCTTTAGATATGTAGAAGCGGCCTTAAAATCCTTGGCTAATATACCATAAATTGGTAAATATATCTAAAACCTTTTAACAAACCGTATGAATGTAAAGCTTCTCTGACCGGGTGCATTTGTATAATCGAAGGTAATGAGAAAGTAGATAAAACTCTTTAGTGGTTTACAATATATTTACCCACTGACACAATTTAAAACAAGCTCAATATTTAGGTTAGATTCTGCAATCTAACCTAAAATATTGTGGAAATTTCGTTATTTATTTCTATAAAAAACCTTGAAGATGCGTGTAAACTGAAGCCGGTTAAGTAATGATGCAGTATTCGACTAGAGAATACAAAGAAATAAGACCGAGTGACTTGCGAAGCTCCCAGTTCCCCAGAAAAAATTAACTATATTTATTTAACTATTAGTAACAACAATTTTTAATTTTTCTTATAGTCCAGATTGATAGAAATATTAATATGATCGTAAGCTAATCTTAATAAATTTTTTGAGTTTTTGGCAGATTATTTGATATTCAATATCACCTAATATTTAAGGCTGTAATACAAAATTTACAGCCTCATCACTAAAATAAATACTAAATATTCAAGCATTGTAAAAATGATTACAAATTTCCAATAACTATTTTTTCGATGGTTGTAATTGTAGTTAAGCGTTTGTTGCTATGTTAAGAGCCTTAGTTTACTTGATATTAAGTGACTTTATTTTGGGACTCTATTTTCTGTTGACAGCTCAAAATTTCAATAAAATGTCAATGTGAAAATCCCGAATTTTTAAAATAATTTTTAATTATTTCGAAAATTCATACAAAGTTTTTTAAGTATTGTCGGAGTTTCGTACATTCGGGATTTTGAACTATCTGTATTTTAAACAAGAAAGAATATTCATAGTACGAATACGTAAGTCAAGTGATCTGAAAATTTTAATTACTATTGTTTAAAACCTTTAAAAGTTAAATATATAAATCAGGTTCGTCGCTTAACATTTTTGTATTCTTGATATGAAATTTAATTTTTTTTTACAAATTTTCGAATTTATAGAAACTTTTACTTTCTTTTATAAATTCTTGTTAACATTTTCATGTCTAAATATTATTTAACTATAAAATATTATAAAAAAAATTTAAATAATAAATAATTTACCAAATAGTTTTGTATCCGAAAAATTAAATGGCGCGGTATATTCTTTAAAACTATCATACTATGCCGTTAAGGAAACAAATTGTTAAATTTATAAGACTATTGTATTAGACCTATTTAACCATAAATTATTCTATATACTTTCCAAAATATAAATAAGAACCTATAAAAAATATGGTATTTAAAATTTGCAAAGCAACTAAGAACAATTGACTTTACTCTTCTTTGGTAGATTTTTTTATTCTTTTATTTTTGGTGTGAATTCTTTCTAGAATCATAGATAACGACAAGCCCACACAAAATTTTTACTTTATTCAATGACTTACAAATATAATTTAGCGGTTCTTTAGCATTTATTTAGTTAAATGTTGATATATATTTAAAGAGAACCGCCTAAAAAATACTATAAACTTTAATATAACTTCCTTATAACTAAATTTAATCTGATGACATATATAATAAATTTTGCTCCCCGAGTTTTAAGCGTTTTTTTGTGTTGTCAACATTTACAAAATTGCCACTCAATTTGGTGAAAAACTGTTATTATTATTATTATTGTTTTCCATATTTGGTAAACAATTTGTAACAAATAAATTAATAAACCGATAGAAAAAATTATTCAATTTTCAGGAAGAAAATTCTTACTAACCGAAGTGAATATTACAATTAGACTAGTTCTTTAACTCCTTGTGATTGTTAGTTATTTAATTTGTTGATTCAAATTGCAATAGAATGTCAGGAAATTGCTGAAAAGGACGAGACCACCTCTAACGATAGAATGAAAAAATGCTGATTTCAATAGAATTACCATAAAAGTGATTAGAAATTAAAATTGCTTTGTAAAAAATTCTCACAACAAAATTTAATTTATTTAAATTTTCTAAGAAATTATTTAATTTAAAACTATTTTTTTTTTTTGGTTTTGGTTTGGTTGATCGAACGTCCATGGACTGAAATATAGCCAAAATACAAAATATATTCACCAAATACGACGTAAAACTATTGAAGTATAATTCAATCAAGACATTTTTTTTTTTTTTTTTTGTAAACTGTAAAACTATTTATTATAAATTTATCTATTTTGTTAACCAACATAATAATATTTAGCATATATCTGAGCTTTTGATCAATGGTAACATTTAAACTGCATTCACTATAACACCATTTATCATTGCAGATTCTAATAGTGGACATTTGTATAGGATTGCACAGAAAAATAATATAATCGATCGTCAAAAAAAAAAAAAACGAAAAAAACTGAAGAAGAAAAGTCGGCGTCGTCGGCGCCTCTGTTCTTTACTTGCAATAACTACACTAATATCTTAGCTATTTGACTATCATTTTTATTATATCACATAATATATTTTGTACGATTTGTAAAACTATCGATTTATTTTAAAAGTTGTTGTTTTTATAAGCGTTTTTATGGGAAGAAAATTTTTATTTGTATATACTTTCTTTTCTGTAATACTGAATGTTTTATAGGTCGTTTAATTTAATTTTTGGCATATTTCATAAAAATTAATGTTAAATATTAATTTAAATTTTTTAATTTAATTAAATATTTTAGTTAATTTTCAGTATTCGTAACACCATTTTTAACATTTCTTTTTAAGATAAATCTAATTTAGTTGGTTAATTTAATAATGAATTTCATAAATTTTTTCCATAATTGAAACTTGAAGAATTGAACCTTAATAATTACGAAAATTAAAAATAATTTTTAATTTGTATCTGTTTTATAATTCGTGAAAACGTTTAAATTAGTAGACGCATTAATGCGTTTTTTCTGTTGGTTATGTGTTAATTAATAATTGGTGGAACCAAACTTTTAAGAAGTTGCTGATAAAAACTATTTATCACAATTCGAAATTAATGGTGTATAGTGGACCGAGGAACAGGAAATTCGTTATATATTTCATTAATATTTTTTACCCAGGATGTAGTTAAAAATATCAACATTTTTCTAATTATTTGACGTAACGAATGTTTTTGGTATTAATGGTAGTTTATGCATTGAACTTGTCATACACTGACATCGTACCAGAGTTAGCTTCAAAAATCAAATTTTAGAAATCTTCATCATGGTGTATAATTTTCAACACTTTGCACATCTCTAGAATCTACTTTCTCTTTATTCAATTCAAATGTGTTAGTTTACATTACCGAAATAATCTTTACTTAGATGCTGAAATCTATTATATTTTCAATTATTTCTATACCTTGGAAAACCTATAAAATGATAATCTTAAGTGCATTAACAAATCTTTTGCAATTTTAATAAAAATTCGTTATCAAAATAGTAATTTAACATTATCCCAAACAAAACTGAGCATAAAATAATTTTTTACGATTTTTCGTTTCTGATCTAAATCTTTAAAAGCCGTAAAAATATATTGGATTTTTTTTTTTGTTTTAATGCAGTCTTTCCTCCTGATTTCATTACATACTCGTATTTTTGATATGGTGTAGTAAATTTAATATTACGCATAAATAAATTTTATTGAAAAATTATCATGAAATATTTACCAATAATTTTTTTTTGGGTGGAAAACTTTTGATATAATAAAATTTATCATTTTAATGTAAATTATAAATTTTTGAAAAATTTATTCATTTTTTTTTTGCTAGATTTTCTGTATTAATGATTTCAATGCTTTAATTTACTGGTGGTCTTTAAATGCCTTGGATTTTATAAATTTTGGTGTTTGCGATACTAAATTCACACCCATTTAAAGTGGCAAATAATTTATCCATAATTTTCCAGATAATGCTGGTAATTAAAAAAATGGTTCGAAAGTTATTATAAAAAAAAATTGAAGAAATCAGTAACCAGATAAAATTGAAAGACAGATAAGTGAATTAAAACTTTAACAAAATCGGTTCGTAATACTAAAACAGTGACAGAATAGATTATATAGAAATTTCGTAGTCATTTTAATATCAAAGTGTTTTCTACCCTCTAAAAAATCGGTCAACAATTACTCTGTTTGTCTTACTGTCTGTAGAAATTTGTTCTTCCCGATGGTTTCTACATCAAAAAGCCTGTTAATAGCTTTTTAACCCTTTCGATACATGAGGTACTGTTCATCGCTGTACACGTGATATGTGCTACAGCTATCGCTGAGTTACGTGACTTCGTACTGAACGGATTAACTACTAATAACTCTTTATTGAAAGTTTAGGTGAGAAATAAGATGTTCTGAATGTAACAGACGCTGTACCATTATTTCGTGATTATTGTTGTAGACATTTAGTGTACCACAGCAAAATGGCTCCATTCGAAAAGTACTTAGAAAAATCTGAACTATTGACTGTAGTTTATAGAAAGAAAAAACCGTAGATTATATTCTTTTCCCCGGAAAAGATTGAGTTATTTAGGTAAGAGATATCCAATTTATCATAAGTTCGAGGGAGATTGCCGACTTTAAATTAGCCATTAAACCATGCATACACAATGAAGAAGCATGTATTCTTGCCAACATATTCTATATTAATTTAACCTGGTACGAGTCCAATTTTTTTTTACATATAAATCTCATAGTAATAATTATGTTTATATATTTCATATAAACAACCTGTAAATTAAATAGCTAATTTTATAGTAATAACAATATTTATTAAACTTTGTTCTTCTCTTCACTTACAACTTGCCTAACTTCCACATTTTTATTTACTTCATTTTCCCTTATTAAAATTGCCTGCATAAATTTTTTAGATTATTTTATCGATCGTGTTATTAAAACAATTTTATTTCTATAATTTTAATAAACAAACATGAGAAATTTTTTTATTAAAAATACATGAAATATTTAATATAAATTATAAATAAATCGATTATTATACCAAAATAAAAAAAAAAGGAAAAAGAAAACTCGATTGGAAAATTCGATTTGCACTGTAAGAGCCTAGTAAAAAGTAGGATGATTTAACATGTTTACAAACAATTTAGTTTTTTTTTCTCTGCATTAATTTAAATCCACACATTACGAAAGATATGCAGAAAAGGTGTTTTTATAATATCTCTAAATTATATGCTAATAGATATGATTATGAATTATATATTATAAATAATTTATGTGAACATAAAAAATTATTATTTGAATTTGAAAGTTAAAATTTCTTGTAATAATTTTACATTTTACCGGAAATATTATTTATACTGATTAGTTTTAGATTATCCACTATGGGATGTAGTGAAAATATTGAATAGGACAGTGGAAAATAGAATACATCTTCTTTGGGGGAGATGAGTTGGTTCCTTAAAGAAGCTTTATGTGCTAATACACTATGATTCAAAATCAGTCGTAATTGGAAGTTTATAATCGGGATTGTAAACTCTTTGGGTATAGAAAGTTATTTACAATTATTCCAGCAGAATTTTCTTCTCGATGTACCATAAGAAAAATCATTCGACACCGGAAGTGTACAATAAGGAATATTTTTATTTCCTTCTATAAAATGAACTAATTTATTGTCTTTCTGTTTCTGTCAAATGAATGAGAAGTTTCGATCAATTCGAAGTGTAAAATGCATATTTTCGGCAAGGAAAATCATTCGTCGGTAGCGGATCTTAAAGCTTACATGCGTAGAAGTTTAAGTTTCTCCAATCTTGTTAAGGTGATTCTGCTATTTTAGAAGTTTTGAACTGTTGCAAGTGTAAATTGCACCTATTGGATCAATGTAGCACCGTCGGGTATTTTAAAGTTTCATGAATACAAATTTATATAACAAACTAACCAATATTTTGTAGAGTTTTGCACAATTGGAAATAAAATATATAAACACTGTTTAAAGCCTACTTCAATAAATTATTGGACAAATAGATATACGACTTTTAAATGGAATAAGTCAAAATTTTCTTCCTAACCAAGATAATTCTTAACAGGCAGAAGGATACGGCCGGCTTATACACGGAAATTATAATGTCAAATTCGATTCTTAGGAAGCATGATAATCTCATAACGACAAGCAGAGGGATGACTTACTCAATCCTCCACTTTTCGTATGGACGAGGAGGATACAATGGAAGATACGTTATGCAATTTTTTTTCATTCCATATAAAAATTTAGGAAATTTGGTTGCTTCTTTCTAGAAAAGAATTCTAATGTGTTTCAATCATTTAAGAAATGAGATGGGTCGACATGCTGTGATAATGATGCAGCGTTCTCGATGTGAGGATTCGCGAACTTTCCATTTCTTTAAAACCAACAAACCAATGCCTTCCACTTAAATTAAAACCAATCAACATTTTTAATGTAATTGTTTTAAGTAATTTCTTAAACAAGTTTTGAATTTCCTGTAATATTTCAAAATAAAGAAATTGTCTGACCCCCTGTAAAATATCATTATTAATTTTTTTTTAATGGTTATATCATTAAATAACAATTTACACAAATAAAATATCAACGCCCCAATTACACTCTATTATTTATCCCCAATATAATAACTAAAATTATTCCCATAAGCCTAAAGGTATCATCGTATCGTATCGTATATCTTCTATATATGCCTCTAGAACATGTAGGAAGCAGCAAATTATTATTATATCGATTTCTAAACTGTTGTAATTTCAAATTATATTTTTTTTTATATATAATGTTAACTTGACTAAAAATTATGACTACCCAAGTACGCAATTTTCACAAGTTTATTATAGTTACTCTAGGGTAAACTTCTTTTTTGATATAGACTAAAGAATTATTGATATTCAATAAGATTGTAAAAAAAATAAAAAACTGAACAGTTTACGTACAGCGAACTAATAAAAAAGGTGTAACGATAGTTTATTTCTTGCTAATGAATTCACCAGACTCTCTACAACCATTATAGCTAGTAATTTATAACTAAATTGCTATAAAATTATGAATAAATATGATGTTGTTTATAAATCTATATAGCTAGAGCTATTAATTTCGATAAAATAATCATAAATTAAATTTAAATTATTTTAAAGTTTATTGCGGCGGGAAATATTAAGGCGGAATAAATAAATAAAAGGAGAATTTCAAATAAAAATGTTTTGAATAAATTAAAATAAAATAAATAATGATCAATAGTGTGAACAAGTTATAATGAAAATTTATGAAAATATATAAATCGTAATGAAAATTAATAATAATTTATTGTAAAAATTATGAATTTTCTTTTAAAAAAAAATGGTGTAATTTATGAACCTTTACTTTAATGTACAACATTGTCTGCACTGTTATGAATTTTGTCCTTTAATTTTGTTATATTAATTTATTACCTAGTTAAACTCGGCTGTTTCCTGGGGTTTTTTTGTTTCCTCGGATTATTAATTGTCAATTTACTCTGGGCTGTCACTAGTTGGTTTCTATTAAAATTAATTGCTAAGTTCCACAAGGATGTATTTAGTTTCTATTTATATCTTAGGCCGGAATTACAATGTGTTATCTGTATTTGGTTCCTGGGATAATTCATTTACCGGGGTTAAGCTGGGTTGTCTTTCCTTGGAGTTTCAAAAATAATTCTTGTTTTCAAAAGCACTGATATTTTTTTATATCTACAAATTAATTGATATTTCCATTTCTACGCAATGAAAATAATGAAAATTATTTTATGAAAATTATTATTTATTTTTCATATAAAAAGTAAACGCCTTCAATCTTATATACAATTTTATCTTCGATATAAATTAGAAAGCAATTAGATAAAAAATTTTATTAATTTTATTTATTTTCAAAGGCGTTACTCAAATAACAGTGTTATACAAACTTGGGGTGGATCTTAAAAATAATTTACAGAAAATATTTAATTAATTATAAGTAATTTTTTTTTAATAAATATTTATTAATAAAATTGTTTATAATAAAAATGTTTAAATTTTTATATTTCAATTAACAAATTTTATTTAACATGGAATTAATTTACTGCAGAAATAAATTAGTGATGGTCTAGTAATAGTGCAAATGAATTAGATCTTTGTACTTTGATAAATATAATTAACTTTAAATGAGAAATAGAATTGTAATAATTTATGCAAAAATCTTAATCTTTTATGATTAAATTTTGATTTACAAATTTTTGCTGGGTATTTACTGGGTATTCAGTTCCCAGCAAAATGAATTCACTGCAGCGATGATTGCTAGAGGAAAACTCTAGCAATCATCGCTGCAGTGAATTCATTTTGCTGGGAACTGAATACCCAGTAAATACCCAGCAAAAATTTGTAAATCAAAATTTAATCATAAAAGATTAAGATTTTTGCATAAATTATTGTCCCTTCCAAATATTGGTTTATATGAGAACTGATTTTCTGGAACTTATTTTTACTGGGAATTGTTTTATAATTAAAGAGGTAGTCAAAATGTTTTGATAACTCATAAAAATCTTGTTATTTGCTCAAATATACTTGAAAATCTATCGTAATATTTCGGGGATTAAACTCTTTTATTAGACCTCGATAATCTTCTTACTTTCGAATTTTTGTTGAACTATAAATCCGTATGGTAAAGTTGTGTTAATTTTGGTAAACCTTTTTTTGTTAGACCCCTAACTTTTCTCTTTTAAATGGCGGACTGTTTATATTTAAAATTTTGTAGATATGCCAGCACAATTAAGAACCCCAGTAAAAACTATTTCAATTTCAAATATTACTGGATTACAATTCATCCTGTATCATACATAAAGATAAAGCCTAATTGAAGAAAAATTACAATTTAACAATTGTAGTATAGCATCGCTTGTAAATCATACAACTAAAGAAATATTCTGTAATCATTTTACAATTACCGTTTACCATGTTGTTCCATTCCCAAAGTTTTCCTTCCCATATTTCATTTTTTTTAATTATTATACTTGTACTGAAGTGTTGCAATATAATTAAATTAATTATTAACAATTAAATAACAAATTTATATATTATTTTTTTTAGCCTAAGGATTTTATATTTTAACACTTAAATATTAATAATAAAACAGATTTTTTAATTTAATATTTTTATACACACACACACACCAAGACAAAAATTACAAAAATTTTATAATCTTTAAAAAGATCTTTATGTATTTTATATGTTGGACCCCGAAAAACCATAAAAACTACATCATGTTAAGATTAAAATAAATTAATAAAAAATCAAAAATAAGTTTAAATAAATTGCGTGCCATTAATGTTCTCATTTAATTCAATTAAACGAATTCGTTTTTTTTTTTTTTTTTTGTAACATAATTTTCATAAATTCTCTGGCCATCACAACAGGTTTTCATTAAAATATGTTTTTATTTTTTTTTAAGTAAAAAAATGGTAATTTCAAGTAGTTTTGTATCCTCAGCCGACCCAGTTTTTATGTTGTTATTAAAGGTTTAACCATAATTTTTTTTTAAGGAGAGTTGTTGTTTTGTTTAAAGGGATATGTAAAAAATATATATGGCAATATATAATTTTATATGAGAATATACTGAAATTTTTGATTTATTAGTATACAAAATATATTATAAATACACATCTTTCTTATAAAAAATTTAATTTTAATGAAATTGTGTTATAGATAAAAAATTATAAAAAAAAAAATTTGAACACGCAATTTCACCTGTTAAAAAATTTACTGTATTTTAACAGAGAGTGAAAAAGTTTAGTTTCCCCAGGATATATTTGAGCGGTTCTTGAAAATAGTCCAAAAGTGGCAATTTTACGTTTTGATGTCCATGAATCTGATTTGACAATATTGTTTATCATTAACCTCGATAGCGTCTAAACAAAGTAACGAAATCAATCCAAACTTTAAATTAAATGACATATTACACAAACTCAAATGACGAATTTCGTTAAATTTATATAAAAAGTTGACAATATTTGCTCAAAATGAAAATGATCTTCTTAAAATGACAATTTTCCTTCCAAAAGATATTATGTTTCTTAAAAACGATAACCGACAATTTCATGGTCCAATAAATAAATTAATGAGTTCAACATAAATTTTTGTTCTTGCACATAAATTTCTTTGACAAGATTGCTCAAATATGTCAAATAAATTGACAATTTTATTCAAAATGTTTGATTTTCGACAATTTCTATTTAAAATAGCAAATTTCTTGACAAATTGTCTAAAAACCAATTTGCTATGGTTTGCCGATATTTACGCAACATATTAAAATTTAGTAATGACATTTAATAATGTTAATAATGACATTTGTTAAGTTGACAACTATATTTATAAAAACTTTTTTGACAACTTAAATTTTTTTAAGTTTTCCAAAAATTGATAAATTTTTATCCAAATATGGCAAAGTATTTGCCAGTTTTTATTGGCAATTTCTGTTCAGTATAAAAATTTCTTTGGTGACATTATTTAAAAATGTCAAATTATTGGACAATTTTATTCACAATGTCGAATTTTATGACAATTTCTATTTAAATATGCAAATTTCCTGACAATTTTTCTAAAAAACCAAATTAAAACCAGATGATTGTTAACAAAATGACATTAATTTATTTGTCAATTCCATTTCTAAAAGTTTTTTCGAAATTATTATTAACATTTTAAATTTTGTTGACAATTTTAATTTTAAAATGGCAATTTGGCAACTTTATTGACAATTTCTGTTCAATAAGACAATTTTCGGTCAACTTGTAAACGGTCATTATAATGGTAACATAATTACTATACAATTTTATTCATCATCATAAATTTAGATGATATTTTTTTTTTTTTGAATAAAAAAAAAATATTGATTGCCGTTAAATAATGATATACGAGAGTTACTTAAATTATTAATATGTTTACATCATAAAAAAAGGGCCAACATAAATTTAAAATTGCATGTACTAATTTTTAATATGTTGCGTATCTTTTCTTTTAATTTCGATTAAATTGCAACAGTTTTAAACGTATTGGACCAATGAATAATTAATTCATAAAATTTTCATCACATCATTAGTAATATAATTACAATATATAGAAAGTTATAAAAAACATGAAGATTTTTAATTTTACATGCGATAAATTTTTAAAACTTGTAAAAAAAAGTTTGATTTGAAGTCATGATTTGATTTATCAAATATTCAGCAGACGAACGATCAAGAAAAATTAAATAAAGATCGTTTAAACAAATTTATTCATCATGACTGGTTCATAACAAGTCAAGGCCGAAGAAAATTAAAAGTTTTGATTTGCGAAGTCTCTTCCACAGAGTTAATCATATTTTAATGCTTGTGGTTCTTTACTATATTCCTAGCTCATGATTATCCAACATTTTAGGAAAATATAACGAAATGGAAAAGGTATTCAACACCCAGTTCTCACCATTAAAGATTACGTTTCATTAAGGATTGGGTACCGCCGAAACTAGAGATAAAAATTATGTTTCAACAAGAACAGTGAATATTATAAACCATTTCAAAAATCAATTATTTAACTTTAAAGAATAAATTTTCCCATACATTTTCTTTTATTAATGATTTTCCTCTTTACACTGGTTTTCTATTTACGGTATAACCACCAAAAGACAATTATTTAGCAATTTAAAATTATTATTATTATAATTGTTTAGTATTATTAGGTGAATTATAATTATTACAATAATTTTTCACAATTCACATTGTACAAATCAATGATTTTACCCACGTTTTTCTTTACAAATTATAATCGTCGTCATCATCGTAACATTCCTTGTCAACCAATTACGATGTCAATTCTATTTTATTTTAAACTTTACCTCAATCAATTTTAATTTTTTATTTCTTTTTTTTTTTAAAAGGAAAAATCAGAGCATCAAAATATATTTAAAAAATTTCAATTATTTTCTTACAAGGAAAACAAACTTTTACTATGGAAAAATTATCGATATAATTTTGAAGAATTTTCTACAGTTTTGGTATAAGGATAGAAGGAATGCAGTTGACACATAATTTATTTTAATACATTTTAAAAATTTAATATAAAAAAAATCATTATTGAAATACGTTGTCTTTTAAGATAATTTATGGAAGTAAGATCATTTTAGGAGACTTTAATGAACTAGACGAGGCGAAGAATATCATAAATTCTTAGGGAAAAAGATGTAATAAAAGTATCGCTCCTAAATATAAATTATTATAATATTTGTAGGTCAAATCTAAACCTTAACTCGTCCTTGATAGCCTAACAAACAATGCTTAATACTACATGTCACAGAGCGTTGATAAAAATTCGCTTTGTAATTTAAAATGTCTTCAGTAATTGTGAAAAAACTATAAGAAATAGATCATTTGCAGCTCTTATATTCATACAAACCTTGAATATAATTACAGCCCGTTTCTTAACATGTCCAATTCAGTCCAATTCCAATTACAGAGATTCTCTGGTTGTACCATTAATAATATTTTTAAGTGACATTATTACGGTCACTCATTACTTCAATGTTAAATTTCCGTCAATCTATATAATAATATCACTAACCTCTCTATAACACTATAAGTTAAAAGTCCTGAGACCTACAATAAGATGAAATATTCGTTCCTCTTGGGAATGTAATGGAATATGTTAAAATTATTGCTGTTACATTTCCTGACAAACCTAATGCACATTAATTTTAACTCTTCAATTTGCAATTATTAATTAAGTATCAATTAGAACAATGATTAGTCAATTTTAGGTTGACCTGTCCTGAGGCTTTATTTTCGATCACTGGTCCCAAGATTTTAATTTACAAATAATACTTAATAGTAGTTTTTGAGGTTGAACTGTTTTGCAGTTTTCCAGTATTTTTATAAGTACAATATTGTTCGGCCGGCTATTCTCAAGAAATTTGAAATATAAAAATTTATTTTAGGTCTTCATATTTTAAATCTTAGTTTCACTAGCAAATTTTCTTCTTCATCTATCCGATATTGAGCCTGTCTTTAACTTTCTAACATTTTGTCGGATTGGATTAATAATTTTAGTTTCGACGAGGTGTGGCATTTTCTAATCATATATCAACAAAAAATCCCAAAACTTTTGCATAATCTGAGAATTATAGCCTAATTACAAAACTCTGTATATGGTCAATGAACCATCACCAAACCGCGTACTACATAAAAATTTATTTTTATTATAATTTGATATTTCCCACGGTTAAAAGTCGATTATGTAAATAAAATGAACTAATTTTTCAAAGGATTATCATATTTCTCTTGCTTTACACGTTACGGATT
Source organism: Rhamphomyia laevipes (assembly GCA_963920725.1). Taxonomy (NCBI): domain Eukaryota; kingdom Metazoa; phylum Arthropoda; class Insecta; order Diptera; family Empididae; genus Rhamphomyia; species Rhamphomyia laevipes. The sequence continues at coordinate 140,806,170 of OY987255.1, forward strand.
ACACGTTAAAGAGTTTTTTTTTAAACTGGCTTCTTACCAGTTGTATCTTAACTTAACTAAATTACAATTATTATTAATTTGTAAAATTGTGTATAACTTAATATAAAGTAAAGAATAAATTTATTGCTATATATCAAAATGTAAAGTGCTCTTTATATTTGTGGTGCCAGTAGCGGCGCACATGCAATATAATCTTTTTTTTTCTTCTTTAATCTGAACTCTTTTAAGTGACCAGATAAAATATTTTTAATATTTTGCTGTTTATCGTGTGCGACAAGATTATTTTTTTAATATATTAACAAAAAAAATGAAACGTTTTCTGAATGAACTGACAGTGTAAATTAATGAAAGATAAATTTAATTTGCGTAATATTGATAAAAAATTTATAAAACGAATTATTTTGATATCTTTTGGTTATATCTTTCAAATAAATTGATTACAATTTAATGAGGAATTTTTTGAAATCTTTAGATTTCCAACTAAAAATTGAAAGTGTAACAAGTTTTTGATTAAAAAGATTTGAAATTTTTTTATTACGCAATTTTTTTTTAAAGAAGAATTTGAATTTGAAACATAAGCTGTGTAAAATAGACAGTTTTATACCTAAGCAATTGCGATAATCCACGTTGACGGTGACGTTATTCGGAATAATTTCTAATATCATCGCTGAAACACGACTTTGACACAAATGTAATAGAATTCTTTTTTGAAATTAAGAAGAAGCATGAAGTCTCATGTTGTTTTTGATTGAGAGTTGTGAAGTATACAAACTTCGAAGAAGAACGAAGTTATTTGTATATCAATAATTCAAGCTCAATAAAAAAGAAATGCTTTTTATACCTAGGGTTACCGGGTAATGTTCCTTTCAACGCGTATAATGTAATTTAAAATTTAAGGTCACCACATCAACGATTTATTTAGTTTAGGGGTTAAATTTATTCTTTAATTTTAATATCGTGCTTTTAGAATATTGTATTTTCATGTCAGTTAGCTATCAACTGGATTCCACTAATCTAACATGACTTCATTTCGAATATTTTTTACGATTTTGAACATTACAATTATCTGCATCTTATAATTACCTACTCCTCTAAATTCTAAACGAATGATTTTCATATTGATCCAAAGTTTCTGCAAAACCTACACAGACCCAACTTCTTATAAATTTCCTCCTAATAGCAGTATGGCCTATCACAATTTCAATTTTATAGTAAAGTAAATTCCATTTTTAGAAATAATTAGCACAAAGGTTTATTAAAGCTTTTTTTTAATCACAAGATTCTCAGCTATCTGGAAGGAAAAAAAAATCCAATAATTCCTCTTTAATTATAGCATAGCCATAGACTATAAACAGTGAACTATTGCCAATCTTGTTCTTGATAGTTTCCAAGGATAATATTTCTTTATAAGTCTTACTCCAGTGTAGTCGCTCTATGGTTATTAATGTCATCTTCTGACCTATAGAATATAAACCAACAAATGATAGAATTCTTACAAAGCGTGGTTTTTCTTTAGCAAGCTATAGTTTTATTTAAGAAGTTTATTATATATTCAACTGAGTAACTTAAGTTGTTTGAATTCGGTGTTTAATCATTACTTCCCCGCAACATCATAAACGGACTATATGTTATCCTTCAATACAGAACACGGAAATCTAGCATATTTTAAATAAATTTTATGATTTTGTGATTTTCTTAACACGTTTACGACCTAATGACGCATATGTATAATACGATTCTTCTGATTCCGCATAAAAATCATTACAAAACTTATGTTGCTATAGCTTTTGTATTCATTTTGTATATGAATTGCATTGAAAATTATTTTCTTTATTGGAAAATTATTGTTCTCTATTGACTTTCACTGGTTACGGATCAATTAGTATACATTTTGACAACTACTACGCAACTAAAATTACATTAAAATTTGATTTGATGTCACTCTTGAACAATAATTAGTCCTTATTAGTGATTTCGAAAAACAGTACTTTTGATATTTTGGTTAACATAAATTAACTCCCAAACTTGACACATTTAATTAAAATTTATCGTTTAATTTGCATTATACGGTCAATTACATCTATCGCGAATGTGTTAATTAACAAAAAAATGTAATAAATATAATGATCTTCCAAAAAAAAAAAATTAAGAACTAGTTTAAAGACAGACTCTATATTAAAATTATAGTCTATATCAATAAACTTCAGTTTTTTTTTGTAAAGCCAACTCTAAATAAATTCATAATTAAAGTAAATTTTTAATTTGTTAAGTCACGGTAATACTCTAAAAAAAAACTTTCTGCAATTTGCTAATATGAATTTTTTTATTAATGAATATCTTTATGCGGATGCAATGAACATTTTTTTTTTGTATATTTTTTTATAAAGTAGCAATACAAATTAAAAAATCATTTTTATTAAACCATCAGCAAAAAGTAATAAAAAAAAATTAGTTCAATTGAAAAAGTAATAATCATTTACATTAAGATACAAAAAAAAAATGTATAAAAATGTAATCTATAATACTAGAGCAGCAAATTAAAAATTAAATTTCTTTACTCTTTTTAATGATAATATCCTTTTGGAGGGGTACAGAAAAAAATGTATGTGAAGCCTTTGAACATATTCCGCTAATGATATGAGAAGATCGCCTTCTTTGTCGCAATTTTACTATACAAGTAAAAGTTGATTTCTATAATAATTTTTTAAAAAAAAAACTCGGAATATCATGAATGTACATTTAAATATCGAGATCTAAAAGTTGATGATCATATGGTGTGCTATACAATGATCACTTTTTAATTTATAACATAATTTAATTATAGATCATGAGGAAACACTACACGATCGAATACAAAAAAATGAAATACTTTTTGTAGATACTATAGGGAAATATAATCTTTCGTTACGGTTTACTCTTTCAGGTGATTTTAAGAAATCTTTTATTCCAGAATTTAAGTAAAGCTGATCATTTTAAGTCAATTTAGCTGAAAGTTCGGAATGTTTTTATAATTTAGAATTAAACCTCGATTTATAGGGTAGATTGGTTCTCCAAAAGTTCCAAGTAAATCGAAACCGTGCCAATCGAAACCGTGCAATATCTTATAATGAAATCGTATCATTGTAAAGTGAAAAATGGCGTGACATAATCAATTTTTCTTCATTTCTTCATATGTGACCGAACCGTGCAACTGTTCCTCATTTCATCACCGTGTAAATCGAGTGTTAAGTATAACGAATTAGTTATTTTCAGTTAATACAATTAAAGAATGGCTTGTATGTTAATTAGTGAACCTTCATCTTTTGAACTAATTATTCTTTTACATTTCCTTCGTCTTCTCTATTGTGAAAAATAAATTTGTCATTTGATCCAGATGAATTTTCAGTGATGTTTTTTGTCGAGCGTACGAATGATAATGATTTTTCCGAAAAAAAGAACCGATTCAGGAATATTCTTGAATCAGTTAGTCCAAAACGAAACATTCGTACTGTCTAAAATTTACTCTTTTGCGAGACGGTTGAGTGGATCACTTTTGCAAAGAGGTTAAATGGATCACGTACGAAACCTGTGGATATCGCAGTATTTTAGTAATTTGTAAGGTGGCACAATACACCAATTAATCCCGTGAATCTTCATAAGGTTCCATTAAACCATCCAGCTTTAAAATGTATTATATTTCCATTTGAACTATCATTTTTTCTACTCTATAAAATTTTAACAATTCTAGCAAATGCCCGTCCTAAATTGAAGAAAATTAGCTCAGTTACAACTTGTGTTAAAAATAATAACAAACTTTTAAAGTAGATTTCAATGCTGTTATAAAAACTCATATCAAAACATATTTTCAAATTTACAAAACTGACTAAAGCTAAAGATGTAAAAAATAATATTTGTAAATTCATTTAAATTACAATTTAAAATTTCGTGAATTATAAATTATTTATTAAAACAAAAATTTATTATTTAATGTTATTATTATTATCATGACTAGTAAATAGTTTATTCAGCCAACTTTTAAATGCCATTTTTATTGAAATTAGCTTACAATTTTTATTATAGTTACCGATTTAAAATTTTACTTTATCAATTAAGTGATGACATAGAATTTATAAACCAATGAAAAATGTAGTCAGTTATTATTACATCTGGCCCAAGAGCTATATCTAGCCTTCCTCTTTCTAATGATAGAGAGTTCATCACATCGCTTAATTTTGCGCCTAATCATACGCTTTCTAATGATACAGGGATCTTGGGATTCTATTGCAATGTGGACTCCGAGCAATAGTGAACAAACTTTTATTGCAAAAATTATGAATTTTAATAGTGCATACATTTGTTGCCAGTAATGGTAGCATTTATCTTAGATATGATTTAGATTATGTAAATACGGGGTCGTTAAGGCAGAAGTACGAACCTCCCCTTCCCCACACTGTGACCTAAATAAATCTATGGTTCCTTCCTTACTAATTATTTGTCAGTTGATACCAAAGCTTCATTTGTAGAAGCGCAGAATTTTTCTGACCTCTGATTTTATGATGGCTATGACATCCAAAAAAGGCATTTTTTTAGTCTTTAAATAATATTACATAAATCGGTAATATCGGTATAAATCGGTAATATTATCGTGTCATTGCAATGAATCCGACATCGATGTCTGTTGAATCAAATCGGCGGCCTACTACTTCACAGAATTGTACTTCACAGAATCATTCCGCCACTATCGCTCCACCTATTATTTAATATGTAGACGTTTTTTCAGCATTCGATTAAGTGTTATCAATTATCAACTTAATCAGGTCTAATTTGACCAGTTTGATTAAAAGAATCACTCCCGCCATCATCCTAAATTCAAGTTTTTCAGTTTCTGAAAATATTTTTTATCAATTTTATCATAATTTTTTTTGAATAATCCAAAGGAAATAACTATTTTTCTTCAGAGTAATTTTCTTCAGTACATTCTCACCGATGGACCACATTAAAAATATCATCTTTGATTTGTTTATTGAATTAATACACTTTTAGTTATAGTTGTTTAATTCATATTTTGTACCTTGTTAACCTTTAAAAACTATAGAAAAATAATAATAATTCTATGTATAAATAAAAATTATGGTTATGTGTTTATTCATGAACATTTTATAGTATATAATCATAATATCTTTATGCAAAATATTATTATGTATTATGCAAATTTTGAATATATTATTAAAAATTTAATATTGTTAAAAAAAAAAAATGTGAGGCGCTTAAATTTTATTGGAAAAGATGTTCGAAAAATTGTAGGTAGCTAGTCTCTTGCTATTATACCAAGAAATTGAACTCAAGTAGCAAAATAACATAAATTTTTATTTGTCGATTAACAAACCAAAAAATGTGTAGAGAAAACAAAAATGAAACAAAAAACATTGCAATAATTTTTCTGTAATTTTCCTTGTTTTTTATAGTACAATTGAATAAAAATAAAAATTGTATAATTAATTTAAATAATCTCTGACATTATGAACTAATAAAAATTTCTGCAATTTCCACTTTATTTATTTAAATATTAAATAATCATAGATGACATTTTGAAATTAGTTTAGTAATTATTCATAATTAGAGTGAGACAGTCTGCTTTTCATAGGAAATTTTAATTAGATTGAAAGAGAGAAAGCTATGAAATTAAAATTAGATCATTATCATTAAAAGTATTTGTAAAGACGAAACCGTCCAGTAAGTGAAATAAAAATTCGACATTGAATTTCTGACTATCCGCACAATCAAATTTGCAGTTAGTTAGTTAGTTAGTTAGTTAGTAAAGGGGGGATTACATCCATAACACTACGCCATTAGTTGGCCCATAGGTATCCCTTTGAATAACAACAATCTTTCCCTCTACTATGCTCTTCAAGCCACCCCTCATTCTTAACAAACTTTAACAGATCCCTGACCGGGATCCCTACCAAACTCCTGAAGTCCATCGAACCGGTAGTTATCCAAGATACGATACCTACTTCTGCTCAATGCAGGACAGTCACACAGCATATGACTGACATCTTCCGCTACACCCAAGTCTGTTTTTTATGGTAAATTTTAATTAGAAAGAATGAGAGAAATCTATAAAATTTTATGGCGATATAAATTACATCATTTCTGTCGTACTTTTAAAGTTATTTCTAAGATAACATTGACCGTATCATGCAAAAAATAATTCGAGATTTGATATCGGACTCAAGAAAAAATCAATTTATCTGAATTTCCATCTAAAATAGTTTCCTTCATATTATTTTTTCCTTCATAATTCAAACGTTAAAAGCGTTTCAATTTAATCAATATTAGGATCTTCCTCATCATTGTTCAGACTTTGCTTAAAAACTTAAATAATTGCTTCATTTTATGCTGTCATACTCAAGGTCTAATAATAAAAAATTGAAAATGAACCATCATTTTTATGATCATAATAATTCTAATTATCATAATCATAAAAATTCATATTTATATTAGTAAACATTATTTTTGATTATGTACAAAATGTTTATAAACATTTTACAACATCTTTTATTACATATGAAGAAAAAAACGTACCCAAGGGACCTTGGCAACTGAAAATAATATTAAATGCTAATAAATAATTTTCCGCTCCACTTTACAATTACAAAATTCGATGTCATTTTGTCAATATTTTATTCTGATTTTGAAGTTGAATATTATTATTTTTGTTATTATTATTATTAGCGGTGTGCATAATCAAACCATATTTGTCTGCGCAAAGCCATTTTAAAGTAATTTTTGTATAACAACAAAATCGATTATAATAAAATGTTTTTTTTTCTTGCTGGTTTCGTGTCATTTTCTTGATCTAATCTGAAGATATGACAAAGACTTCATTGTATTTTACTCTCTATGGTTATTAACAGAAATTTTGTAAGGGCGGTTTATTTGAATGTTTAACGTATAATACAATTTAAGAAGCTTGGAATAGTACAAGTTTATTATAGCTTCTTGTAAATATCTTCAATTTGCGATCGAATTATTTATATTTTTTTTAACTATTTATTGATATTAACTATTTATTTTATATAATCTTAATTTTTATGATAATTTCAGTTTTGACATCTGCTTATATTGTGTATAACCATAACTGGAATTTGTGAAACATTCAATCTTCAGTGTCGTATAAATGATTAGATCTTCCAGTAATAAGAAGGATAATGTTTTGGAATCATACAAGAACAAAAAATCAGCAGTAAGTTTAAATTTTTTGATAAAATATGTAATAATTTCGTAATGTTGACGGTGATTAGATTATTGAGTTAGTCTTTGGTTCAAGAAGCAACTTTACTTTTCTGTGCCATTTCATTTAGTTCTCTTCAAATTACTTGACAGATTACTTAAATGAAGTTTGTATAGTACAATCAATGAAGCTGACTGACGCCAAGAATTTATAACAATTTAGAGAACATTAGCAAGTTAAATGCTTGGTTTTTCTGTTAAACTTAGAGTTATCAAAAATTTGATTTCTTTTCGGTAATTCGGGAGCAAAATATATTCTATCGCCGCAGTAAACTTTTAATTCAGTCAGTAAACAGTAAACTTTTAACTCGGTCTTTCATTGTCCTTAACTCCAATAATAATAACACTTCACAAGTTATTAAGGATTTTATGATTCCCTCTCTGATTACAGAAATATAAAATAGCAAATGATTCAGTGTCGTAAATCTTTTTATATTTGAAATATTCATACATAAAACATAATATTGCAAATATTCAATCAGTGTCAGGTTGATTGATCGAAGCAAATGTTCAACACGTTGTTATGCGAACCACAATTAGATTCCACACAATTCGATTCCATACAATTGATTATTACTTACTTACTTACTCGGTACTACAGCTCTAGTCAGTCAGGATCGAGGAAACAGAACAATTGATTATAATTTTACAATAATTGGTTGCCCACTCATCACGAACAAGATGATGGCGGGTGTGCGACCAATTATACACGGGATTACCCAAAATTACAATTTTACATAAAGTTACATTTAATAGATTTGTCGCAGAAAATGGAGGATCTTAACCTAATACAAACTGGCGACCAAACAGCAAACATATAAAACATAACTTAGTTGAAAATGGTGTCATATTAGATAGTAAAGATTTGTTACATATGAAGATTTAGCATCAAGAATATATGTTGCATATAAGGTTTTGTATGGCAGAATAAAATTCTTGCGTTCCTGTTACGTATTAACATATCAAACAAGGATTTTCTATTGCATATGATAAAGTTTAACATGGCGGAATGAAATTCTTGTATTTCCGTTGCATTAGGAACATTTAGCATACAGGGTTATATGCTGCATATGGCAAGGTTTTATATGGCGCAATGGAATCTTACGTATTAACATTTAGAATACAGGCATTTATGTTGAATATGACATAATGGTTTTATCCTGAGTCTGTTTTATATTCCGGGGTGGAATTCCTATATTGATAATGATGGCAAATGTGGATCATTGCGTTCCTAAAGGCTCTTTTTTACATTTGTGTTGTTCCAAATTCAAATATTCGTTAGAAAAATTTTACATTATTTAAACTATTACCTAATTATAAAATTTACGTATTATTATTTCATAATAATTACTCATCATCTCAAAATAATACTTTGATTTCAATTTCACCAAAAATTCAAATATATAAAAGATTTAATTTTAATGAACGATAAATGAGCTTAAAAACCAAATTTTGATTCTTCTTTTACTTAATAATAAAATACTCTACTTAAAATAAAAAAAAAACTATTCGGGTTAAATGTAACTCTAATTCTTTCATAATAATATTCAGAGCACCATCATCACCAGCACCACAAATAATAAGTAATGGTAAATTATTTTTAAATTATTATAATATTTACCATGAAAATATTATTTAACCTTTTTTCTATTCAAAAAAAATAAAAATGGAATTATAATTATGCTTTAAAAAGATTAATCTAAATAAATCTTTGTACAATTGTTAATAATGTCGGACCATCCAATGATGGAGAATACAAGCCGCGACACAATTCTATTTCAATAATAATACGAAAAAAAAAAAATTTTTAATTTCTTTTAATCGGATTTTAATATTTATTGTAATTTAGAAGACTTACAGAAAATTTTGGTAAATGTTGAAATTTTCGGTAGATTTAAAAGGTGTGAAGAAAATAATGATATTAAAGTTATGTGAAAAAAATTTGTGGTCCATTTCGTCAAAATGAAATTTATATTTAGACAGAATCTTCATGTAATTACTTTCCTTTTATTTATTACTAGATTTATGATTTGGAGTTTGCTATAATAAATTTAATATCAATGAAGGTTACAAGAACGAAAATTTTGTGGAAAATTGTATAGAGAAATTGGAAACGTTGAATTTGTTAAAGTAAAGGCAATTTTTTTTATATCTAAATTACGTAAAACACGACATCCCATTAATCAGAAATTGAATAATAATTAATTACCTTAATGTTTTTAATTAATACTAATTGGTTTATTACTTGGTTAAATCATTAAAGCTGGTGATAAATTAAAAACTGATTTTTATACTATAAATTTCATTATTGTCTGGTTTTTAGTTGTCACGCAATGTTTAAGAATATCACAAGATTTCGTTGTAGATTACCGAATCAGGTATTTTCATTTTACGTATTAATTACAACACATTTTGTCTAATTAATTTCACAAATTATTGTCATTTTTATTGCTATATTTGTAATTACGTATGTTGTGTATGTTTATGTAAATTACCGACGTTGTATATGTAAGTAACGTCGGTTTGTGTAAGTCGATTACGTTGTTTACGTAAATTCCAGGAATTTTGAATGTAAATAACATCGGTTTGTACTATAATTATGTTGTTTATGTAAATTACGGAGGTTGTGAATTTAAATAACGACGGTTTGTGTATGATAGTTACTTTGATTACGTAAATAACATCAGTTTGTGTATGATAATTACTTTGTTATGTAAATTACGGACGTAGTATATTAAAATTACTCCGATTTGTGTATGTTAATTACGTTGTTTATGTAAATTACCGACATTGTTTATATAAATAATGTCCGTTTGTGTTGATTACGTTGTTTATGTAAATTACGGAAGTGTGAATGTAAATAACGTCGGTTTATGTATGATAATTACATTGATTACATAAAATTACATCAGTTTGTGTATGATAATTAATTTGTTTATGTAAATTACGGAAGTAGTATATTAGATTTTCGCCGGTTTGTGTAATATAATTACGTCCTTAATGTAAATTACTGATGTAGTTTATGTAAATAATGTAGTAAATGTAACTTTCATCCATTTGTGCATATTAATTTAATTTTTTATATACTAACAATAAAAATGACCAATATACGAATTACTTTCACATAAATTACATTGAAACAATGTACATTGACTACTTGTAGTATGTGTCGAAAATATTTGTTTAAAGAAATTTTTGAAAATTTGTCGACAATATTTGTTTAAAGTAAGTTTACTATAAATCTTTATATCCGCTTTCACTTTCTGTACGTAATTATTTAGTCTGGTATATCAAATTGATTTAACGTAGTAGTGTAACTCTCATTTTTTCTGTTGTAATTAATTACATAGTTCCATAAATATCAATTTGAATTAGATTTGCTCTCTCGGACAAATAATAGCATTTTAAATAAGAGTATTTTATAAATTTTAATATAGCTAATTTTATTTTCAACTATCATTCATCATTTTATGATCAATTTGCTACATCATATCTTGTATTAATATTTAGCTTAATTTTTCCTTATAACACGTTCCACCTTCAATGACCATTTTTACAACAAACCAAAATCAATTTTAAATTCACATTTAAATTTAAAACTTTTTGATAAATCTGAAATGAATTTATCTCCAAAAGAAGAATTTTCTGTTGGAAAAAAAAACATAAATTATTATTTATAATGTTATACATCCAGTTCAAGTCAAGTCCAAAAGTCTTCAACATAAACTCTGATATTTTCATGAAACAATTTTGTGTGTGCAAGGAAATTTTTGAAATTATTGTAAATACCATTTTTTCTTGATAAATGTCATATCCAAAGATGTACACAAATTGTTGATGATTGAAAGAGAGATAATTCATCATTGTCAATAGCTGAAAATCAATGCAAAAATATAGAAAAAAAATTTCTTTTTATTATTATTATTATTAAATGACAAATGACAAGCAACTTTGCAAGATCCTAAACTATATGCATGCATCAACCAAATAGAAGATCATCAATAATATAGTAATAATAATAATATAATGGATATGCTACTGATACACATATTAATAAGGAATTTAATGACAGATTCAAAAAAGATTTGTTATTTTCTGTAAGGAAAGAAAAATTCATATTTTTGTTTCGAAGAAACCCTAACAAAACGACGTAAAGTAATATAGAAAACGTGACGTACTTAAGCCAAAAATTAAATACTCTCAATTTCACTATTTTTCTATTATCTATTACTGATTATGATTAATAATCACGTGTAATTTTAAAAAAACATAAAAAATTCTGTATCTTCATATTTATTTGTGACCTCTATATCTGAATCTGAATATATAACTGAAGTTGGTCCAAGCCAGTACACTCATCAGCATCTTTAAATCAGACAAGGAATAAAGTCATAACGAAATTTATTGTCAATCAATTATTTCCTATTAATAATCCTTTTGGCATAGCTGAAAAAATTGTTCATTCTGCGATTATATGAAGAATTACATGCCATTCGAAGTCTATTAGTTAAATTTATTTCGAAACCTCGATTAGAAAGAGGCTGTCGCATCTTTACATATGCTTTTAAAATCAAAATGAGTTAAAAGTAGAAATTCTGATTGAAGCTGAAATTAGTTTTAGTAAAAGAAAATTTGAACTTAGTTAAAATTACTGATGAAATTACTAATATATTTTTTATATAGTTCAAAGATCCTTGGAAACCAGTAGTCACACTTGTCTTTTTATGAGTCTTCTGCTCATTAACATAGGAAATTCAGTAAGTAGTGACGATTATGTTTAAGAAAACATAGTCTTTGTAAATGAAATTCATTGAAGTAAGTGGTGACACAGTCATGAAGAAAATTATTAGCTTAAGCTTGTGTATATCAACCAACAGAGTATAAAACGCAAAATATCGAGCCAATAAATTTGGTATTGGAGGTATACTTTTGTGCCTTAAGAATGTTTACTTAATTTTATCTGTAATCTAACCTAATCTACTAGAATCTTCTGTCCTTTAGTTTCGTCTTATTATCTTCCAACGTAAGTTTGTTGGTTAGTTTGAGTAGTACGCGGCGAAACTACATTCCAATCGACAGCTAGTGACGCCATCATCACATCGACCCATCCTACTTCCCAAATGACCGATTTAGGTAATACATTCTAAGTGTGTAAGTCATGAAAAGACAGTGGCACATAATTTATTCCAACGAATCTATCTTACATTCGCCCCCACTTAGATGCAGTAAGTCCAATGTCGCCAACGTGTTTCCTAATTAAAATATGGTCAGTAGCATTAACGCGTTACACAATCGAACCATTTGTTAATCTTTGTTTAGAATTTAGAAGTCGGTCGTAACAATTTATACGAAGAAACATTTAAAACACAATTTTCCTCACTGAAAACTCTATAAACTTTTTAAATTATAATTAACAAAAAGTATCTACATAATTTGATTGTAGTGTACCAATAAAATTTAATTTCGGTAATATATTTATTTACGAATTGCACAATGTAAAAGTTATAAATTTTATATTTATTTCTGAAAAAGTTTTGTATTATTAGAATACATTGTCGGTCCGTGTTGGAATTGATATTTCCCATAAAATTAATTTAAATTCCAATTTTTTTTACGTTTTTATGATTTCAAATAAATTTCAAATAAAATTTTCCTGAAAAAAATTATATTCAATACCATATTTTACATTATAAGATCATTTTTTGTTTTTTGTATATATGGCCATATTGTAAATATTTTTAAAAGGTGTTATGCGTACGTGCTCATTAGCGATAACGATCAGTTTTAGTGCCGCGTAGTTATCGTGCGAAATATAATTTCTATTACATACTACTTGTCGGCTAAAATAAAGAAGGCTTTTTAAAATTTGTTCAACATTAAGCGAGGAAAATGTATTTATAAATGTACTAACTAATAAAGAAAATAGAAAATTTTTGTTGGTAACATTTTTGTTTTTTATTTACCGCCAGAACAACAATAAGAAAATTGTAAATTAAAATTAAATAATTAGTTTAGAAATTTGAGTTTATTAATTGAATTTTTCAAATTTGGAATGAATTTAAATTTGTACTGATCAAGATGTTTATTCTTTAAGTACTTCTGATATGATTCTACAAATTATTTATATTATATTATCTGCAGTTATAAACTGCAAAAGTTAAGGTCCTGTTGAGTAAATTTGATCCTTTTAAATTTAATGGCCAATGTCAGGAAATAATTCTTAATAATTTCAATCTTAATTGATAATTACATATATTTTAGTGTAGTAGCCTTACATATACTACACTGGGTCCATCATAGTGGTACCACTTTCATAGATAACTAATTCTGACTAGGTATTGAGAGGTAACTTCTACAAGTAGTTTATAAGAATTTGTTAATTTCATCAAACCTGAGCAAATTTGTATTACGATCTCTTTTAAATGTAACTAGTACAGTTCTCATAGAATGTCACCTTTGTATCTAGAGAGTGCCGTGCATTGCATATACGCTGCAGGGTCTCAAGCTTGATTTACACATCAATGATTAGTTGTCATCACAAATTTCATAGTGTTCACAGCTTCTGCAACGTAATAGATAATGTTGAACAAATGTACCGAATTACGCCATGCCGTTAATTTCTGATTGGTTAGAAAATACCATCACGGTTTTTCGGCGGATGTGTAAACCAACCTTAAGCTTTTCCCAATTCACTTCATTCTTCTATCGATGCAGTTTTTCTATATTGCATAATATGCCAATATTAAGAAAAATAATTTAATTTCAATTTTCTTGACTGTTCAACTTAATTAAATCTTTACTAAATAATAGTTAGATTTATTAAAATCTAACCATGAAGATTACAGCACGTAAATATATTAATTAATATACAATCCACTATCGCATATAAAAACGTCCGAAATAATGTCCATTTTAATATTTGATTCTATCTGACGGTTTACTCTTAACCTTATGCTTAGTATCTTATTATTTTTATTTATATATGATTTTTTTTTTTAGAATATTTTCCCACAGCATAGAAAATTTGAAATTTTCCACAATAATAATTGTACATTTTTCTTGTTATTTTGTTAAATAAATTTGTCTAAATAATCATGTGCTGTTTTGTATATCTCGTATATGATTTTTTTTTTACTTTTATTGCTTTCTCCAAGAAACTATCCATAGCGCATACACACAATGCAATTGTACTCGCCATGGCTATTTTGTAAATTCTTAGTGCAACTAATTTACCAGGTATGTCACCAGAGGTTTACAATAAGCAAGAATTTAATTTTTCGGTTCCTTATATCATGCAGCAAGAAATTGTGATCATTTTATATAATTTCGATTTTCCTTTATGTGTCTAATGTGGCATTGGTTGACTGAGTAATCTAATTTCCCGAAAGATTATTATAATTTGTAATTCATTCTCCAGGCATTCTTATTACGTCACCTAGCCAGTTTAACCTTCGTAACTTAATGGTCCATTATATACTCTAGTTCGTGATTATATTTGATTCTGAATGTCTCATAATTTGCCTCTAAAATGCCGGAAGCTGGGTTACATCTGCTGCTGTCCTTTTTAACCTACACTTTCTAATGTAGCTTCCAAAGTATAGAATTAGTTTGGACATTACCGTACCGCAATACCGACTATAATGTGTTCTTTCTTTTCATTCTGTTGACATAATAAACACGTCTGAGCCTACTAAAGTATTCTGAGTTGCTTTTTGAAGCCTATATTAATGGCTTGTTTAAAAAACTCTTTTGTCTCCTGTGTTCTTGTTTTGCTGGTATCAATATCTTTAAGTTCATTCAAGCATAATCTATGGCTTTAAGAGTAGAGAAATTACTTATTTTGCCTAAGTAATAGTTCAAACACCACAGAAATAAGAATACAGTTTCAAAAACATTGACAAATCCCTAAATACGTCCCATATATTAAAAAATTAAATGCAGGTTATTATTGCGGTGTATCGAAAAATGTTCAATGTTATTATCATCTCTCTTAAAAATTACCCACAAGTTCGCATATGTGCGCAAAGGAATGTGTGAATAATGCGCGCGTTTCATATTTATATTTAATATGGGTGTGCATAACTTTGTGTAGATATTATTATGCTATTTTTACTATTACTCGAGAGTCAATCCGTTTAAAAGAAAAAAAGAAAAAATAGAAGGAAAATTTTCCATATAACACAAATAAAAATTATTATGGAAAATAAATTCTTAAGGAAGTTAACAAACATTATAAAAAAAAAAATATGAAAGAATAATTTTTATTATGTTTCTTTTGATATTAAATTAGCCTGTTTAAGTTTATTAGCTGAAACAAATTGCTTTTTTTATTGTATATAATATAATAATTAATAATATTTACGTTATCATATTCTTGTGGCGAATCGTAAAAATATGAAAGGATTTTCGAAAATGGAATGATAATTTAAAAGGATTTTTTTTTCGGTAACCACAAGTTTTACTTTAAAGTAGAAACATAAATATGCTTCGAATAATTCTGGCAAACTTTTGTATCTTACTTATGTAAAAAAGAAATGTCAAAGGTCAGTAATCGAAAAATAATAGATACTACAGATATAGAATCATAGTTTCTGTGATATTAGTTAGTTTTTATAACTAATTGAGTATTCGCATAAGAAACCTTGACTGATTCGGAAGTAAGAAATGGAATTAGTAACGCAAATTTAAAATACTTCCGGAATCTGGGCTATTTTTCTGTCAGTCTGTCATTAAAAATTGATGTGTGATATATTAGTTGGAAAGAATTGATAGTGAATTTAAGCTTTTCAGTTAGTGTATTCTATTCATCTCTATTTACCTAGATTCTTCCATAGCCTGACACATCAGATATTGCCTTCTATCCAAATTAAATTCCTTATGTAGTGTAGTTTACGGGGAATTTAAGTCTAGACCATTCTATACAATCTTCAATTTCTTAGCTTTTTCCCCCAGCCAAACCTAAGTGTCGCTTGAATTCTAATCAATTCTTGATTCGTCCAGTTCATGGTTAATTTATGCCGTGGCTTGATTTGTTCTACACTATACAGTTTCCTCAACCTAACACAGATTTCTTTCAATCCAAAATAAAATCCTTACTTCTGGGAAGTTTTGGTGTATTTAAACCATTCTATACCATCAAGTTTTCAAGATTCTTCTAATAAAGCCGTGGTTTCGTGCACTTCATAAGAAATTTAAGCCTGGATCATTCTATACACTCTACAGTTTCGTATAGCTTCTTCCTTAACCTAAAACGATTATTGCCTTCTATCCATCATAAATACCAGGCTTCGTCCATTTCCTTTCGGAATAAGAATCAAAATATCTAATGTAGGGATGATATCAAAGGAATTATAAGGAATATTTGGCAATGGAATACATAATATAGCATTTGTCAATAATTCAAGATTTATTCACAAGTGGCGCCTGTATCGTAATTTACTTTTCACTTTAAAATTAAATTTAATATAATAATAATTACATTGAATTCAAAATTCAAGATGTAAAATAACAAAATGGTTACAGTGATGAAAGTGTAAAAAAGATGGTATTCTGTTAGATTGTAAATAGCTCACGCGTATGAAGCGTACTTCCCAGCAGTACACTTTGCATATTAATTTAGCAATTCATAACATTTTGTTATGAATTAATTCCGTAAAACCAAAAAAATTGATAGATTTTAAATCGAATTGAAAATCATTGAAAATTATCAAGTTTAACCATATCCGAAATTAATGAAATCATGTCTGGCCTTCTTCTATTATGCATTACAAAAAAAATATCTAAAAATTTATATTAGATTAATCTATTTTAAAAACTCTATTGAAAGTGCACACATTTTCTGTTCTAAATTTCGTGCAAAAATTCAGTCACGACAAGGTGGCACAGTATGTTTTTTATAAATTTACCATTTTAAGCTACTTGCGTTTTTTGTTTTTTTTTCTGCATTCAATAAGAAAAATCTATATGGCAATACTTTTAATTTTTTTCCTTTGGAATCTATATAAAATCTCAGTTTTTTGTAAGCTTCTGGGTTATTAAAAAAAAAATTTATATTTAATCGAAAAATTATTAAGTGTGACAAAATTATGTTAATATAATAAATAAAAATATATTTTCTTAGAAACAATTTTTTTAAACTTGCTGACAATAACCTCCATTGAAAGGTCATGGGAGCATAAAATAATTTACAGGAAAAATATTTTTTACTGAATTTTTGCACAAAAATTTTTGTCTAAAAATTGAGGTTATTGTTGTGATGAAATTCTAAGGTATAAAGCTATAAAGTTTATAATAATGAATCTTCATAGTAATACAAGAAAGATTCAATCTTTGATTATTTTGTTTTATATTATTAAATAAGTGAATTTTCTGTGGATCGAGAGTATCGAATCTAGAAAATGGAAAATGCTGCGCAGCAGATTTAAATGTGTAGTAGTTTTATATAAATAAAATTGTTTTAAGTATCAATTTCTATATATTTCTAAACATTGTTAAATGTAATTTTAAAATAACCTGTAGCGTCATCTATTGGATTAAATATTCAATAACACTGCTATCATTTAGCTCTTATTACCTTTCGAAAGTGATGCGTAAACAGATTTTTGTTTTAGTTATATTTACTATATCAAATAAAACTTAAGATTTTTATATAAACAGCGACATCTATAAACGAACACTTTCATTATGACTTCTTTATATTATTTTGTTATTATCAAACATTGAGTTAAAAATTACTTTTGTATAGAAGACTTTTACAATAATAAATTTCATTTCAAAGTTAAAAATAAAATAATGTTGCAGGGCAGTGCACCCTAGTGAGAAAATATTAAAGTATATGATCTGTTATTTTATTCTACTCTTTATTACTTTTTCTAATTCAAAATTTAATATCAATTTTGATGTATTTTTATTATCTTGAAACGAAAATATTCGTTAAAAAATACATTCAGACAAATTATTAGCGAAAAGCGCCTCTAGTGGATTATTTTTAAAGTTTTATAAGCACCAATTATAATACCAAATTGTTGTTATTTTAAAACACAATTTATATCAAGAATTTAGGTTTGCATGGAAAGTGTTAGGTATGCTAAATAACCAAATGAAAAAGTTTGTACAACAGACAGACCGACAGACAGAAGTTTGTTATCCCTCTATGGATTAAAACTGATAATAAAAACTGAGAATATCTAAATATTTTCAGGACAGATAAGGTTAAAAAAAATGAAAAATTCTATATATAAATAAAATACAATTTAATTTACACTTCTTATAGAGATTATTTCGGTGAAATCTCATTATCGACTCTTCGATGTAACACTCTGGTTTGATCAATTCCAACCGATATAATATAAAGAAAATTGTTTTTTGCTTTTTCACCATACTTTTTCCATAAATGATTTTTTTATTTAACAATAAAAAATATTTTAGATCTAAACTTAATGATAATTAAAACATTTTTGTGGTTTAAATACAAATAATGTGGGTGAAAAAATAACTTAATCGGAATTTTTTGTCGGACTATATTTCTTTCGATATTTCTATTTAGACTTTTGGTATATTAAATATCACAAAAGGCAAATCTTATTTTATGTATGTATATAAACAATTTTATAAAAACTTCATCAAGAATTTTACCGATGTTTATGTAAAAATGATACTAAACTTTCGCATAAATAGTGGAAATTTTTTTAGATAGCCTTAATTGTTTCATACAAGTTTTTGTATTGATGGTTACTTACTGATTAAATTTTAAAATAATAAAATCGTATATTCGGCACGATCAGTATTATGTCGCACCATGTAATTATAAATGGAAGATTTTAAGGAAAAATATCAATGTTCATTTTAAAAGTGTTAATCGATTTCTATAAAGGAATTTTTTCTCAATTTTTCTTTGTAAGATATTTTTTAGGTATAATTTTATTCTTACACAACATATTTCTTGTGTCTTGCTAGTTAGAATATTACTACATCCCAAATTGAGCCTAGACCTCCTTCAAGAGATTTCGTAACATTTTTATTGCAATTTGGACCTATTTATTTTATATTGATTCTGAACCATACGTTTCTTTAGCGAAGTAATATTTTAATTGCAATAAGCTAATATTGCAAATTTTGTTAATGCTACTTATTTTAAAGCTGAGTCGCCTTAGAGTGAGTTCAACCAGGGACCTAATGCTTCACCGAATAGCACAGTACCACTAAAACACCGTCTTGCTAATTAAGGTCTTAATATTTCAATTTAGTAAGAAATATTTACCAGTTTAACTAGTCTACATGCCACAAGCAGTTTATACGCCTGTAACTGTAAAGGAATTACTTTTTCCTTATTAACTCGTTTGGAAGCATAATCGCCTAATTGAAATTATAGTGCCCTTGTAATATTTCATTAAAAAGGATTTTCGGTCGAGAAGCTTTGCTAAATATTTTAAGTGTATTGCTAAATCCCGTCTTTAACTTTCTGTATTTAAAATCTTTCTAAACATGAGATCTATAAGAAAGTATGAAAAGTATGTATATAGTGTGTAATTTCTAGGCACGGACGATATAGACTGACTGACAAAGCTTTTTTATTACTTATAAAACAGTCCAATGTTCAAAATTGGCTGCAATAGTTGCAATTTAAAAACAATTTACTCATTTATATTTTAAGATCCCGAAATTGTAACTATAATTTAATTATCTTTCCGTAGGGTCATTCGAGACAAGTAATTTCAATACTTATTTAATTGGCTAGCAAGCATTAATGACGGACTCGTTAATGTAATTTGTAATGATTATCGTTACGAAATCAAATTAGAAATGTAGTAACAATTGAAACATTACTGTCATTAAATTATTGTAATTAATATCCTACATGAATATTTGAGTTATTCTTCAGATTATATGCAAAATTTAAACTAATTTTATCTTTCTAAATTTATTCATTTTATTTCTATTATCTAATACACTTTTTCTACTACTATCAGAGCAATTCCTTGCCTGGAGGGTAATTGCAACTGATTTACAATTTTTATATACTTGCTCTTATGACTAAATAATTACTTACCATACTGGTGGGTATAATATGTTTAATCAAAGCAAGATTACGAATGTCAATGAATAGTTTCAATTACTCCACTTTTATTGATTTCATTTCTGCAATTCACCAAAAATTACCCTTTACCATATAATTTCAATACCATTACATTAAAATTATACTTCTTATATTTAAAATCCATTTTGTTTATTATAATTCACTAATACAACCTTTTAGGCTCATATAGACGGAAGGCTGTTCCAATTAATTCGAAGAGGCATTATCAATTTAATTTAGGAAAAGTAGTATAATTATACACAACAAAATTATAATTAATATTTAGATTGCTGTTTTAATTAATAATTAATTGTCAATAATTGTTTTAATACTTGATTAAAATTTCAAATATCTTCTAAGTTAAACAGTGCTAAAACCCAACCAGCAATTTATTGTCATGTAATTTAGTAATTAAATAGTTTATAACTAAAGAGGTGTTAAAATAATTATTTAATTTTATGAATCATTAATTTTTATAAATACTTAATTTTTTTAATTATAAGTTTACTTAATATATAAATTTATATAGGCACCTAATAATATTGACAAAAATGTTGTTAATTAAAAAATACTGTAATATATTCTGCAATACAAAAGTACCAAGTATTAAAATATTTAAAAAGCATAATTTATAAATGAACAGATCAAAATAATTTACAAGATTTCATAAATTTTTTTAACATAAAATTACAAAAAAAATAGGCTCAGTTTTGTCGCGTGACCTTGTTTAAAATAAAACTTTTTTATTTACAAAGTAATAGTTAATAGCCTACCGCACCTGAACAGAATAAATGAGTAGTTTTAGCTATTAATGATTATTTTTTATTCTGTATTATTGTATAATTTAATTCAGCAAAACCTGAAGATGATTTTATACATCGTACAGGAAAATTAATCTCGGAAAAACTTCAACTGTTTTTCATATTACTCGCCACCTCTTTTCTATGTAATAGTGTCTGTATATTAATATTCTTAAGGTTAGACACAAAGTGAATTGAATATTGAATTAATTAATAATTTTCTAGTAATTTTATAGTTTTAATTATACTAATTTATAGCTTCAGAATGCCACAATCTCTGGTGGACAATTTCATATAAAATCGAGAAATTATAAATGATAATTTTGTTATTTAGCTGTAATTAGAATTCTGATCATGACTTTCTTACAAATTAGCAGTACAAAGAAAATTATAAATTACTAAGGCATTAACAAGAGGAATTAGCAGAAGATTAATTGTGGTATGTTAAGCTTAGTACGTAGCTCGAGTGAAATGAAATTTAATGTTTTGATATCAGAAATGAAAAATTTCGCATGCAATTTAAAATACTAAATTATCTCTTAACATTTGAAATGTTGTTTGGTTGGTTGGTTTAAGTGGCGCGTCCAGTAGCTTGCCCGGCGACTCCAATTAGCGCATATGCATCGTTTTGCTACCACTCATACTCATGAAACCGGGTTGGTTATGCGGTGGAGAGAGGTAGTTTAGATCCACCTCGTGTTATTCAAGAAGCGTACCGTGTCTCTGGGTTGTTTCGTCGCTAAATCATTGAAATCGTTGAGCAATGAACTGCCGAAAGAGTTGTGTCTGGCTCTGGCTAGCGCATGGCACTTGCAAATGAAGTGTGTTATAGTCTTTTCTCATGCGGTATTTTGCAGCTGCGGCATGTTAAAATGTCAAAATAATTTCTCTTGAAAATTTCTTCATAATTTTTTCATGGCTATTATTTCACCGGAGAATATTCAGAACTTTTAAGTTAACATTAAAATTTCATTTCACGCGAACTGCGTACTAAGCTTTAAATGTGTAAATAATTTTCTGTAGCCGCAGTATTAAACTTATATAAATAAATTTTAAGTTTTTTGCGGGGTATAATAACAAATTATTTACAATACAAAATATCGAATGTCGACAAAAATTCAATAATAATCGATTATACAAAAATAAAAATTGTATTTATTTATTTATTGAAAAGAAATTATTAAAATCTACCGCGAAGATAAAAACATTTTCATAAAATCTAAAAAGACAATTTTTTTTTTCTTGTAATGAATATCAATTTTTTAAACATTATCTGTGCAAAGAAATCATAAACTTTTTACATATTATACCATATTAAAATTTTAACTCAATTTAATGTCAATTACAAAATATTGGTAAAGGTAACAATAATGAATGGTAATCGTAAACGTTAATGTGCAAAAAGTTGTCGATTGAATTTTTCAATAAATTTTCTTATTAAATAGAATTTTCCTAATTTGTTACCCACCAGATGATAATAATTCTAATATATAAGAATTTTACTTGAAATTATTCTTTATTATATTTACTTCTTATGAAATTTTCATATCCGTAATAATTTCTTTGGCATCCGCCAGAGTGGCACGTAATATGAGATTTTGTAATTTATTGATTCTGTAGGTTCATTCATTTCGACAAGAAACGCTACTGACTACTATGTATCACTTTAAGTTTACTCTGGTTTTGAATTGATTATTAAGTAACAGTTGCAACAATTTGCTGACCTGATAATAATTTTCTCACTATTTCTGCATAGGGCAGCAAATTTCAAAGTTTTAACTAAATATGCCTTTAAAATTAATTATGGTTTAAATATCATAAAATGGTTGCTTAGTTAGTTTTAATGGATAGGGAGAAACATTCTCTCTTGCACTGATACCTTATTAAAAGGACCGTTGTACTCTCGACAGTCGACCACGCTGTAGAAAGGACTACCTTTTGTCTCACTGTGCTATGCTATGGTGTACCCACCATACCTCTCACGTCTCTAACTCTAATGAAATTAACTAATTAAGCCGGACCTATCCCGTCTGCTTCCCTCAAATTGTAAACTTTAACTTTTATACTGATGTTTCCTCCTGACATCCTCTGTGTGTTGAGGTAGTCTATATAACAAACTGTAGTACTTTAAAATTACAAGGGAATGGCAGTTTTTAGAGTAATAGAGGATCAAAAACAGCCTCGGTACTACTCAAAATCCAGTACAACTACTTCAGTGACAGTCGCCATCTTTCGAAAACTGTGTAACTTTCATGGTGTCGAAACCATCAACGTTTCAGCGTCATCAACGTCTTAAATTTCAACAACTCACGTAACTAAAAAATTACAGTCTTATCATTTTCAGTATGGAATATGCTTTACAATTTCTTATTCTCACTATTAATCTTATACATATAGTTTTACATTTCAATTATTGTGTGACTGATATTCATCCCACGATGACGATCCATACAAAAACTCCCGGCTAACAAAAAACGGCCACTGTTCACTTAATATGATTAAATCGTGACCATTTTGCATACCATTTAGAACTAATTTACATCAAATCTTTTTTCGAAAATTTATGTTTTTCTTTAGTCAGTAAATATTATTTTAATCTATCACTAAATATAATCGCAAAACTTCAAATTTTATATTTTATTTTAAAACTGCGAATTTCAGATAATATAATAACCGTAAAAATGGCATTAATGATAATCGTGTCTACGCTCAACTTTCTAATAGACATTAGACACAACATCAACAAAAAAGTAGCTAAATAGTTCTTGAATAGCTTCTTCAATTACAAAAATTGATATTTATAAAAAAAAATTTACAAAACATATTAAAGTCAGGTGATTCTTTGGCGGCATTAAACATATTAATATATAAAAAAAAATTATAATGGAGTCGGTAAAAATGAAGACATAAATCGTGAGAATAGGACCAAATCGTGGCTTTAATAAATCTATAAAAGAAAACATTAATTTTTTGTAAAAATTAATAAAATTTTTGGATAATTATTAGAGAGAATGGACAAATTGTTAACTGGCTTAAACAAACCTAATGCAATTTTTAGAGTGTAGGTCATACTTCTTACATATTTCATGAATTCAAAGAATTCATTTTCGATTATTTCATTAATTCATCGAATACGACGAATTTACTTTCATTACTTCATTGCGCCAATATTGTGAAGCATCTCAAATAAATCTTTTTCAATATTTGGGAGCTTTCGTTGGGAGCATGAATAGTTCATTAATTTTTCACGAATTTTTTTATTCATTATGAGCCAATATTGTGAACCACGCACCTCAATTAAATCGGATCCAATATTTGCGAGCATTCGTCAAACTTACATAACTAGTTCATTAATTCAACGAATTCTTTTACGTTATTTCAATAAATATTTTGTTAGTTCAACGAATTTACTTTCATTACTTCAGTAAACCAAAATTGTGAACTCTTTAAATGAATTTTTGGAAGCATTCGGCATAGTTACATTTACTCACACTGATTAAATATTATGGACTCTCATTGTTGCATTACAAGTTATGATTTTTGGATTATATTATTATTCGTTGACCTCTTCCACCTCTTTTCAAATTATCTCATTTAAATCTTTATTCTTTAGCATGAATTGAATTCGGTATATAATTCCGTAATCGATGGTTCATTTTACTGCCCAAAAATAGAAATAAGATGTATAACAAAGAATCAATGATGACAGAATTGTTGAATTGTATATATTTTAATATACGTAATCCTCAAAAGTAAATCAATTGCATAATTTTCAAAGAAATAGGCCCCAGTGTAGTAGCTATAACCAAAAAATTGAATTTGTAAGAAAATGTAATTCAATAAAAATAATAAATTTATGAGCGCAAATCTTTGATCGATAAAAAAAAACTATTATCCATATTTGGTTCAATTGATATGGCATCCCGAATTGTATTAATTTTGGTTAAAAGATTTATTATACAAATGTATAATTTCATGTTGAAAAGTAAAATTAAATTTTCTTTTATTATTTATCAGAATTTTCAAGGAGGTCTTTTGAATCAAGAAAATTTATTTAAAATTTGTTTTATTATTATATAAATTATTTATAATTTTTTGCGAAAATTGTAATAGATTTTTAGATATCAATGTCTAAAGTATTCGATAAGTTTTTTTCTGAAGTATAGTTACGAAAAAGGCCTGATAGATGGAAAAATTCAGAATAATATGTTTCAATTTTATAGAATAGTCAATATTGTAGTCAAATGTTTAGAAGATCCTTAATTTTTGAAATGCTATGGCCTAAGCCTAAAATATATATAGCCATACTGGCTCAAGAGCTGTGTCAACGTTGAGTTAATATTATTCATTACATATATGAAATAATCGGACAAGAACTGTGCCGGTAGCAGGCAGAAAGTATTGAGCCAATAACTGGCGAAATATTGTCTAAATGCTAGGTTAACTGAAGATGGAAATAGTATGTCATTACTATTCAGAATTAGGGCTCTGCAGTATCATTTGCCAATAATATTCTAGCAGCTAATGATTGAAAAAGTTGCATGCCAATAATAGGTTAAATAATTACATGCTAATAACAGGTTTACTTGGCGCTTTTTCTATGCATCCAATCCAGATAATACTTGCAGTCGGTATTATAACGAGGCATTGCTTGATCGGCAAGAATATGGTTAGACTTGGACTTATCGCAAGTGATCAATGAAGAAACTGCATCGATTCAAGGCAGACTGAAACCATGAAACATATTCTATGCCACTACCTGGTACTCGCTAGATATAGATGTGTAATGAACCATGATACTAGTCTCTTCAAGAGATGTCGAAGTTCAGTACTAGAAAATTCTTCAACTTTTCTAGAATTATGAATTCCTTCTAATAGAAAGCACTTCAATACCAAGTCAGAATTAGTTTATCCATAAAAGTTGTACTTCTATGGACTCATGAGTCTATGTAAGGCTTTGCTATAATCTTACCTATAGTCGGCATATATAAATTAGTCAAATTTTGTACCAATAACGTAAATGTCCATTGTAGTGTCCAAATTAGGGTATTTCTCAAATTATTAAACCAATACTTAAAACTTCATTATACAAATCTGCCTAACTTAAATAATATTATTCAGTATCAGTTTGTGAAGTATTGAACTTAATATTTTCAAATAAGCTCATTATTAATCATACTTAATTCTATTTCTATACTCAAGGTCTCGAATATAATATAAAAATTACTATTTGTCATAATTCGATTTCTTTTGGTTATTATATTTCATTAAAAACCGATTTATATGTCAATCAAAATATAATTTATTTTTTTGAAATTAATGTTGACAATAATCCGTTTTCTCTATAATTTCATAAATGGTATTGGAAGAATTAATTTTAGAAACTGTTTGCTCTGTAAAATGTAAAATTACAAAATATAATTATGAAAATAAAACAAAATTCCAATTTAGAAAAAAACAAAAATATATTAAATTATTCTATTTTGTAATTTGTGTAGTTACCTTAATAATAAAATTCACACTTTCAAAAACAATTTATTTATTTTTTTAAATAAAAAAATTTTGCAATTAAATATTTAAATAATTATTTAATTAAAACAAAATAATTTATAAACTAATAATTTAAAATAATAAAAATTATTTAAAAAAAAAACAATCAACAATAATATTCTATTTACATATAAATAAATTATCAAAATAAAAAGAAATAAAATTAAATAAATTAAAAATTATACAAAAAATTAAAAAAACACAAAAAATTTTTACAAAATTTTTATACAAAAAAAAATTATATGTGGCACCAAATCAGTCACACTATATAAAAAAAAATTAATCTAATAAAACTGGCTATACGTAAATTTCCCAATAACGAGGCAAAAATTATACTGGCATTCGATTTATATTTAACACTGTCACTGTCCATACATATTTTTTTGACAGTCGCATACCCAATACATGGCAAGATTTTCCAACATGTCGTAATATATTTGACAAACATTTGGCAACAGTTAATATTTGGTATTCAAATTTCGGCAAACATTTTTGTCATAATGTCGAAATACTTGGCAAACATTTTGTCGAAAAAGTTGGATTATTTGGCAAACATATTCCAAAATATCGGAATATTTAGCAAACATTTGTCGAAATATCGGAATGTTTGGCAATTATTTGTTGAAATGTCAGAATATTTGGCAACATTTTGTCGAAATGTTTGGCAAAATTTTGTCGAAATGTCGGTTTATTTGGCAAATATTTGTCATACTGTCAGAATATTTAGCAACATTGCAAGATTTGTAAAATTGTCAGAATATTTGGCAAACATTTGTCAACATCTCGGAATATTTGGCAAACATTTGTCATAATGTCGAAATATTGCAATAATTGGCGAACATTTGTCAAAATTTGGAAATATAGTTTCAACAACTACAATATTTCGCAACATCTCAGCTTTGTAAGCTACGATACTGAGCCGTCTTGGACAGTGACTATAATGTTAATTGAAAATACTTTCAATTTAGCACCAAATAAATAAAAAAAATGGCACAAATTATAAAAATTGACTTTTCTGTGTTGGTTTTTTTTTTTAAGAAATAATTATTATACTAAATAAATTTTAAATAACTATCCAGACATTGGTTGAGATCGAACCAAAGTGAGATCTAATGGAGTTGGTTTTGTTATTGTAGATGTCGTTGTTGGTGATGTCAATTCTAATTTAATTGTAACGGATGGTGATGTTGTACGGCATCGTTTTTGTGGTATTGATTTTATTGATAAATCAATTGGTTCATCTTGTATATCAATTATTTGATTTCTATTTATAA
Organism: Rhamphomyia laevipes; assembly: GCA_963920725.1. Lineage (NCBI taxonomy): Eukaryota > Metazoa > Arthropoda > Insecta > Diptera > Empididae > Rhamphomyia > Rhamphomyia laevipes. The sequence goes on from OY987255.1 coordinate 140,834,141, forward strand.
TTGGTAATAATGACGGTATTTGCATATGTTGAAATGCTGTTACAAATGGATTTCGATGCTGTTGGTGTTGTTGTTGTTGTTGTAAATGATGTCCATTATTAAATGGAAATAATTTTAATGGTTCCGACGAACTACGATTTGAATCATTTGGACTTTCTGTATAATCATTTTTTTTCCAAAAATTTTCTTCTTCGGGATCAGCTGATGAAGCACCTGAATCACTTGGTGTACTACAATCACCATTATGATGACTACTACTATGCTCTGATGATTTTGACTCTGGACATTGTTTATTCGACTTATTTTTAATATTATTATTATTATTATTATTAATTAATTGTTGTACTGGCAAAAATAATGGATTTACTAATACTGCTGATGATGAGTTTTGTAGTAAATTTGCAGTCTTTATTGAAGGATTTGTTTTATCTTGATATGTTTGTTTAGCTAATAATTGATGATGTGTAAAATTGAATTGATGATGATCAAATGATGTATTTATTGGTGATGAATTACTACCAGGTGATTGTTGCTGTTGTTGTTGATTGTGTTGTTGATGATGTGATTGTTGTTCTTGTAATAAACAATGTATTTTAAACCAATTTGATCTACGGCCATAACGTGAACCACTTTTTGACATACCAACTAATAAACATTTACGCAGTCGACACGCTTTACATGCTGTACGATTTTTTTTATTAATAACACAATCACCATTATTTTTACAACCAGATATTGCTGAAATATTATTATATGTACGTCCGAAGAATGACTGTAAAAAAATAATTTAAATAATTAGATTAAGTTTTATAAATTATAGAGTTAATATAGTCTAAGAATATTTTTATCTTTTTTTTGCTCTAGGATGCTAAACAGAGTGGACTATTTACAGAACACATTTTCGGATACAGAAATTACAATTTTTATGCAACTGTCTAATTTGTTAAGGTTAATTTAAAGGAAATTACATTTAAAATAACCTATTTAAGTTAGTGGTATCAATAAAACTTATAAGACCAACCAAAAATCACAAAAAATATTTAACATCTTACAAACTTCAAAGCTAGTAATTCAAGCTTGACATTACAAATTTGTATCCAGAGGAATAACTAGTTAAGACCAATTAAATACTAGCTTAAATTCAGTAATGGAAAGCTACAGAGCAGATATCTGAATGAATATAATTTTCATAACACAAGCGTATAATATAATTCGTACCTGCAACTAGGTATTTTTGAAACGACTTTGACACATAGATGGACTTTTTATTCAGCATTTGAACTAGTAAAATTCTTCATTTAAACAGTTGTACATTTTTATTGACAGTAACTTTCTAATCAATGATTTAGACAGAAAATTTCAATAATCAGTATTGTTTGCTGATGCCTCGATATTGTTTGTAACTGAATATAATTAGTATATTCAAATTGCAATAAAATGTCTTGAAACTTTTATCATTAATGACCTATGGCTATGCTTCCAAGCGGAGTGAACAAGGAAAAATTAACTAACCTTATAAGAGTCACGAGAAGAAATTGATAATGCTAATTAAGTTTTTTTTCGGCAATCTACTTGACTGATAATTAACTGTCCCAAAAAATTGATTGAAATAAAATATTTATAGTTAAACTTAGAGAAAATTGCAAAACAAGATTTTTATTTGTAATATAGTTTTTGATACGATAATTCTCTATTTTAAGTTCTCACGCATTCAACACTGGTTAACATAATATTTAAGTATATACACAAGTCTGTAAAATAGCCCAGAGGCCATTTACGATATATGTTAAATATATAAATCTCTTGTCAGTTTTGAAAAAGTTTGTCAGATTTATTTTTAACAATTTTGTTATGTCTATTATAATTTTGTGATGTTTGGTAACATTTACATTTGTATATAATGAATTACTTGCAGATTAAAGTGTTTGACAGTTGTTTGAAAATAATTTTTATAGTAGTTTAGTTAAAAACTATTTTTTTTGAAATATATATGTCAAGAAAATCATTGTTTGTATACTTTGTACCCACAATTTTTATAACTTTTTATACTCTTTAAAAATAGATTTCAGCAGAATCGCACTCTACTAAAATTATATTTAAACAATGTAGATTGAAAAATCAGTTTCTACTTTTGGATAACATTTGAAAATCTTAACAATCACATTTAATTCTCATTCAAAAATTCTATTGATCATATATCAAAAAGTGATGATGATTTTCTTAAATAGAAATTATAATGTTTTTGTAGGTGGTATGAATGGAATTGGTCAAAAATGTAGATCAGAAACTTTGTGATTGTTAGTAAAAAAGAAAAATGTGGGTTTATTATGGGAATCATTATAATAATAATTATTTTCTTGTTGATGAGCATATAAATTGTAATGGATTATTAAAATTTATGTCGATTTAATAATCTTTTTTTAGCTATTATCTTTTAGATTTGCTTTTTTATTTTTGTTTAATGTTTGGGATCTGCTAAAGGCAATGACTAGTTAAAAATATAATAAATTTTTATTTAAGATAATTTGGCATAATCATGTTTTTTTTGTTGTTGGTAGAATGTAGACCATTGAAATTGGCTAATTTATGTGGGAAAAAGTTTAGTTAACCGCTGGACAGAGTATAGGAAAATTAGATCAAAATATAATTAGAAAGTTTATTAAAATTTAACTATTATTAAAATTATATAAATAATATGCCAAAGAAAAGTCTTACCGCAAAAATATAAATCCTAGAAGATTTACATTAGTTTAATGCAAAACCGATGCTTTTATAAAGTATAGAAATCTATATAGAGTTTCTCAGGAACTGTGAAAGCTAATTTTACTTTCTTATAGGAAATACTGATAAAGACAGAGTAAATATTGGGCAGGTCAATGTTATTATCTCAACGAAAATTGGCCATAATTATAAGAAGCATAATGACGGGCAGGTTGATATCCGCTTCTTAACTAACTATAACTTTATAAATCAATTTTAATAAATGCTAATAAGTTTGAAGGCCAGAATTAAGAATTAGGCTAATTCTGAAATTAATTGGAACCGTGCCAGCTATAAATACAAGTCAATGATGCCAATCAGTATATTAATAATTAAAAAATGTTTTTACAAAATTAAATATTTGTATAAAATAATCTAAATAATCTGAATTCAGTTAAATATTATTTTAATTATAATTTTGATCAGTTCATTTTTCAATAATTAATTTATAAAATTCAAATATTTTAACATTTTCCCCGTTTAATAATTATTTAAATTTCAAAAATTAATTAAAAATTTAAAAAATAACGACAATTTTTAAAGATGGCCACTAAATTTCCATTACACAAAAAAAAAACCCTAATCTCCGCCCTCTATTAATAATAAAAAATAATTAATTAAAATTTAAAAAAAAAAGAAGTCAAATTTAAATGATGGCCGCGATAAATTTACATTTGCATGCACAAAAAAAAACCCTTAAACTCCGCCCATTTTTAATTGTTCGCAGAAAATATCAATTAAATATTAAATTAAAGTCAGTCGGTGTGCGAATGTAGAGCACGGAAGATGTGTAATTAATTCGATACAATTTAAATATTTTTTTTTTTAATTGATATAAAGTGAAAAGTATTTAATTAGAATTTCGGGAATAATTTCAACAATTTAAATAAATTTGGGGTGAGTTTTATTTTAATTAAATTAAATTTTATTAATATATTTATATTCCACTGATTTTTTCTATTTAAATTTCTTTTTAATAAATTAATTAACATTTAAATTTCTATATTTTTGGTTGATTTTTTCTATTTATTATTTTCTATTTTATATTAATTATTTTACAAATATTATTATTACCTTACAACCCTCACAAGTAAATGCTCCAAAATGAAAACCAGCTGCAGGTTCACCACAAACTTTACATAATTGATTCATCTGGAATAAGAAAAATTAAATAATAATTAATTATTGTTAAATGTTGAAATATGAAGTAAAAGGTCATATTTAAAGGTTCTATTTAAAAAGGTCAATATAAAATGTTTCAAAAATAATTCAATTTATGAATAAATTTAATTTAAAAGCTAAGTTGAATTTTTGTATTGACTGTGGCATTACAAATATTCATGATTACAACAGTCCACCTTTACTTTCTAGGAACGGTTTACAATAATTAGTAATTGATATCAAAATGCTGCTAAAGCGCTAATTGGAATCTTGGGACCCCCTACTTTAATTAATCAGCAATCCCACCTTAATAATTATTTTAGTACCATAATTTGTAATATTTACGCTTCATTTTTAATTATAATTTTTATTTAGTTTTGTATAGAAACTGAAATAGAAATTATTGACTTTAGAATTCGATCTGTCAATTTTAATTCAAAGCAATTAAAAAAAATGACATCTACCAAATTGGCGGCAAGTTCTATTTTATCAAAAATAATATTAAAGAAACAAATAATTTTGAATTCATGGCTTTTAAAAAAAAGTATACAATTTCATTTAACATATTTCTCATAAACTACGTGACTTACTGAATCCTTAACTAATTTATAATAATATAATAAAACAAGTCAATTGAAACACCTTCAAATTTTCGAAATTTTATTTAAGGTGGATTTTTATTTAACAAGCTACAATTTTCTATAGTTTAATTACAGAAAATTGTAATAATATTAATTTAAAATTATAAATATTTATATCGTTTTAAAAGGCTAATTATAAATATAATTGAGATTTTTGATTTCTTGAAGGTGGACTTTACAAATGAGACATTTTTTTCGTTGTTGAAAATGTAATGCACGATTTCAAATTTATTTTTATAAAGTTTGATTCAAAATCTTACAATTTCTTAGTTCATTTTGTATTTGTTACATATCTCAATTATGGGCTGCAATTTAAATTAACAGAAAAAGTTCTTGTCATTCGGTAGCATTGGTCAATTGTTTTGGTCAGTAATTTAGTAATAATTTCAGAGATATAAAATTTGAGAGTTTTGTAATTGGACTAGAAATCACGTAGTTTATTTTAAAATAAAATCTAAGCTTCTATTCACTCACACATTATTCGACCTTCAAATAATTTGATATGCAATATTGAGTTATCACATTAAAATATTCGTCACACTTTCGAACCTATTTCATTTAAATTTGATTTGGAATCTGTCACAGAAATATCGTTCATTTCAATCTTCTATAAAGTATTAATTTTTAACATTTCAATTAGTATTTCCATAAAACAATCAATCAAGAGACAAAACATTTTACACTAATAAATAATTCTTCAATCTAAACATCTTTTGGTAAACAAATTATTATTTTTTATCATTAATGTCGTCACTTTAAGTCAATGTCATTTCACTTTAATTTTTATACTGATTCCTCTTTCATTTCGTTCAAGGTAAACTCTTCACATCAAGTTAACATAATTCTGACTTTAATTACACAGAATTTATGTAGTAAATATCGTGTTTTTCTTTGATTAATTTTCCGCTTTTATATTAACGATGTCATGTCCTTAAAATTTATATTTTAATAATGTGTGGTATTTAACCATTTCGCGACGGTTTATAAAGATTTCTTTGCATGTAAATATAATCTTTTTTTTTGTTCTTCTTGATAATGTCCTGTTTTTGTTGGCCAATATTATTATCTCTAGCGACTGTGCTCCTAACAGAACACTCCGTGTTAAAGGATCATGCCTTTAAGACTTTTTGTGTCCCTGTCTCTGTCTGATGCAGTTTTTTTAGTTCCTACTACATGAACGAAATGAATGAATCAGGTGTTTTGGGTTGAAAACCAACTCACTGCTTCGGTTGAGTTGTTGGATTGTGTAACATGAAGGATTATAGGGATGCAATGAACCTTTTTCTGGCCTAAGTGCATGAAACCTAGCTGTTTCCGTCATATAATCAATCAATTAAGTATTTATCGATCGGATCATTACAGATTTTAAGTCCTAACTATATTATTTCCTTAGCTATTATATTTATTGTTTTTGGATCCTTGACTTAACTAAGCTAATTCTCAATTAAACTAATTGATTTGATATCGTATAACAAATGTTTAGAAACCACTGACACTGCCATAATTCAAAAAACCTTTTCATATAAAAACGTTCGTTCTTTAGCGTTTTTTATACTAGCTTTTGATTATACTTTTATTGCGCGGCAAATAAAACGAAATTTTATGATCTTCAACAAAAATCTTGGGACAGAAAAAAAGTCTGTGATCGCGAAAGTGTTAAATAAGAAATTTAATAAGTTTTTAATATTATTTTTCTGACATTTTGTATTTTTCAAATCAACATTGTGACTTTAAATTAGCTACTTATTAATAGTAGCTTTAATGTAATTTAAAGTAGCTAGTAATTGACAATTTTAATGTCGTGAATAATTGTGTTAAATTAACATCAGTTACGAATATTTAGTCTAACGAAGGTTATTTTTAATATACTTCTAGAGATTATTAGTTTCTTTCAACTGAACGTTTCTCATTTTGATGGAAAAATTTGGCCAGGTACATAAAAACTCCTTCAAATTAATGCTTCAATTTTCCAAGATTAATTATGTTTAAAATTTCTTACATAAATTCATAATTATTTCATCCAAATTAAAATTATTATTAATTAATAAATCATTAAATTTGACCTAGTCTATAAAATTTACCAGATTTATGATTAATTATTTCTGAATCTCTCTCGTCAATCTCAACAAATTGAATCTAAATTTAATTATTTATCATTTATGTTAAATTTTTAATGTTTTTTATGATTTTTCTCTTGACGATCTTCAAAATATTTTTTATAATTTCTATTATTATAAAATTTTTGCTTTCAAAATTATGTAGATGAACTCATTTTTATTATAATTTAATAAAATCTTTAAAGATGACTCAATATCTTTTTAAAGTTATTTAAAATTATTATTTTTTGGAACGTAAATCTTTATGTTAAGCTGGAACTAATAATATTTAATCTGACATTAATTTTAATAGGTTAAGCTAAAATTATTAACAAAAACAAAATTATTGTTAAAAATATAAAGAAAAAAAAAAAACAAATTGGAAAATATAAAATTTTAATCTAAATAAATTTATGATTCGATTTAATTTTAATCCATAATCAAAAATTATATGGTTTTAATAGTCACGTCATTACGGAATCAAAAATGTTGGTTTGCAAAGTCCATTTTTGAAATATATTATATTGAACGAATAGGTATAAGACCAAAGACCCAGTGCCTACTTTTAAACTCTCACAATTCAACTGTCACAATAAATGTATCGATTTTATTTGGAATTTAGAGAATTGCTTTTCACAGTTCCTTTAAATTAAATGAATAAAATTCCACAATGAAATTAATTAAAATTTAATTGCGTTCAGTTAAACCGGATATGATTTATGTCATAATTAAGCCTTGGTTACATAGTTTCGATCAGTTCTGTTTCAATTTGTTCAGTAAAATAAAGTTCAGTAAAATCTACTTAACCAGTCGAATCGAATTGAATCGAAATTGAACTGAACTGATCGGTACATTATAGCCCTTACTTAAAATAATATATTCCTCTAAGAAAAGTAGTTTGTTTTCGAATAGCTGGCGAAGTCGTTTCTTTACATAAGACTTCTTTTTGGTTACGTCTTTAGCGAAATGTATAAACGTACCGTAAACGTAAATGTTAGAATAAGAAGAATAGAAAATATACGGCAGAGATTTGTATGAATTGGTACTACCTAGAGCTCGCTAGAAACGATGGAAAAACGTAACTCAAAAACTGGTGCGTTTTTGTGCCATTTTTGTTATGAATACGAACTAATATTCATATAACTCTAAAAACACAAGCGTTTACTAAAAAACTAGAACTAATATAAATAATTATAGTTCGCTAAACATGAATTAAAAGCGGCACGCTTAGCGAACTGAGTTCCGAAGATAAATAATATTTGTTGCGATTCAGAAGCGGTTCGATTTTGTATCTTTTTCTTTCGACAGCCATAACTATCAAAGTATTGGCAAAGTATAGTCGTAACAGTGTCAAAAATTAATAGATGTCAAGATTAGTTTCAAAAAGAACTTAGAGCTGTCAAATTCAAAGTAAATTCAGACCTGTCAAAAAATTGTCAATGTAAATTTGAACTGTCAAAATGCCAAACTATCAACATATTTTGATTTAATACTAATTGAAAAAAAAAATTATCGAATATAATCTCATTTCAAGAGTTCACTAATAACACCAATTGTTGGCTCTAGAATCTACAATTATAACGCATGGCATGCAATATCCACGTAGTTTGGAAACAGGTCTTGGAATTAGACATAATAAATTAATTAATTTATTTATTTATTTTCATTGCCAAAAGGTCCGATTTTCATAATCATTTTTCATTCACAACTTTTGATGTTTAATCAAAAAAAAAAATTGTTTGTAGACATAATCAAAGTCAAAATCATTTTTATTTTTTTTGTGAAACGTAAATATTGCGCTGAATCATCCGACTAATAATCAGAGTAGTTCATCGAATTTCTATGTAAATATTTTCCGTAAAATATTTAATAATTAGTTTGTAAATTTGATATTTTTCACAAAAACCAACAAAAATGAAGTTATATTTATTTTAATAAATATATTTAAAATTAAATTTTATAATTTAAATATTTAAAAAATATTAATAATTTTGCTATTACTGCTTACTTGCTGGCCATCATTAAGTAAATTTATAAAACTAAATTGAAGTTTTTTTGACATTTTGTGTGTATTGATGTAAAGAAAAATATGTAATTGCATCCCGCATCGAAAAAAATAGATTCATATTTTTTTTTGGATCATGTTGTGCGTAGAATTTACAAATAGCTTGTATTAAACACACAAGCGTTCAATTGATATAGTAAACATTTATACTTTGGTTATTATAATTATAAATTATTGTCCCTATTTCAAAATATTTTTATTTAAAACTAAATATTGTTTTAGTATATTAAAAACATTCAGAAATTGTGTAATTTTAAATAAATATTTATTATTAATATATTTATAAAAAATAATTACATTTTATTATTGATGTTATTATGTAAATAAATTATTTTTTTATAATAATTATTACATTTCCAAGATCGAAATTTTAAATTACATATAGAGTGAAAAAATATAATAAAAGTAAATTATATTTTTAATAAAATATTAAAACCATTAAAAAATATAAAATATTTATTTAAAAATTTAAATTTGTTACTTGCTGTGTTTATAAATGTAATTATTATATTTTAATATAAAATTATTACGAAATTAAATTTTGTACTTTATTGATATGAAAATCAATGTTTAAATTGACTTTAATTTATTTTATCGCTCAAATTAGAATGTTAATCGCAAAGAATTTCACATAATAGTAGATATGACTAGGTCACTTCACTTTCTTACTTTAACAATACCATATAAAACAGCTTTTTTTTTTATTAACTAAAGCGTTCCCTTAAATATTGCACAGACTGAACTAAATAATCCATTGCATAGCTTCTAAAATTATGGTAGATAATTTCTATTAGAAATAGCTTCGTGTATTATTTACAAATTTCCCTTATCTTTTATAAGGAAGTTTGTGATATTCCCACCATTTCCAGTTTTGCTTTGTAATTTTTTCGTCATCAAAGCAAAAAGAACCAACAATTTCAGTTATAATTTTCCAATTGCAACCAGTGGCTTAGAAAGAGATCAGTAACTGCACGAACCTAGTCTTAATACCACTCTTCTTCCAGAGAATTCTTTTAACTTTATACTCTGGATGAATTATTGCAGTCTATATAATTTAATCTCTGTTTCAATTGCATAAATTTCTTCCATTAAATGCACAGAGCTGCGAAGTGACGAAATGATTCCTTGTCTGAACTTTGGTAATTATTTACTCTGTCACCATTTCATTTAAAATTGTGTATAGTCAGTTTGGTTAAGTGGATGTAATACTAAACGAGTTTAAATTCAAAAATTAATCATAAGCTTTAAGGAAGATGCATGATTTTACCCGCATATTATTGAAAAACGTATGCTTTTACGCAAAACTCGATTACGCAAAGTTCGATTACGCAAAACTTGAATTTAGTGCATTTTGAACTAATTAGAAATATTATTCCTAAATTACTAAAAGATTTGTATACCCAAAACTGTTTTTTTTTGTGAACCCCGATTACTATATAAAAACAAGAAATTTATTGAAAATTAACAAAACGACATCGAAATTATGCATTAGAGCTACTACAGGACACACAATACTCAGAAAGTATGGTTAAAATTGATCACTGCCTCAGCATTTAGAGAGGATGTGACCAAAAGAAGAGTCAGTGAAACACTTATTGTGTGACTGTACCTCGGTCCAAGAACTTGGAGGAAGCAGGCTGGAAGCACTACTTCAAATTATAAAGTTCATTAGAGAAATAGGTTTGTTCCACAAGGTACGATGAAGAAAAAGGCGGTCAACTCGATAGTACAACAAACCTTTAAATAAAAATGTTTCTGCTTGGGGGAAATTAGTTTCATATTCATTAAAACAAACCAACCAATCAAGGGATTTGAAGATGCGTAAACCTGATTCTATGAATCCTCTTCTATATTTAGTTCAAATTCTTGCCGAAAATAAAGGATTTCAAAAATTATTAATTAATTCTAAAACACAATGAAATGCTGACATAATTTCATTGATTAATAAGATTCTAAATTGCATTCAATTGCATTCAAATTAAATTTCTTTAATTCTGCAACGAAATAGCCCGTTTATAACATTCACGTTGACCCCAGCACCGCATAAATCTCAATTATAATCTCAATTATATTAAAATAAACAAATTAAAATATTTCTAAATTAATTTTGTTTTTTATCTAAATATTTCCAATTACAAATTCCAATTTTTATGTTATACCACGCCTCAAATCTAATCTATATCAATTTTTTACACTATACGCAACAACATAAACTGTTATTTTTCTAAGTCCATATTCAAGCTAGCGACCAATAGAAAAACTTTGTTTTCATATCTTTTATATTTTGCAATTGCCTTTTTTTATCAAATTGAATTTTTTTTATTATTATATATTTTTTTAATTATATCACGTTTAAAATAGCACGGCGGCGGGGAGTTCACTAAAACGAGTATCGAGTGCAAAGAGTAACGTTTATTTGTATTTTTAAGTTTACAACTTTTTTTATGCTCTATCTACATTAATTTAAGCTAGCCTACAACTAATACTCTTATATCAAGATAATAATATCGCATGCTATATTTTATATATTTATGTCATATAGAAAAGTTGAATTTTTTGTATAAGTTGAAAAGGGGTTTGGGGAGGTATAACCAAATTTGATTATTGTTGTTGTTTTAACAGTGGGTGGTGATGTTTTGATTACAATATTTTTAAAAATAATTTATTATAGCTATTAAAAATTTTATATATTTAAATATTTTTAAATTTAAATTAAATGTCGCAGCGATAAAAATTGTATTTCGTTATATAATTTAATATTTAAATAATGTAAAAAAATTTATTTATAAAAATTAGTTTGTTTCAAAAAAGAATTTGTATATAAAATGTAATAACTTTTTGAAATTGTTGTTTTTAATGATTTTGTAATAGTTTCTTCATTTTACTAGCTAAAGTTGACCACCAACTGAGCAGTTTAGGATATTTTAATTCAAGTCATTTATTTATATAATAAAAAAATATGCTGAAAAATTCAAAATATTGCGACATTTCGGTCAGTAATTTAATTTTAAATCTTGATAATTTGTAGTTCATTTAAATTGTGTCTTTGACATTCGATAGATAATGAGCTATTAAAAAAGGCCATTTTGATTGATCTTAAGTTTAATAGTTTAGATTATGTTATAATTGAAATAATTGTGTATGTAAATAGCTCACTAAAGTACACTGTACTTCAGAGAGTTTTGAAAATAGAACCACTATTTTTTACTAACCTATTGAGTTGCACAGAGCACTTTTATGTCACTCTAATATACAAATATATTTGATATTGACTTCTTCGGCATAATTTTGTACTCCAGCTACGGAATTAGTAATTCACAATATACTATTTAGAAATAGGTTTAAACCTTACTTCTTCTTATGGCTATAGTTTAAAATTTAAGTTTAAAGTATCTTAAATTGACAACGAAAAACGTCATAAAATAGCACTCATTAAAGATCTTAATAAAGAATACTCAATAGAGAGTTTAGCTATATACTGTAGCCTGGACGCCTGGACCCATTAAGCTTCCGGGAATATTATATTTAAAATTATTATGAATTTGAATTTTTAGGATGTAGTGAAAAAATTATCTAAAATCGAATGATTTATTTACAGGTCAAATATTTGTTCTATATAATTCAGTAATTCGAAGCTTTCGAGGTCAATTTATTTTGAATATGATATTATTAAAAATGTAAGCTTAATATTTGACAGTTTGAAGATCATTTAAACTTGCTATACTTTTGGCTAACTGGAAAACTAATCAATACATTTTTAAACGAATTAATTGTAACTATTTACAAAAATAATGAATTTATGTTTTTTTTTTTTTATGATTCCTTCTACGAAATAAAATGGTCAACAATTTTGTAGTCACCGTTTTACTTTGACCATAAACTATAAATTTACTTTAATTTAATTTTACGGATTATTGAGCTTAGCTATTTACCAGAGATTTCAGTATTTTTTTTTTGTAATATAATTTTAAATAGAATTTCTGTACGAAAATTTACTTTACTTTACTGATTATTTTACGATTTCCTTAATTCACAAGTAATTTCGATATAACTTTTAAGATATGGGTGTGGAAAATGGAAAACCAGTGCCGTCATTTTCTTTGAAGATTGTGTATTCAATAATTTACATAAATATGTATAACGTTAGATTAGTTCTTGGTAATATTATTTCTTAGGCTAAATGTAGAATCGTTAGGGTACGTACTATTTAAAACGATTCGATTGTAATTTCAGTTTTTCAGAGTTTTTTAGTAGATGTACTAAAATTGTAGAGTAATAAAAAAAATTGATATTTTGTGATTGTGTAGAACTTATTTTTTATGTTGTTGCAATATCACAGCTTCGTGTCTGGATACAGTTTTTTTTTTGTTGAAACAAATTCTTCTAGATACAATGTTGCCAACTATAAATTTTATTTTCATGTTTATTATATGCATAAATGTTTAAAAACAATTTTACATCTGTTTACATTTATATAATGTAAAACAAGTGTCATAAAGAAAATGATTATCACGATATTTTTTTTTTTTTATGTTTAATGTGTAAAGTGTATTTATAATATAAATATTTATAGGTTATTAAGTTAAATAGAATTGTATATAAAAAAGTTTTAATAAAAAACTTTAATTACAATAATAATAATAATAAAAAAAATAAAAATAAAACATTTTTGTATAAATTATAAATAAAATATTTTTCATATAATAAAATAATTATCAACAAAGAAAGACAATTTTAAATTGAATTTTGAATAAAGGAATTAAAATTGATTCGATACTTGAAAATAATAGTAAAAATTGTAGATAGAAGAGAACCTCGGGCATTTGATATTATATCACTTTGAAAATATTTTAGTGTTTAATGTACGTTCAAAATTATATTTTAAATCATTACATCAGACAAATTTACAAATAGTTTGATATTACTAAAGATACCGACTCAAAACTAATATACTATAGGAATTGTAACAGAGTAAAACTCAGCTGGTCACCTGGTCATAGGTCGATCGAAGAAAATAAAAAATCGAATGAATTGGAACGTCGGGAGCCAATTCAAATTCAATTACCATATAGATACTGTAACAATCAGTTACCCTCTGAAATTCGCAAAATACTTAATTGTGCCCACGACACAAGAAACTCATTTTCTTAGATGGCAGAACTCGGTAGGGTAAACATACATCACAAATTCTAAGAAAACGAATAAAATCCTTTCTATGACCAAACTATAGATTAGACTTTTCACGATCATATAGGACACATTCTGTTGAAAAAACATGCCTCTTTGTTGGGCCTATGTCTTGCTGTACATAATAAACAGTTTCAAAATCTGAAGTGGACTTGATAGAAGCAGGTAACTTTAAGCCGGCTAAGGTTAACTCATTCGTTAGAGCTGTCGGATGGGTCGACGTGCTGGAATCTTAATCGGCCGTCTACAAGGGGGTACAATAGACCAATACGCTCAAGTCCTAGAAGGATTTTGACTCCATTACCCCATGGAAACCAACCAACCAATATGATTGTCAATATTTTGTAAATATTTTGTAAATTATGAACCCTTAATTAAGTTAAAAAAGTTTAATGATTAATATGTTAATCACAAGCCTGAATGACGATACAGATTCGACAATATAATCAAAACAATAAATAAATAATTGGAAAAAGTCATAAACCCGGAACAGGCCTAGGTCTTTTATATCTTCGCTGGATAAACAGCACTGGTAACAGTAAAACCGATATTAGATAAAACTATATTACCCTTAAGAGGACTCTCAAATTTTTAATAACGTCGGTACTAACATGTATGACAGCTGAAGAGATACTACTGGCCAAGAAGTAAATTGTCCTATGAAGAAATTCTATATCCTCGGCATCTATTAGTGTTTGAACAGCACTAGTAACATATAAATGTCAATTGAAGAGTCGTGAAAAGATGACTTTAAAATCATTGAAGAAAAAATATTATCAGAGCTAACATGTATGATAATCCTAATGAAAATTTGCTATATCCTTGGCCTCTGTACTCTACAAACTTTCCTGACAATTAGCAAGTAATTAAATACACTTTATGGCGTACTTAAAAGTGTTTAACCTTAACGACTATTTTACATCGGCATTGTATTATTTAAATTAACTACCGGGGTATAGCAATTGTCGCGATTGTATGACATACTCAGGATCTCTGTAACGATATCGGTAACAAATTCGACTATAGATCAGGAGAATCAAGTTTTGTAACTACATTTTGTATTGTTATTTACAAATTTCAGATGTGACTCGCTCCGGTTTAATAAATTAAGCGTACGATCCAATTATACTCGATAAATTCAATTGGCATTATAACAAATATTCGAAATAATTTAAACGTGATTACCAAAATGATCTTAATATTTCAATAAAATTGAATATTTTTTAACAATTCTTTATAAATTTTATTATTATAAATCCCAAAATAATAAACAATCTTTTAACTCAATTTTGTCTTCAATCTTTACAATACAAAATTTATTTTATTTATTTTCTCTTGTGCATCGTACAAAAAAGATTCTATTGTAATTCACAAAAAATAAATAAAAAAGGAATTGTAAATATAAATTTATTAGATACTCAAAACAAGGTTAAAATCTCGTTCCCTTCCACAAAAGTCAATTGCCCTTGACAGTTTGTATACAATGTTGTCTATTTTACAATTTTTGTTGCTCTGCTTCACTCTATTATTTGTAACAGCGCAAAATTAAATAAATTATATCTACTTAAACAACAAAAGAACCAGTTATTCTTCTCAACCAATAAATAATAATGAATTTTAAGGACTCTGTACAAGACCTCGATACCATTTATACAAAAGTATTGTAATTCGTATATACCTAAACATGATTCGGTTTAAATGACATTTAAATTAATGATCTCAACACGTCAACAAAAAAAAAATATTATATTGACTTGAATAATTTGCTCACCTCCAGAAAAACTTCAAAATTTTCAGTGTATAATATTTGACAATTCTCATAAGGATTATTTTCATAATAAATATAGGGTAATTTTTCTGATTCATTGTTTTTTTTATTTGGTTGTGTAAATTTAGCAAAAAAAAAAAACATTTGCGACTCTGATTCCATAGTTTTGATATTTTTCATGTTTTTGTGGCTCAGATGACAAAATTGTATTTAAATTATTTAAGAGTCTTTATAAGTTAATGGGGTCCCATTAAAAAACCTTTAGTAATTCTTGAATGTTAATTTTTAGCCTATTGAGTTTCAGTTAAACGTATAGTGATTCCTAATTCAAATCAAATTGTTATTTATGAAATTTGCACAGGATGACGGAAACATAAAAAGAAGTTGACCACGAAAAAGATTCTTCGGAGAGGTTAAAATTGAAACACCATTCAGCAAATTAGAATGAATAGTTGAATAACTCTAAACAAAGCTCAAATTGGAAGTAGTTACAGAAGTTATGGTTCGACAGAATAGAGCAGATTATTAAGGAGCTAATAAAATTCTGGATATTGGAGTTAGTTATGTTAATGTCCACTAATCTCAAACCCTATAGACCGCAGCAATTATAAACCATTCAATCTAAACCATTCAATCTTTACCAATTTAGTTCGTAATTCTGAATTTAACATATTTGCTTTTCAAAATTCAAAATGGTAAATCATCCGTCAAATGATAAATATCATTCTTCACTACTACCAGAGGTTTCGATTCCACACCGTATCCAGTTGCAAATTCAATTGCTGCCCAACTTAAGAAATTTTCACTGAATCTAACTGAAGAAATTTTAAATTTTCAACGGGTAGACAGCAAAATGTGTAAATTCGCTATTACCAAGACCAATAATCAAAGGAATTCGCTATCAAATATCTGGAAATTTATCAACAAATTTAGCTTAAGGGAATGAATCATTAAAATTGGTATCTAAAGATTGATTTCACCTTTAAAGTTACCGGAATTTATTATCTCGAATTTTGAACAATCAAAACCTTTTGTTAATCATTAATTACATTATCTCTTCTTCGATATTTTTATTAAACAAATCTCTTCTTCACAAACTATGCAAATAAATTTAATTCTTTATTTGATTTATTTTATTGGTTTTTATGTGATCTCTTTCTATTATAATAATTTTTTTTTTATTTAATTATGTTAATAAAAAATCTTGTTAAGAAAAAAATATATTTTTTAAGTAGATTTAATTGAATGGAATTACCAGAAAGTTTGTGTATTCAGTGACTTTGTTGCCAACACGAAAGAAAGACGGTCAGGTGAAAGGAATTATCTGGGAAATTTCAGTTTGACATTTTTCATTTTCAGATTCAATAAGTCAAATTTAAAAGTCAATAATCTTGAAATAGATAAATTCGATTAAATAATAATTTATTACAACTTTCTATATTAAAGAAATTGTAACTCTTTCTGTATAATTGGTTCACTGCATCAAAATTTGCAAAATTTGCAGAATAAAATAAATATTATTAACCAATTTAATTATATTGTCTTAAACTCAAATGAAATTCATAAATTTTTTATTATAATAGGATACCTGCTGCTGGATCACCCATAGTGTTTTAGGTATGATTGTGTTTTGTAATAAATTTAGTTTGATTTACATTCCACACATGTAACATGATAACACTGTAAAGTGTTTTCATTTTTTTTTTAGAAAAAACACTAATGAAAATTTACAATATATTAAATTCGTAACAAGATGTGAAATCAATTACAGAAAATAATAAATATTAGCTATATTGTCTGCAAAAATGTTGAAATATATTCTATAATACTTTTGCTTTCAATTATCACTTAATTCGTTGATTTAATGCTCTTGACATATTAAACATTTCAATCCAATTAAAATATGAACCTTCAAACATCAATTAGTGAATCAACATCAGCGATATAATTGCATTCTTGCCCAAATAACCTATATTACTGATTTCCTTTATAGTACACTTAAAATCATGATATTTCCGTCCTAGATCCTAACTGAAGTTAGTTTCAATAATTGTCAGAGATCTGTCACAATTCCAACTTGAATTGAAGAAATTCCCTAGAAAACTATCAGAATTGCTTATATTATTTGAAATTGTTGGTTGGTATTCGAGTGTTGAGTTCCAGACACTCTTCAGAATTCCAAATAACACTTTAGAACCATTTTGATGCCACACATTCTCGTTAACTGGATTCGGTTCTTTAAGATTCAATCCGTGGCGTTGAAGAAGTGTATGGTTCCCTTTGCCGGCTAGATCTTTACTTTCAACACATGCATCAGGTAAAGTATTCGAATTGTCTCATTTTCGTTGGGATTCGTACAGGTACGGCACGTTTGCCTGTATAGGATTTCCAGCCCTCCAGCCAGCTAGCCGCACGGCTAGTGCCATACAGTCGATCCAAATTTAAATTTAAAAAAAAATCATCATCAGAAAACAATGAACCTTCAAAATTTCGTATCAATTTAAACTAAATAAAATCGATTCTAAAAATCAGGAAATTCATCAAATAATTAGTTTTGATATATTACTCAATTATTACCAATTAATTCAGTTATTAATACTGCTATTAAATAGATAGACTTAGTTTAAAATTATAGTCTTGTTACAAAATTATCTTCAACTTGATCTAGATTAATTGATAATCATTAAATGTTTAATTTTGTAATGTACAATTTTAATCATCAATAATTCTGAGGTGAGAAACTTAAACTATTTACAATTATTACCTTCACAACTCCAAAAAGCAAAAAAAAATATTACAAATTTTTATAAGTGATTCAAAATAATTGATATAATCAAAATGATTTTGATTCAAAGCACCTCGAAATCCAAATTTGGTATCAATTGCGTGTGAATATTATAACAAGAAATTCATAAAAATTTATGACCACATTTCATGTTTAAATCTAATATAAAAATATTTTTATTTCTTTATGGTTTTAACTATGCAGACCAAAAACAATTTGTTACACATTTCTAATGTTTCGGTATTTGATACTATAATTTGAAGTAGTAACAGCCTGCAAAATAAAAAAAAAAATATCTGAAAATTTTCATTGCAGTTTATTTTTTATGTGTAAGAATAAATTTGCTTAAATTTTGATAAGATTAAATTATTAATGGTTAAAAATGATAGAATATTTGCGGATAGAAAAATCTTCTGTAATAGCAGATAGACGTACAGAGTTATGAACTGTATAGTTCCCTTTTTTACGATTAAAATTGATGTCAAATTATGTTCTTTAACTAAAATTGTTTTAAGCAAGGCTTTCGTAATCAGTCAGATTTTTAAAGCATATGTTTCAGACCGACGCCTTGTCCATATTTCACATAACTTTGGTAGTAACCACCCAAAATTTTGTTTGTTTCTGATTAAAGTTTGATTCATAAACAATTCGTTGTCAATCCAGTACGGGGTACATAAAATTCGTCTCTAGTACACTATAAAAATATTAATGACAATTTCGTGTTGAAAAATATGATTCTAGGTAATACTCTGGACAGTAAATCCCCGGATTAATAGCCAATAGACAATTCCAAAGAAATGGGAATTTTAAGTTTAAGTTATTGTGTGCGATCTTTTGAAGCTAAAATTATGAATTAACTATTGACTTTTGTGTAGCTACGTTTAATAATTAAATTTTACTGCAATTTTAGGTTAATTATTTATATTTATTTTCCCGCCGAGTTCGTGTATATTTCTAGATCATAATATTAAAATGCTATTGATAATATGCCGGAGAAAATTGGTGATTCTATGACTATTTACAAATTATTATAATTCCCGGACCATCGCATTCGTACCATTAACTCCAGAATTTTTTATATTGAGTGACCTTTGTTGATATTGATCTTAATCAAATTATGTGCAACAGAAATTATTTAAATATTTCTTTTGAAATTTTCAAAATTTCCATAAAAATAAAACTGTATGGCATCAGATCTAAGTATTTAGACTATGGTATGGTACCAGATCAATTAAAATGTAAATTTCAGTAATAATTAAATTTGAAATTTCTTCTTCAAATCAAAGAAAATTTATTTAGGTTAATTATTTCTTTTATTGATTAAGCTAATTTCCATCTATTATAAAAAAAAAAAGTGTGAAGAATTTTTTTGGATTTAATTGATTTTTTAACATATCTCATCATCATTATTGTAATGGAAATCGTTTCTTTTGTTTTCTATTGAAATTATTTAAATTATAAATATATAAAATTTGTTATTTCTGAAAAATTCAACCATAATAAATTTTTGTCGATCAGAAAAATGAACCATGTAAAAATAAGAACCAGTTTTCAAGAAAAAAAAATTATTTGAATTGAAATACTAAATTTAAATTGATTAGTCAAAAAAAAAAAAAACTTCATTTTGAATTGAATAGAATAAATTAATAAAATAATAATATAAAAAAAAAAAATTTCTTTTTCGTTTTGTTAAATTATTCGACATTTTTTATTACTGCATTTTCCAAAAATTAAAAAAAAAGTAGCTAAATTTATCTTCTTCTAAATGTATCTGAGTCTGAGGTATGCTCTCTGATGAAGAATTTCTGATTGTGGTTATACGCACCATAAATTGTTATGACTAATCTGCATTTAATTTGATGCTATTTAGTTTCGTTGTTATAATTTTAAGATTCACAAAGTTTATACATTTTTTTTGTAGGGCTGGAGTAAAATAATTTGTAGTTTTAAAGATATCTGGGAGTAGATCATTAATTACGGAAGTGTCACTTTTATAATAATTAAAAAATTAGGCTATAATGTAGCAATTAAGTTTAAAAGACCAGATCAGTACCGTACGAAATATTAAAAATTGACATATAAGGAAAAAGTATCCTTTTTGCATGAACAGAGTGACGCTATGAGCGATGCTGGAAGCTGTGCTGTAGTGTGGTTGTTATTGCTTTTTATATAAAAATACACTACAGCACAGCTTCCAGCACCGCTCATAGCGTCACTCTGTTCGTGCACTTAGAAAGAATTACTAAATATCAGTAATTATAAAATCGGCATTACAGAACTTGAGATAATGACCTTTAAACAGCCTTCATCGCTGAATTAATTTAAAATTGTAAAATTTAAAAATTTGGTTACAAAAAAACGACTTCTTTTTTTCGGTTATCACTTTACGAAATTAAAGAATTGGAATTTGGATTTTGTACAAGCAATTTCGTAGGGTCAAGTACGTACTTCCATGTTAGCATATTCTGTACATTATTTTGAGTAGGTTTGCATAATTATTAACAATTCTCCAAAATAGTTTATTAAACTACTATAATTTGAATCTGTGAAGCGACGGACGCGTAGTGGTAGTGTGTGTTACATTATTTCCCGGATTAAACTCCAGACGAAAACATTGAGGTCAGTCGAAATTGATTCATCTCTGCAATTAGCTTGTTCCAATTAATACTTTCTTCACTATAACGAAACTTATGATAGGTCCAATCCAAATTTCAATTACAAAATGTGATAAAACATTTATAATTGAGACTCTATGCTCTCAATTGAGTTGAAAAAAAGTCGTATCTATAAAGATCAATTAATTGTAACCCTCAACCGACAACTTTACTCTAAAACTTCAAACTTTAACTTTGAAAATTTATATATGAACATAAGAAATGCAATTATCTTCAATGTGTTTTTAAGTTTTGTACCGAGGTCCAATTGCAAATTGGCTGTCATATTTTCAAAGCTTCTTACGAACACAATTATTTCGTTTATGTAGTACCAATACCGCCTAAAATAACCTAACTTAACGTAGCCAAATTCTTTGGAATTTCGCTCATAATTTTTAATTACATCAATTTCCAGAACTCCCAACCCTAAAAGGTTTATAATAATTTGTAAACCTATTTCCAATTCAAAAGCCTCAAAAAAATTTTTTTTGGTTCATCATAAATTTTTTATTATGTTTAAATTATGTTCATATCAAAAATTTTGTCAGGAAGAATATAAATTTGTAAATTTACATAATCTTTCAACAACAAAACAGTTCCCAAAAAAAAAATTAGACTAGTTTAAATTTATTCGATAACTTTTTAAAAAAAATTTGAAATAATTTTTAGGCTCTGAAATTTAAATTTTTTATCAAAAAATTATTATTTTTTAAATCAATAAAATCAAAAATTTGATAATTTCGAAAGTAGGTTAACAACCGTTTTTGTACTATGCCGAAAATTTATTTGTCAAAAACCACGACGCGATCGATGTATAGAAAGATTTTATGGATTTTATTTTAAATCACCTGTGGTTTAAAAGCGGCACAAAGATTTGAATTGGTTTTGCTAATAAATCTTGAATTTATTAAAAAAAAAATTTTTGAATCATAAATGAATTTGGTTTATATAAAAATTGTTTTTTTTTCCTGTTAAATAACATCTTTATTTTATAATTTATTGATCCAAATTAGCATTAAATTATAATTCAGTTAAATTTGTGATAATTTAAAAACACCCTCAACGGAATGGAAATGAACTTAATCATCATAACTTTAAATTATTGTGAATTTTGATATAATTTATTTTTTGGTTGTTTATGATTCAACTTAAAATTATATGATTCAAAAAATTATTGGGAATTTTTATTTATAAATAATTACAGAAAATAATAAAATTAACTGGTTTTTAAGTGAACCACATGAGGTTTTTTTTATAAATGAACTAATTTAAAATGAAATTGGGAATTTTTTTGATTTAAACTGATTCATAAAATAATTAAAAAGAAGTTTGTTAATGTATAAAAATTGATGATTCAAAAATTCAATTATTAGAGAGTGAAAACGAAAAGTTTATTAATATTTATTCGATAATTGATTAGAAACCAGATTAAATTATGATCTAATTTTGATAATTTTAGTTACTTGGAATTAAAAATTGATATGTGATT
The DNA here is from genome assembly GCA_963920725.1 of Rhamphomyia laevipes. Classification (NCBI taxonomy): domain Eukaryota; kingdom Metazoa; phylum Arthropoda; class Insecta; order Diptera; family Empididae; genus Rhamphomyia; species Rhamphomyia laevipes. Next base: position 140,856,747 of record OY987255.1, read on the forward strand.
CAAAATATCATTAATTCGAGACTTATTAGAGTGATTCTCTTCTCTGTCATCGGGAATCGTTAGTAAAATGTTAAATAATTATTTAACAATAAATTGAAGAGAAGCCAGACAAAATTACCATTAAAATTTGATGCTGCTAATTATTTGATTTATAAATTAATTCATGAATTTGTTGATTTGTAATTTATCAAAATTGTTTTCATTCCAGTCTTATCAGAGTGATTCACTTTAAGGATTGGAATAATCATTTCGGCAATTTCGGTATTGTTGTAATTTTTACAATATAATTTATTATTAATCAATTTACAATAAAATTTTGAAGAATTTTTTGATTCAAATAGTAATAAATTAAGAGTGAACCTGTTCACGAAAATGTTCGAACAAAATTATTCGAAAATTGTGAGAACTATCATTCAATTTCAACATAAATCAATAAATTGACAATGTAATTTTAAGAATTGTGGATGTATTTCAAATTGTGATCCTCTTCCCGAAACTCTTCTATAAAACGTTCAAAATTTAATACTCAAAATTTGAAGTAAAGTCGAAAAAATTTACAATTCCATCTTGACATTATTCGGTACTGAATCATTTAAGAAATTTGCTGGTAAAACTTTGTATTGATTAGAAAATTGCTTTATACGCGTTTAACAAATATTGAATCAAAGAAACATTTGACATTTCAAAGACCAAACCAAAAAGGATAAAGATTATAAATATCAAATAATTTCATCCTTTTATATTGTTGTCATTTCTTTGGTCTGGACCGCTCGTGTGTCATGTCATCTTGTAAAAATCTTTCCAACAGTAAGTAGTCAATTGTCAATTTCATGTTATCTGTTTTACAAATATGGTTTGTAGACCATTTTTTTGTTGTTGTTTGCACTGGCGATTTTCACAAAAACTTTAATACAAAATAAAAAAGGATAAAAATGGATTATAATTTTACCATAAATAGTCATCAGGGGATCAGATTATTTATATTTATATTTCTTATGTAATAAATTTATTGAAAATTTCACAATATTACATAGATTTATTGTGAAATATTGTTTGAATATAAAAAAACTGTTGGATGGTCAACATTTCAAATGAAACATTTTTGATGGAAATTGTTCTTGAAAGACGATTTTTATGGTTATATAGTAAAGAAATTACCATAAAATTGAATTCCTTTTGTGGATTTATATTAAAGTTAAAAACAGTTTTTTGTTATTGAGATCATGTTTGCTGTTAAATTTATTTTGAAAATTTATAAACAACCTGTTAAGATTCGGTATAGAAATTTTGTGTAATGGTAAATGAAAAATGTTAAAATTTATTTTCAATGAAATTAATTCAAAATTATTTGAATTTAACTTTCAATTATTTGTTGCAAGTTATGCATTTATTAGTTTATTTAGTAATTAGGTAAATTCATTATATTCAAGTCCGTAGAATATTATTTAGAATATATTTCTTAGAAATGATTGGGATACTAACACCTCAAGTGAATAAGAACATAAACATAAGGAAGAATATAAGCTTCTGTAGAAGCTTAGACATCAACCGACTTTAAATTATTTACAAAAGGTCAACAATATTTTATTAAATCAATAGTATAAAATGATAACTAAAATAATTGTAGTAAAATATTAATTTAGTTTACGTTCAAAGTAATTTTCTACAAGCTGTGGTGCCAGCAGATCAGAATTGTGATCTAGAAAATCCTAATATTAAGAAATAATTCATCGAAACAAACAAAATGTTAGTAATTATTTGTGTTTAATCAGAGCTTATCCGCTGTGGAAAGTAATTTTTTTTAAGCATGTTAAAAAAGTGCACGAAACCTTAAAGAACGCTTAAAGTTTAAATATTATCTTCTTTTTATTGTGTTCATTTAACTTTTTATAAATCGATATACAAATAATATCTCGTGTTAAGCTTCTTTTCGGTGATCCAAATAGTTTCATTCTTAAGATTACATTGTTTTGGCAATTGGAAAGTGGTTGTTGCATCTGAAATTGATTAGGCTTACATTATCGGCTACTAATTACTAATTTAAAAAAAATCCATCTAAAAAATTGATCATATTTCAATGAGGATTCATTGCTAGTTCAAGAAATATTGAATTATTTAAAACTTTTGCATTTCCCCTCCAGTCCATTAAATTAAATACGTGTTGGGCAGTTACGATTTAGTTCATTTAACTCTAATATTTATTTAATACTAACTAGTACCCAACACCATGCACCATGTAAACATAATAACTAAGAATCTGTAACACTTTTCCAAGTTTTAGTAATTGAAAATTCTTAAAAATTAATGACTAATTCGATTGATTAATAATAGCGATTACTAAATTAGAGTTCGTTCAGTCAAATTTTTGTTCACTCCACTTGGGAGCATAGGAGTTCAATGATAGATAGATGATATGTTTATTGTAATTTGGACCTAGTAATTTTATATGGTTGCTAAATTATAACTTTCTGTATAATGAAAAAAATGTCACAAAGTTTAGTTAATTTTTAATTGGTTTTAAAGCTGATTCAACTTAGAGCGACATCAATGAAACGATATGAAGTTAACACGGAAATCTAATACATCACAGCATAGCACACTACAAATACGACACCGTCGCTCTTAATTCTATGTATTTCGCTTAACCTAAAATATTATTATTCAAAATTTAACACTTACCCTAAAAATCTCGTGTTTCGCAACCAAAAAAAAATTATAAATTCCCCAAAAACCAAATTATGAAAAATCATAAATTCATATTTAAAATTTTTCAATTAATTTTTTTTTTAAATTTTTATGAATAATTATTATAAATCATTGAACACAAATGCACTATTGACTAATTAGAAGTAATCAGAAATTGATTTGAAATAGCCTGTAATTATTAGAATCAACTTTTTATTATTAGTCACAAAACTTTAAACATTTAAAACTCTTAAAAATTTATTTAATTATTAACAAAGATTTAAATTTTTTTTTTTATATATAATTTGATGCAACCAATCGCCGAGCTCAATTATTCAAGTATTTTAATTGGATTTATAATATAAACAAGTAAAAACATTGAATCATTTTTTTACAATTATTTTTTGCAATCAATTTTATTTTTATTATTATTATTATTAATTAAATTTTGTAATTGTAGCTTTAGTGACTTTTATTTTATTTAACTTCTTTTTATCATTTAACCTTCACTTGTCATTATTTATATTAAGAATTTTCAATTATTATCCGGTTAAAAAATCTAATAAATATAAATAAATTGTTTGTAATGACAAATAAATAAAATTAAATTTAATTGTAAAAAATTATGTTAAAAATTTTTCTTGATTTTCTGTCACAAATTTTCATAATTTTTCGATAATTTTAATCATTTTGATCAAATTTCACGTTCTTCCATAATTATTTTGTATTGTAATTGTTTTTAGCATAGATATGAAAAATTCTCTTTAAATTATTTTTAACATTTTTATTTTATTTATAATTCATTATTTATTTTATGAAAAAACTGAATTGTAATTGAAAATGTAATTGAAATACTTTAAAAAATGTAATTGAAATACTTTTTTAAAGTAATTGTTAAATAATTATTATTTACACAAAAAAATGTTAAACAAACAAAACACAGAATTTTGTAATTGAAATACACTTTTAATTTTGTAATATAGATGGCGTTGTTTAGTTATAATTAATTCGTTTAAAATTTCAAATATTTGTAATGAACTTTTAATCAATTCTAATTCACCTTGATTCAAAATTCCACTTAATATATAAAACAAAAATCTAACCTAAAAATTTACGACTATCTCTTTTTAGTTAATTCACTACTTTTTTAAATCACTTTTGTTAGAATAAAAATTGTTTACAACCACAACTGAAATTGGTGTATTTTCCAATGATTCATTTACCGACGAAATTAAAATTTGCTAAATTTTTGTTAAATTGTTTTTTATTTTTATTATTATTTTTCCTATATAAAATTTTCGTTATTCAATGTATACGATGTTTTACAGAGAAGAGTCAATTCACGACTGAAGAAGAATCTGATTTTGATGATCGCGGTAACGTTGGTAACATAAATACACAAAAACAACAGAAAAAAACTATGTTAAAAACAAATATATATAAAAAAAATTGTTATATACAAACAAAAATCATATGAAATTTTGTATTATGATGATGATCACTGTGATGATGATCATCAACATTAAAAAATAAAATAAAAACGCGATTGTAAAAATACCATCGCAACAATGTTAAATTTATATTTCGCGCCCGAAATAATTGTATGAAGATGAATTTTTTTTTAACTTATAGGGGTAGGCCAGGTAAAGTCAAAGTTGTTGTTGTTGTTTTTGAATCATAATCATACAATTTTTTATTGTATTTATATTTTGTTTTTTATCGTTTGTTGTTTTGATTGGAATTTCTTGTTGATGATTTTGAATCATACGACGGCTTGAATCGAACGGCTTAGATAAATTTTGGTATGTAGCGTGAAATATTTAGGGGAGGACGATGAAAAAGATGAGACGTTAGTTAGGAAGCTGATTTATTTTGTGTATGTGTGTTTGTTATTATTAAATTCTTTTGGAAAATATAGTATTTTTTTTAGGTTGTGACTTTTTTCGTTTTGGTGCATAATTTTTTTTATTTAACTGTACTAATAGTAAAAAGATTATCGTGACGATATTTTTTTTTTCATTTTGTATATACCGGCATTTATTTTGTTGTTGTTTTTTGTAGCTTTTAGATTATGGTTCATATTTTCATCGAAATTGTAATTGCGAATTCACACTACAAGTTATGTTTGGAAGCAATGAAAAAAATGTTATTTGCTGTTTGAAAAATTATGTTATTTAGGAAATTTTGAATTTCTGGATTTAAGGAAATATATTTAATTAAATTTGTTGATTAATAATTTTGATTAACAGATTTTGATCCATTTTTTTTTATCCACTAGTTACAAAATTACAAATTAGATTAATCAAATTTTATTGCACAAGAAATTTGAAATTATTATAATTAAATTTGTCTTGGTAAAATGTTAATTACTTATTAATCATTCCGAGTATTGCATCAATCTGCAGAGTTATTTAATGAATATAAAGGTGTTATTAAAAGTTACTTTAGACAAAATAGTACCGAAAATTAGATCCTTCATCAATTAAAGAAAAAATTAGTCAAATTAGTCAATATTTTCAAGTATACAAATATTCAATTCATTTCCAAATTAACAATTTATTTTATACTGAAGATAGTTTGAACGGCGTTACACCAAAACGATGCCGTCATAGTAGAAATTAATTCAATAATTAATTTATTATTAATTACATATAATTTCATGTATTTTAATTGACAGTACACAGAAATAATGACATTGAGACTCCGTTAACGCTTTGACGGACACAATTTTGTTCACGTGATTCAGCTATAGCTGAAACAATAGATCACATGATCAGCTCACTGCAATTGCAGTTGGTGTCCGCGAACCTGTTAAGTTAAATAGTTACAATTTTCAATCAGCCAAAATTAATTAAATATTTTAGTTAATAAAATTTTGAAATTTATTTCTAATTTATAAAATTTTAATATTTTTCCATATAATTTTGACAATAATTTAACAGAATTTAAATTTATATTTAATACTTAATAATTTAAGTATTAAATATAAATTTGTAATACTTAAATTAATTACCGAAAATTATTATTAACAAAATACAAAAAAAAATGTTAAAGAAAAAAAAATTGTTAGCACACTTTCGTAGTACAATCAAAAGTGTTAAGACACGAACTTGATTTTGTAAATTTTATTTATATATGTTAAAATGTAAGCGTTTATTTACTGATTTAGATATGACAATTTAATATTTATATTAATATTATAAAAATTATATAAAAATAATGATATTTTTTTGGAAATTTCTCTTTTCGATAATTATATTTAATTAAAGTTACGTTTAAATTTTATTTGGAAACTTTTTCACCAAAAATATTTTCTTTACTACTCTCTGTAATTATATTATTATCTAGTTTATTTTATGATTACAGAATTTTTTAATAGCCTTCTTTAAACTATGCCTAAAATCTATATTAAAAAATAAAAATTTTGTTTGAAGAACACGCAACGATTTTTTTAACATTTAATAATTATTTTTTTACACATAAGCGTTGTTACTTTTTTAGTTACAGTACGAGTTAAGGCAGAAGTTCAAACTATCGAAAGGTTTTGGTTACAACACGATACAGAAGAAGTTCAATTAATCCAAATGTACGGTCGGAAGACTTAATACATGAATCCTTGTTGAATTATTCTTCTTTGCATCCCATTTGATATAATTTTGTAAAATTTATTTTTAAAATATTTTTGTATTCTAAATGAAGCTATTTTAAAAATAAAATTAACTTAAGCCTTAATAATTTAATTTTTTTCGACTTTCTGCAAAGTTTTCACCAAAAAAAATCATAATTTTCATATTAATCATATAATTTATTTGTAAAACAATAAATAATATTCTTAAATTCTTTAAATAATTTAAATAATTTACATAAAATCATCGGATTTATTACAATATATTTATAAAAACTTTAACTTTAGCGACCCCATTACGTCCCACATTTAACATTTAATAATGACCTCTCTAAGATACCAACAAAATTTACAGAAATCTTTACAATATCCTCTTATAAATAATTGATTACCAAAACCAAAGAAAGATTTACTGAATAATTTTGTTTGAATTTTATTTTTATTGCAATATTAATTTTCATTTATATTTATAAATTTTTCTGTATGTTGTGCCTCCTACTTGCAGCTTATAAATGTGCGTAACATACAAGTAATTTGCTCGCCTTAAATATACAGTGTTTTTTTTTGTGAACCTCCTTTTCATTACACTCTCTCTGGTATCAAAAAATTTTATACTATTCAAAAATTCAATTTACAAAATTAATTACTACTTGATTTTTCTTCTTTTTTTGTTTTTTTGGTGTCCTTAAAACGATTTAATGATAAAAATTAATTTAAACAAAATATAAAATGAAGAAATATTTTGTAATAGTGATTTATATTATACAATTTTTGTAAAATTACGGAAGAAATTTAAATTTTAACGCCTTAAAACTTGAAATTCTTTACTTGAATATAACTTTTAAATATATAATTGGAAAATAATATCTTCTTCATTTTGCAAATTTTTTACAGGTTTTATTTTCAAAAAAAAACGAAAAGTGAAACTTAAATCTAATTTAAAATCACATATCAATTAATATCTCTATAGTGTCATGGACTGTTTTTGGATATTAAAAAAGGTAAGTGAAAAAATTAATTATTAATTATTTTATATTTACAATTGTTGGCAGCCTCAGTGCTCAGTTTTATGATCAAAGATTCGTTTCGTTACATGTAGTTCATTAGTTAGTTAGTTAGAAGACTGATCTTCACTGTGGACAGTTGATCACAAATACAAGACAAATTCTCAAGTAAATTACATGGTACTTTAATAATTTTGGGGATGGATCTTATATACTTAATAATATTTCCCTGTTCTGTTACTCCACTTACCTCGCGCGCTATAAAAACTTAGAATATTTATGATTAAGATCTCTACCAAATTTTCCAATTGGTTGAATTTGAATCGAAAGTTTCCTAGTATTCTATACCAACTGCTACTTAGCCCAAGATAATCATAGAGCATATAACTGATATCTTCCTGAACACCTGCGTCTTGACATACCCGAAATAGATCGATCGTGGTAATACATCTGTCATACATATCATACTCTGGCTCTGTTATAAATATCATACCAATTTTGATAGCTCCAGGAAAATTAAACTCTAGACTAGGTGTATACTTTTTAGTTTATTTTCTTAATCTTCAAAAGTTTTGTTTCTATCACGCTCTTAATAATATGGGAAATTATTCCAAATCATGCGGAAGAATTAGAAAATGAAAATAAATTTTAAAAATAAAATAGCTATTCAATCTCTAAGCAGCATAAATTCAATTTTTTCGGCCAGAACATAAGAATCTCATTTGTTAGTTAACAAATAGATCTGAGTTGTCGTTGAAATTGGCTAGAATATTGAGTTATATCAGCGATTGGAAAATAAATTGATACCATCTTTCGAATTAACTAACTCAATTTTAAAATTTAATTTATTTCATAATTACTGAACTAATTTCACAAAAAATCAATTTGCAGTTTAAATGCTTCCTAATTATAATGGTTTAAAATTAATACTAAAATATAATTTAATATTAATTTTGTATATCAAGTACAATTCAGTAAGCAAACAATTACTTCGATAAAAATTTCTAAATTACTAACATTAACTTCCCAATTTACTTAAAATTAAATGTAAAGAAGCTTAATAAAATGTTAAATGATTAGAAACACCATCAAAAACATGAAATTTCCATTATTTGTCTTGAGATTTTAGCTTCAGTTTAATATTTTTAATGCGGGCTAATCAAATGTGAATTGTAAAAGTTTAGACACATAAAAGATTGTTACTATTACGCTCTACCATCTACCACTATAAAAATGTTTGTTATGACCATCATGAGTGTAAATTCAAAATAATCTTGTTATTAGACATTTCACTATTATTGCTGTTTCGGTATTTACATTCAAAATATTGATCTGATTCACCTTAAATGTTTATTCATTTTTTCTGTTTTATAATATGGACTGTAATTACAAGAAAACTTATACGTTATCTCTGAAATAATAAAAGTTGTTAAGTGCGTTTGTTTTATGTAATGTCGTAAAGACAAATTGATGATATGGTTAATGGACTTGTATTATTTATGAATACAGAATTTAGTAATTTTAGAATTTTTGGAAACCATTAGCTTCAATATTGATTTAATTGTGGCAGGGGATTTAGGTCGTGATGCCGAATTTCTGACATGATGACCCAAAAGATTTTTTATGTGTGTTCTTTCCAATTAATATCCAGAGAACTCAATAGCAGTCTGAATCTTGTCGTTAGGAGTACAAGTCACACCTGAGATATTATTAACTCTCTGATGCTGTCTGATAATACGAAATATATTTCAACGAGTAATGATGGCTTGTGAGTAAGATATTATTGAACCTAGGACGACTCGGTATTTTCATATGACTCTTTGTTGGCAGCTCAATGAGTTTATTCTCTCGAGAAAAATGGATGATGTGACAAAAAGAGTTAATTGAGGATGGAAAATACAGTCTCGTTGATTAAACTCTTTATGGTCCTACAAAACTATTAATAAAACTGAGTCTATCACATAGTGCTACTGTCTCTTTTTGTTATAGACATTTTGTAAGGTCACAATTGTGGGTAGGATGTCGGTAACATGTTTGGTCTTAGCTAAAAGGTTCTTTGTCGGGTATGTTAAGATTGTAGTTGGATGTTTTATATGATTTCAATTATTGTATGCTGCTACTACATGTATGTCTCATTAAAAGCCATCGCTTTAGTAATATCGGAAAGAATTTATTGAACCCGTAGTCGTCGTTCTAATAAGTTCAGAGAAGTGGCGATAACACGTAAATGGAAAACTTAACATTCGTCAAGGAAATGGGGTAGATGAAATAGTTTTTTTTTTAATAAATATATTCTTCGGCTTCTAGTGGCCTTTTGTTTTGTGGTATTCCGGTACATAGAATTTTTTTTGGCTCTTCGTAATTATTTTCATAAGCGTTATCATTTATGAAAATAATTAAATTTCCATAAAATAAATTATTATAATCTCATTTATTTCAAAAATTCAATTTCATATTAAAATTTATTATTAAAACTTTCTCTGTTTTTCAATAAATAAATGTACAAATAAATAAATATATTAAATAATTTAATTATTTTTCAATTTACCAAAAAAAAATATCGTACATTGTTCAATTGAAATTTTTATTTATCTGAAAAACTATTAAACTAAATTTATTATTATTACTTAAATTACTTTTAATTTTATTACTCCAGTTAAAATTTATATATTATTTATTTATCTGAACGAAAAAAAAAATTGACTTGTTGTGTTATTGAAGAATTATACTGAAAATTTCATTAAAACAAATTTTCGTAAATCATTTTCTCAATAAAATATTAAACAAAAAAATATGCCCTTAAGTTATCTGAACAAAAATATCTGGACAAAAATAAAAAAAATTAAAAATTTACTGGTGAAATATTAATAATTTAGTTTGTAATTTGTCGATCGACAGACAAATAAATTTAATTTTATAGATTTTTTGAAAAATGAATACTGAAATAAAATAAATAACTGATTGAAAATTATTTCATAATTTTATGACTTTTAGATTCATTGATTATCATTCAGTAGTTGGCGCAATGATAGTACAGCAATTTCAATTCAAGACTCAGGCATCTCAGGTTAGATTAGATGTGATTTGATTTACGGAGAGGACCACGACTTATTGTAATTTCTGTTTCCTAATTATGCATGACAGCCCAGACCCGTAGTGTCGAGTAACAGAGACAATGATTCTTAGCGTGTACGTTTTTAAGCTGGTGACTCGCATTCAAATTATATTTGTGTTTTTCCGTCTCATCTTCGCTTTCCAAGTCTACTCCAAGTCTGTGTAGATGGTTTTTTTTTTTTTAGTGTCTTGTAAGGAAGAAATTGTCCTGATTTTCTTCTTATTCATTCCATGCATTTCCATAGCTTTTTAGTCAAATATGAACATCTGCAAATGTTTCATAGCTACCTACCTGGTTAGACTGAAGAAACGAAGCGACTTAAAGTAACAGAGCATAGAAAGGTTCTGGTACATTGAATGTTTCGCATGCCTCTTGCTTCTTTAAGAGTTTTCTTTCTTCATTTTCTTTGGTCAAAATTTACTCAGCTTTAAATCAGTATCAGTAATTGAAACTTCCAAGGCCGTTTTCTGACATAAAATATTTTACTTTTAAAAGCGATTAGCTAATTGCAATTAAAAGAATCTTCTGCTTCATAGAAATTAATATAAAATTAATTTGTAGGTCCAAACTGCCACAAAATGTCACGCAACCTCCACCTAAGAGTAGGCTAAGGTTCGATATGAGCTTTAACGCCATGAGAAGGTGATGATTCATTTGATATATGGTAAGTTTCCAGTGAAGAATAACGGAATACCAATTTAAGAGGAAGTGAAGGTTTGATGTGAGTTGTAGCTCCATAATAAAAAAATGAAATTACGATTCATTTTATATGGAGTAAATCAATGAGCAATTCGGGAAATTTGCTGAAAGTTATCTGAACATAATATGGAAAAATTATAAATATTTCCTGAATGGAACAACGAACTATAAATCATAATTTATATTATTCCCACTGATAACTTTTCTATGAAACATTAATACAATAGGCGCAACATATGTTTCATATTTTTATGTTCCTGGTAAAAACATATAAAAATAATTTTTCATTACAATTTTTCTTATTGTTTAAAATTTATTATTATTTCTATCCGATTTATTTGAGGGGATGGTTACCACTATTATTCGGTATTAAATGGTCTGTTTCCATTCCACCATGGATATAATAATAAGAATATTTTGTTTTGATTATTATTGATTTACCTGAGGGTTGTTAGTTTTATGATTGAAAATAATAATAAATTATCGATTAAAGATTCAAAACTGATTATTATGTTTCGCCCTTTCTTAAGTAATGTAAACAATTTTATTTTTTGTATACAGATAAATAATGCAAAGGATATTCCAGGATATTTTTTATTGTTTATTAACAAATTTCAGTTATACAAAATGTTGTGTGACACAGAAATTTTCATTATGTCCTTAAAATTATTAGAATTTTAAATAAAATATACAGAAAAATTCTAATTTTAATCCTTGTAATTAGAAACATGGTAACGTAGATTTACCAACTTGCAAATAGCTTTACCATCATTGGAATATTTTGTATAATCGTGGCTAATAATGGAGCAAAGAAAAGTCGATTGCGTTTTCGATTTCAGAGAAAATTGTTATTATTATTAAGAATAATTCATCTTCAGTAATGCTGGATTCATCGTTTTGTCCGATTTCTAAGGAACTGATTTTCGAAAAAGAGAATTTTTTTAATTCATTTCAACGTATCGTCCAAAATTTGCTGCAGAGAGTTTTGTTTCTGAAATTTTGTTTAACATTTTAGACACAATATTTACATATTTTATTAAGAATATTCGAACAAAAATCCGACGAACAAACTTGAATAATGAGAAAGGCTCACTTTGTCATACAAAATGTATGTCCGCACATGAGTTCGCATACGTCGGAGGAAACGATAAACCCAGGATAACTTTAATGTTTCCCTTCAAAATAATATTTAACTTTAAAATCTGATTGATAAAAATTTTAAATGCCCATGCTTTAACTCGTATTTAAGTGCTCATATATACAGATAAGTGACACTATGAACTGTGTTGATGCTGTGTCGTTTTATTTGCTATCTATCTGCTCACGTCAACAACGCTCATAGCGTCACTATATATGTACCCTAAGTGAAATTTATAATCATTACTTCAATCCGCGTATATTTCAAATATGAACCTTTCTGTAACTTCTTTCATTTGCAATATTTTTCCTGATTGTGTAGCCACAATTTAAAACTTGGATGTGATTTCGTTACTTAGTTTGGACCTAATAATTTGTGTACTTATTCTGATCAATTGCTGTACATAAATGTCGTTTAAATCATGATTCGAAAACCATAAATCATACTTTAAAAAAATTTTTTTTTCAAATTAATATAAAATTCAACAAACATTTCCGTACTAATTGTGTTTCAGTGATTGAAGGTGCCCACATTTATTAACTCTTTAGTCACAATTTCTATAAAGTCATATTTTTGCAAGGCTACAGTGAATCTGTAATTATATTTCTCAACATTATAGTCTAAATCTGATTAATGTCCAATATTTTATGGAGTTCGTTGTCTCTTCTTAAAATTATTCTACGATTATTATTACAATTTTAATTGCGGAAATTATTACATTCTAATTTTAAATAATATTCGGTGGATTAATAACTTAATTAACATTTTCCACAATTTCAATAATAATGAATGAGAAAAAACATAATAAATATTATGAAATACAAAATAAAATTATTAATTTTCAATTATTTTATGATCACGTATCGTTTTAATTGCGCTCATAAAAACACCACATTTTCACAGCTAACAAAAACCAAAAATTATGAAATCAACAAGGATTAATATTCACACATTTAATTTTGGATTTGTTTATAGTACCATAAGTAAAGTCCACCATAAGAAAGAAGATATGATACCAAAAAAAAAAGATACACTGCGTCCATTCCATAGTTTTTTTCTTATAACTCTTCTCAGTCACATAAATATCTGAATAAAAGTATTAAAAATTATACAAATTTTTTTTTACCCAGATTTTTTGTAAACCAATAATTTTATTTGAAAAGATATTAAAACATCAGGGATTCGTCGTAATTCTTTAAGATAATAAAAAAAATTTAAATATTTTTTTTTTTGGCACGCGAAATTAACAACATCATAAATATTTCTCAGATACTGTTGTAGACATTATGAAATATATGGTGGTAAAAATATGTTTTATCTTAAATTATACAAAAAATTTATTTAAATCTAGAACAGAGTTTTTAAAAATTTTGGTATACCGAAAGTGGCAATAAAAAAATTCTTTAAAGAAATGAATGAAGATGAGAAATTTTAACATAATGACCCATAAAAAAAATAATAAAAAAATGTCGTTTTTTGATTTGTGATGCCTCATGTCTCGGTGGGTTATTATTAAGAGCTAAACAGAATTAATTATAAATATGAATTTATTAATTCTTCGCTGATAATAAATAATTACGGGGAATGCTATTACTTGAATCTTGAAACACTGTTACTGGGAATATATTTTCCGTGGAAAACTATTACTTGGAATATTCTTACTGAGAATATATTTCGCCGGAGAAATCTATTACTTCGAACACTGTTACTGGGAATATAAATGTCACCGGGGAAAACTATTACTTGGTACATTGTTACTGGGAATATATGTAACCGGGGAATACTAATACTGGTAATATCTGTCACCGGGTCATTTTTTCTTTAGGAACATTTTTTGATGTTGGGAACATTTGGCGTGTGAAATATAATTTATCGTTGGGAATATTGTCGTTTGGAACATTTGTCGAGGCAACGATTTGTCATTGGGAACACTTGGCATACGAAACATTTGTCGTGAGGAAAATATATGTCGTTTGTAATATTCATCTGTGAACAATAATCGTCTTAAGAAACAATTATTCAATTCTTGTTCGCACCGACATAGCTTGCCTTGTTAATTTAGAATCTATTTTCAATTTTACCTTCGCGTCACAGGATGTCCAACAGTTTTTTCTTCTGATTCAATTGGTAGCGTTTGACTTTAGTATTGTCCATCGACAAGTGTATTGAAAAGTTGTCACTTGCCATTCGTATTCTGTTTAGAGCTTTAGTTTATTTTGCATTTTGTATGAAATCTGAATTTTTGTTTTAGGGTATCCCTCTGATAAGTAAATTGAAAATAATTAATTTGTCATTATGAAAAATGACTTTAATGATTTAGTGGCAAAAATTATTTAAATTTTTTTTTAAATTGATAATCAAAAGTATTTTAGACATTGTAAATTTATTGGCTCAACATTTTTAAATTTCCCCCGACAATTATTAATTAAATATTATTATTCAAAATGGAAATTTTTTGACGGGTGAAATTTAATATTTATAAAATGCTACTTGATAATTTAACAAATTTCAAATTGAATTTAACATAATTTAAAGATTTTGTGTTTGGAAAATTTATCCTTTATAAGGCACAATGTTTTAAGTACAAATTTACGTTAAGTTTCTGTTAAATATATTAAGATTTTCAGATTAACTTTCACAATAATGTCGGATTTATAGTTTAGTTACGACTCTAACGATTTCAAAAAATACTTATTTAACAATTTTGTCTGATTCTCTCAAGACTAAATCTAAACCACTGCAAATCACCACTGAATCAAATTGATTGTATTATGTTGACACTGAATCACTCGAATTATTATTTAACAAAATTTCAAAAATCTTTTATTCCTATCCAATTTTGAATGAAGTACAAGATTTCATTTTTGATAAATATACCCAAAAATTAAATAAATTTAAAAGTGATCTATTTGAACGATTTGTTAACATTTTTATCACCAGGTTTTCATTTTTTTTTTTTTTGCTGGCAAAGGACATTCTCCTATATCCAATTTAATCAGAGTATCAAAAAAAAAAGATCCTTGTAATAAATTATTCAAAACATAATAGAACAAAAGGTTGTTGACCAACAAACATTACAATTTTTATACCATTATTCACACTTACAACAAAAAAGAATCCTTTTATTTTTGTTGTCCTAACTAAGGAGATTTTATTGAATTAGCTAAGGGTAACCTTTTTTGTTGTTACAGAATAGTTTATTTTGAAATTAAGGGGCGATACCCTATAGATTTTCTAATCATTTTTGAGGACCTCTTTTTACAGACTATTTAACTGTTTTATAAATGAATAGAGTAAACAAAAATATTTTTAAGTATTGTATACCTCTTCAAAATGTAACAAGAGATGATAAATTATTGTTTATTCATTATGGATAACTTTTAGGTATCAGGAAGGAATTGTAAAAAATTATTATTATTTATTTTGAAAAGGTTATTTATAATAAAAATAAATGTAGAAATATAAATTAAAAATTATAGAGTTTGGGAGGTATAAAAAATATGTTCTACAATTCGATTGAAATGACATCTATATGTCAGAAATTGTTTGAACTTTCAGAAAAACACTAAGAGTTTTACTATTAATTCTGTTTTGAACACGAAACAGAGCCGAGAAATATGTATAGAGACAATCTTCTGTAAAATATATTTGTCTTTAATTGAAATAGGCCTACTATGCAATCGAGAGGCATCAAGTGTTTTCGAAATTGAGATATAGGCACTTAGATTAGCTTCTACAATAAACTGGTCGCGATTGTGGAAGCAAAGATTGGATACGATCTTTTCCATAAATAGTACGACATCTTTACGGATTATTGGATTATCAGTCGGTAAGCACATTTGCGGAACTACCTTTATAGGAGGACCAGATGATTCATTAAAGAAAACTTTCACCCATAAAAGGTACTATAAAAGATTCATTGAAATATCTCGTATTGTGTGCAGGACCCCTAGGTTTTTCCAAACTCAAAGCTAACCCAAACTCAAGTTTGTTCATTTAATAATAATATCATATACTAAACATTCAAAACAGTTTAGAGCTGCGAACCATTCCACTTACCTTGAATATTAGCCATCACTGCAAATGTTCACTGAATATCAGAACCACCGTCATTAAATGTATTCCATAGTCATTCGCCCATTAAAATCTCGTAATCTCTTAGCCTTCCTTGTTTTCTTATTTAGCTAACTCAGTCTTCATACTTCTTCAAGCCAGTTTAGATGAATAACATGGTAACTAGATTTATTAAATGCAAAATGAATTTCATGTATAAACCACATCACAATTTGAAATGCACCGAAACTATTTTTATTCTTTAGGAATATAATATTAGCCAACCGTATTCAAGTAGGTAAGAAAAGTTTCCTTCTGAATGTAGTAGAAAATTTTGGCAGTCATACGGTCATTATAAGCTGTAAATTAATTTTCAATCTGTCTGATTAAAATTTTGAATAGTAAAGCTGCTTTTGCTGTTATAACATTCCGCTTAAAAAAAATCTGCAAAAGTTTTAATTGTAACTATTTATATTGTGTTCGTGTATATTTCGTAATTAATTGACAATTTATAACCGGTCAAAATTCCTCCATACCGACCTATTTTAAAATTTCTTGACCGTACCCTAACTTTACTGTCCTTCTAAATTACTTACACTACTCTAGTCAAAATATTATGATATTTCTTATAATTTCATATAAACAAATAATTATCATTGAATATCAAATAATTCCAAATTGAAATAGAATTAAATTGATAAATGTTAAAATTTGTAACACATCACAAAACAAGAATTCAAAATGTACGCAATCTAAAAGATTTATTACTATTTGCAAAATTCGCCAATAACAAAAATTCGATATCTTTCAAATTGCTATCGAATATGAAAATTGCCTATTGTGCTTGTTAATTTTGTAAACCATCAACAAATAATAAACATTTTGTTCATTTATTTACCTACCGCAAAGAAACATAAAAATTTAATTTACCATGAGGGTAAACATAAAACTTTTACCTGGTCATGTATCTATGAAATAGAACCCAAAACATAAAAAACAGATCATTATTATTTAATACCAAAATTCCATTTCACACTTTAAGTGATTTTTCTTCAATTTTCATAATAAATATTTATGAGTATTTACAATAAATTGAATTTAACATTGTAATTTTTATGCATTTATGCTACAGGCCTTACGAATGATAAAGACAGAAGCACACAATATAAAAAATTAAAGTGTTCTTGATGTTGTGTGCAAAAATGACCTGAATGGTTTATAGTGTTACTAATAATAATTTTAAAGTTAATCAATTTTATATTTTGGATTGTATATAGAATATTGTGTTATCCTGAAGGGTATTTTGTATACAGTATCTAGCAAATTATTGTATAGGGATAAAAATATTTAAAGTCCTTTTTTATTTGTACGGTCGGTTTTCTTTCTATAATGTTAAAGTGGAAAAAATAATAATTTTTCATTTCAAATTGTTTTAAAAAAAATGTTTGTGAAAAACACAAACAAGAATTTTTGTAATGCAGAAACTAAACTCTAACAGCTGCAGGGTTTGTTATATCAAAAATAAATTTTTTGATTAATTGAAATAATGTTTAATATTTGAATGTAGAGAAGTTGTTGTTGTAACATAAAATTTAAATTTAAATCAATTTTTAAATGTAATATTAATTTGGAAATTATACAAAAATATGCAAAATATTAATTTTGTAATAATTTTATTTATTATATAGAAAATAGTGACAGAAATTTTAATTGGGAAAATATGTTGTCATATTTTAGAAATTTTAAGGATTGTTTATTGGATTGAAAAGAGTTAATGTATTTAGGTCAGAATTAGGTTCATTCTACCCTAGAAAACATGACGCGGTGGCTAGTTTGAAATTAATTTAACGATTACTTTTCAAACCCAGAGTAATTGCTTTTGGTGGTTCGTTCATGTAGTAAGAACGAAATCTTTTCTGTAGCAGGTTCATGAAAAAAGAGAAAATGACACAAAAGTGTTCAATTGTCCCGTATTCGTCTCTGCATCCAATATACTCTGTATCTTAAACACATAGTCCCTGAACATTGAGTATTATATTGAGTGGCGTTGCCAGATATATTGAACTTTTGCGTGATGATATTGATCTAAAATCGTTATGATAAACCAAATATTGAATCAAAATTAGTTAGCAAAGTAAAATAGTGACAATAATAGCATATTATATTAACCGTACCAATCCAGTAATTATAATTTTAATTGATCTGTTATTGAATCCAATTTATTTTCTAATCATTTTGAAGTTACTCTAAAGATTTTCATTATTAAAATTGGTTTTACTTATTCCAAATTAGTAAATTTAATATTCAGTGTAGAATTATTGGTCCGTTTCTAATGATACTAAGGACAATCACAAGATTATCATTGAAAACCATATCATTGACTGTTATTTGTGATATATCGGCTCTATTGCAATCCACTTCAGTAAATGCCTAGACTTATATTTCATCGATTACCAACAAAAAGTTATTGATTATTTTTGCTGAGTGATTTGTAGTATCCTAATATTTTCATCATTCTTTTCTTGACAATAAAACGGAACGCTATACTTTAAAAAGTTACTCTCAACATCGAAATTGTGTTTAGCATTGATAAAGTAACCACCACATTCATATTATTAATTAGTTAAAACAGGCTACACTAAACGCTTCAAAGATAATTCTTAATTTCCAACAAGAATTTTTCAATTTATCTACTAAATCTATTGATTTTCATTATTGGAAGTTACACCAAAATTTTGACCTAATATCATAAGGTTTCCTTCAACTTGGACAGTGGCAGAACATAATTATTTATCTCTTCATCTAAGTACAAAATATCGACTGTCGTGAGATCACTTCTACCTTCATACTGCTAAACACTATTATAAAATGAATAATTTAATCAATTTTTCGGTTCTTTATGAACAATCTCGTTTACATTTTTATTTCAATTTTTCATTATTTAATCTTTTGCCATAAATATTCTCACCAGACAAATCAAGTTTTCATAAATTTCTTTTTTATCAAAATTTTTAAATATCTTCACTGCTAGCTACATAATCTGAAAGCATGACAAATCCTAATTTTAATGATTAATTGGTTTTTTATATTCATTCTTTCTTAAATTTAACTAAATAAATGTCTCTTCTACGCGACTTCTTCATCTCCTTTTACATAACAGCAAGATAATAATAAATTCACATAATAATCCTTGCGTTGAACTTAATGTCTTAATGATAAATCACATTAAATGAAATTGATCTATACCAAAAAAAATATAAAAAACAAGATCACCACTTCAACAAAATGTCAATGATGATTCACAAAGAACAGCAGAGTATACAGCTAACAAAAAGGGTCAAATCCAGTTTTATATGTCAAACCACTTAAACGTATACGATCCTTTTTGTTCGTGTGATATGTAAACTTGATGCTCAAACACGTACCAAATAGAAGAAAAAAATTAAATCTTATAATTAATTTTTGTAAATTCATTTATTTATGACTAGATTTTGTGAAGAGATTTTGCTGTCAGTTATAAAACTATTTTTCCCATACCAATTTACAAATCATTTTTCAATCAGAAAGCTTCAAATAAACGTTATTACGTCATCATACTGCAACTTGTAATTTTCTTGTTTTCATTCAATTAAGTAAAATATTTTTCTTTATTAAATAATTGACATAAAGAATTTGCTACAAATAACAAGTTTTTTTTTAACTATTTTCATATCCTTGAAAATTCAGATTCAGGAATTTCTTTGAAATAATTTTATTGGAGCTAAATAATTAATTATTTGTCTTTAATTCTGATCTGGATTCCGTTTATATTTTATACCATCAACTTTAAAGTAACAAAAATTGTTGATCATATTGGAAATTAATTGAAATTGACAAGATGATTGTTCCAGTTTTGATAAATTGTATGATGATTGATATAATGTAATAACATTAATCTTATCTAGTGATTCATAATAAATAATTGATTCAATATAAAAAATATTTTGTATAAGAAAATTTATTTGTAAAATAATTTCTTGTAAAATTATTTATTATAAAATAATTTAAATTCCAATATAAAATCGCAATCGCATAGTTTACGACAGAAATGGAAGCCGGATTATGAAAAACATATCGTAAATTCGAAAAATACTAAGAAACACGAGTTATTTTTGTTACTATTTCTTTGAATTTTAATAGGATTACCTAAATTTGCTCATATTTAGTAATTACATCAAGTACGCTTTCTCCCATTTATAACAGAATTGCACCTCATGGACATAGATCTCTTCAGTGTATCGAAGAATTCTGTAATTGATCCCTTGCGTTTACTGTTACTGTTACCATATCATTTAGAGCTGTTCGTTGAAGTCTATGATATGAGAGTTCAATAGGTCTTAAGCCTGGAGATTGTGCTGCAGACCGCAATACACGAATTTCTTTGTCCTCGAACGAATTTTGTACAGTTCTCCTTGTTTGTGGTCTAGAATTTTCATGCATTGAAATTAATTCTGGAATAATTTCTGTAGTAAATGGAAGCACAGCGTGTTCAAGTACCTGTTCGATATCAAAATACAAATTGGATACGATTCGGCCTCATTCCATTTATTTTTCAAGATAATGTGTCTCAGAAATTTGATTATTTTTATTAAATTACGAATCATTTTTATCTTTTTTTATAAAATTAGCAAGTTTGAGCTAGTATGAAGTAAAGCTTGTAATTCCACAATTCGTACTTATCTTTAAAATGGCTTCATATTCTAGCTTTTATTACGAATTCTTAAGTTCAGTTTGAAAATTAAGTTCAGTTTGTTGATTTTGTAAAGTTTCATATCGATGTCAAGAATTCATAACCTCGTAAGTATAACCTATAAAAATATTGGGCTGATTATCTAGTTTATTCTGTTTATATTGAAAAGTTAATTAAAAAAGCCCCAAAATATTACATGTAACTCGAAACTTCATATTTAATAACAAAAACATCATTTTGATTAGCTCGTAACTATTCATCATTTACCTCGTACGATTACCTCGTAACTACAAATTGTAAGTGCAATAAAAATGATTTTTTTAAATTTTTAAAGCATAAAAATTTATTAAATAAAATGTAATTAAAGTCTAAGTTTTAATATTTTAAATTAAAATTAGGCCCAAAAAAGTTTCAACCGAGAAACAAAATTTTGTTAACCACACATTTTTATTCAAAAATAATAAAGACTTTTGTGTTTCCTGTAAAACTTGGAAAAATCACATACGAGGTTATGAATTATTGCCACCGCGATAATTCAAAATTGCAAAATTTCAAAAAGTTTTCTTGAACAAATCTTCAAATAGAATTTTACTTTGTAAATAGTAAACCTAAAAAAAATATTTGTAATTTAGTATTAATTAAATTCTTTATTTAAATTCATTAATTACATCTTCTTTACAAAATGATATTTGTTACAGCCTAAATTATTTATTCAATTCCTACTAACGTAGAATAATCCTACAAAAGAGATTCACTTTAAAATTATCACCGATTTATTTCCAAAAGCTTAATATTCATCACAGTAAACCGGATTCAATTACAGTACGTAAAAGGGAAGATGAGTGCTCTTAATAAATCAACACAAATTTTTTGGGTAGACAGAAAATTATATATTTTTAAAAAAATAAAGAAATTTTTTATATTTAATGCTCTGGGTTCATCTTTATTTAGAGTTTTAGCTTGTAAAATTAAATCAATTTTTGAAGACTATACAAAAAATTTTGATATTATGTTAATGCTTCTTCTTCTTCAAAAAAAAAAAACGAAATTATGTTAAAATTTCGCTTTATTAATTTAAATGGGAAAATTAATGGCACGTAATTTATTTCCATTTTCGGTAGATTTTTTTTTTTTTTTTTGTTACCCCTGAACCCCCCAAACATTAAAACATAATGACCATGTTTTTTTTTTCGATTAAACATAACAATTTTACCATAAAAACCAGATTGATTTTTGATCGTGCTAAAATTTTTGTTAAAATGTTTGCCAGACAAAATCATTATTTTAATAAAAACCAAAAAGTTGAAGTGCGAAAAGATACATAAAAACCCTGAAGATATAAAAATAAAAAAAAATTTAAATTATTTAAATTATTAAAATTAATGTAGTAATAATAAAGTTGAATTTTAATTACTGATAATATTAAAATGTAAATGATAAACATCGTAAAAAATTGGATAATAATTATATGAATTAAATTGTAAATTGTATTGAGATGGATGCCAAGGAAATCGAAACTAATAATTCTATTTCCAATAACTGGCAAGACGAAATGTCTGAATAATGGTCGGACATAATAATTTGAAGTTTCCATTTTTGTCCATATAAATATGGTACTTTATTATATAATGGTCAGTTTGCCTATACTTTTTTCCAATGAATGAAGAGTTAACCGAAACCCGGAAAACCAGCCTTTATCGTGGGTAGAATAATCAACCGACAAATAGTTTTCCTCGCATAAAGACCGACAAACCCAACCTTTCAGTGCACGAAAATAGCTAGTGTGAGATATTAGTCCTAAAAACGAACTGCATTTGTGAAAATATTCTCCCAAGTTTCTCGAAAGCAGAAAGTATGAAATATTAAAAAGTCCTTTTTAATAGCTAACTCAAAACACAGTTTCAAAGAAGTTTTGATTACCTACAAAATCAGTTTAAAAATAATTGTTCTGTGGTACTGTAATAGAAGCATAGTTATAAAAATTATGTAACTCATGAATCGCTGATGACAAAAAGATTTGACCTTAGCGAATATAAATTATCATCCCGTAGGACGAAAGGTGACTAAATAGTATGGAAAATCATTATTTTAATCAAATCTAGTATGCTTACATAAATCAGTAATCTAGTAGACTGTTTGCTGTCCTCTTTTATATTCAAATCTTAACTACGAAATTTAAATAAGGTCTTCTTCAAAGTCTGAATTACCCGAATTCAGTTAGTTAGTTTGGAAAGAAATTTAGAATTTACTAAATGATACCAAAAGTAGGCCTTATTTGATCTATATGTATTTTCTAATAAGGTTACTTGTATTTCTTCTTCTACTCCAAAAAACTGACATCTTTGAAATGGTTCACTGACCAAAATCTAATTTTACTTCTAATTAAATTTAACTTATTTCTTATTTAACAATGTAGCTAATAAAATTTTTTTTTTATCTATTTCTAGCATTAAATAGTGAAAGTGAATTTGACAAATTGATAATTATTGTGCATGGTCAACATATTTTAAAGTGTCACCAAAAAATTCCAATGATTCCGTTCATCGAAGCTTTCAAATTTAGCTTCATCAAAACATAAGTAAGTAAATTAAATAAATACTAATTTTTCCTAATATAATTAAATAATTTTTTTAATATCATTTTTTTATGGTATATTTTAATTGAGTTATTTGCACATAGCTCCGAAACAAAATGTTCATATACAAATTGATTTTCGTATATAGTGTTAAAAATTGTACATCTACAAAAAAAACCGATAAGTTTAAAAAAACATTCCTTAATTGATCCTTTTCGAGATATAAATAAATGGTAAAAATTGTTTCAATTTTCTATAATCGTTAATTAAAAATGATGTTACGAAATTCCAATAAATTCGATTAAAAAGGAAATTTCCTTATTGAAATCACAATTTTATGTCATTAATCACTTACAACAAAATTATTATTATAGCATTGGACTTTGTATTAAACACTTTGAAAGTTATTGAATAAATAATATCGGGAAAAAATATGGAAGAATCAAATCTATTAGAAAATGTGCAAGGCAAACGCTATTTTTGAAATAGTGGGCAACACTAAACTGTAGCGAGGGAATAAGTGGCATAAAATAATGGGAAAAATTCCAAAAAAGTATATGACTTTGATGTTGATCGTCATAGTTCAATTTCCATGCACTGTCTACTAATTATTAGTCCGTTTATTTCCGAATGTTCTTTTTACGCTAATATCGAATCTTCTGTATTCTTCGGCTCCCGATGAAAATACGGTTTCAATACAACGTTCTATACGGTTTGAATACGTGTGGGTCTCAGATCAACTGATCAATGTAGAGTGTCTTCTACATCTGACAAAATTGATGGAAAGTTTAGAGTATAACCGATTCGACAATTAATCAAGTAGTTTTTAGAGTGGCCTGCAAAAACCTCTCTCGGTTCTGATAACTGCGATGCCAGTACCTTTTTCATTTAGAAATTTAAATTTTGTTAATTTTAATGGACATGGAATTAAATAGATTTAAATATCCGAAACACTTAAAGCTAAAAGTTGATCCTACCATAATATCTTGAGTTACTGAAGAATTTGCTTCTTCAGTAGTTCAATTATCTCCTGCGATTATTTTTATTTCCTCCAGTTGTTGACACAATTGGTAGAAGAACATTATTGGTTCTTGATATTTAGTTATCTTATGCTAGCTAAATTTATAGTGTTACAGTGGCATAGTTGTATCATTTGGAAACAGTGCAGAATCAATTACTTCATAATAATAATAATTATTTTTTTTACAGTGTATACGAAAAGTTGATTATGAACGTGTTAACCTTATTGAGTTAAATGATTTATTATTTTTACACTCTATTTTCAGAATTTGATCCAGATCGATCAAATGACATTTTAATGTTATCTTAATGGTAATAAAGACCATAATTATCGTAATGGCATCAAAAAAAAATGAATTTATAACTTTTTCTTCTTTTCTCATAGTTCTATTTTAATTTAGTTTCGTAAATATAATAAATATTCTAAAATTGGTTATTATAAAATTCGAATACAGAAATGGTTATTTGTTAATTGACCAACAAGTTATCCCAACAAAACAAAAAAACAACGACGAAGACGACGACGATTTGCCGCTTACAATTAAGGTGATATTGCAATGATATGATTGAACTTAAAAAGGGAAGTTGGTTGTTTTTTTTACCCTACTACACTATTAAAAAAAAGCATTTTCTTAGAGTTATTTAGATAAAAATGTTAATATACATTTTTCTTGTCAAGATTTAACAATTTATCTTTCATTGGAGTTATGGCAGGTAATAGATCGCGCATTTTTTTCACCCAATTACATATTAAAAAAGATGGAATGAAAACGCCATCTGGTTTATTTACGAATTTAGGTGTTAGTGCTCTAATGGATAAACATTTTTTTATTATCTGAAATAAAAAAAAACGAATCCATTTTAGTAATGTGATCTGAATATATAATCATAAGTGTAATTCCAATTTTGGTATTTAGATGGTACAAATTAGGAAATAAAGATTTTTCTTACAAACATGCAATGAAGTCTTTAAAAATTTTACTTTTAAGAAATATATAATAAAAATATTTTAGTGTTGAAATATTTATTTATAATTTGCTAAAAAGAAACAGCCAAAAGAAGATATTAAAGGTAATGATCTTCAAATTATGGAAAATTATTAACAAATTATTAGTAACAAAATATAAAAATATTGAATTTCTGTATCAGAAGTGGAAATATTGAACTGCTCTGTAAATTGATTCCGATATTCATGCTTTATTAACTTTGAAAAAAAAAAAGACTTTGGATATGAATTGGTCATACAACTCAGAAACCCACAAGTGTACATGCAAAAACGGAAGATTTATTCTACAATTGGACAGAAGCCATACAACCACAATTTAATAGCCACTAAAATAGAATATGATCCATCCAATTTAAGAGCTATGGTTGCCGAAAGCAATAAAAATATGAAACTAAAATGTAAATTATATGAAATTAAAATGGCCCAATCGGAATTAATAGAATTAAATAAAAAAAAATGGTCAATTCTCCTATTTTTCTATCACGGTATTTACTAAAACTTTCTTTATATTTTTCAATTCTTGTATTATGGAGGTTTCATTCGGTCCATATACTATCATTTCCCTTTTATTTTAGAATCCATTTTCTACAGCTTGATCTTTATATTGAAGATATGAAGATGTTGTGTTCCCTGAGGAAGTACAGCAGTGTTCTTTTTTTATTTCTACTAAAAATTCAATGCATGAAGATATTCAGATTCTTTAACAGCTATATTGAATACTGGCTTCTTAACTGCCGCTTCATAATTTCTAACTAAACTGAAACCAACATTTGAAGACATTTAGATTCTTTGACGATTCGCAACTATATCAAATATTGGCTTCTTCAATTCGATCTGATAATTTGCAGCTGAACAGAGTCCATAAAATCAATATATTTAGATTATTTGATTATTTGCAACTAAATCAAATCTTGGCGCTTCTTCAATTCCACCTGATAAATTGCAGCTAAAGTGAATCCAACAAATCATCAAGAAATTGTCTCCTTTAGTATAATAAATTCTTTATACATATTCAGGATAGACATTTACATTTCAAGCACTGCTTTATTCATTTAATCTGTCATTATCCATTTCAGTTCTGTTAACTTATACCAAAATGTCTTCATAAAATTATTCCAAAATTCCTTAACCTTTTACAATTAATTTAAATTTAATATTATCCCTTCAATGGTAAAAATATTCACATTAAAATATTTTCATTTTCTTTGACATTTTTCCATAATTTATTATTCAACATATTAAAATATTTTATGCCAACGGGTCACATTTCTACATTGTACAAAAATAACGAATAAATTTTTTAGTATCTTTATTATTATATTTTCAATTTTCACTAAATGATAATATAATTTTCGGCTTTAAAACCAAATAAATATACACAATCAATAAATTATGGTCAATAGTAATTGAATACCAATCAAGAAATGATAAATGAAAATTGAAACATTACCAAATAAATACATTAAAAAAAACTTTAACAAATTTTTCACAAATATCCAAATTAAAAATATTTTCACTTTTTATATTTACCAAAATAAAATACAAAAATTGATGATTTTTATTTATTGAAGAAAACATACAAAAAACACTTGTGACATATAAAATATAAATATTTATTGACAAGCAATTATCCAAAATTTAAAAAAGATATGTTTATTTATACGAAATTATCACAAAAGATAATTGGTTTTGCCAAAAGTGATTTCCAAGTAGTAAAAGGATATTTCGCACGTGCTTCTGGGCAATAAATTTTTGTTATTTATACAATTTTGAAGATGCCATTTTCAATCACAAAACAAATTTTTGTTATTATACTAACATGGAAATGCAATTAAATTTAAATTAAAACTTGTTTTATATAATTCGAAAATATTATAACTATTTTTTACCTAATAAATAATATTATTGTAATCCATAGAACCAGGTATCCAAATTGACTGATCTTCAAAAGAAGATTTCGTTCAATTTGTTGATCCGCTGTAATATTTTTCAAATTCATATTTTTTTACATTAAAAATGTCCATCTTAACTCTTCAGAGACCGTAGAACTAGATACCATAAGAGCAGGTAATCTATAGAAGCAGAGGTATATATAAATTTACTGAACTTCAAAGATCTTCAAAAGAAGATTTCGTTCAATCTATTCGATCTGCTGATCTGCTGTAAGATTTTTCAAATTGGTATTTTTTTACATTGAAAATGTTCATCTTAACTCTTCAGAGCCATTGAACGAGATACCATAAAACCAGGTTATCCATAGAAGCAGAAGTATCTAAATTCACTGATCTTCAAAGATCTTCAAAGAAGATTTTAATCTGTCCGTCCGCTGTTATATTTTTCAAATAGTTAATTTTGAACATTGAAAATGTCTATTTAAATACGTTATAGACCTCGCGTTTTAAAGCAACAAATATTTGACCCATCCCACTTCTTAATTGGCATGTAAGATCCAATATTTTTAAAGTAAAATAAAGAATCTTTAATTCAATAGTATGCCACTAGAGTGCACTGACTTTCAAATTTAATTAATTTTGATCTTTAAAGTGTAATTTATCATAATAATTGTATACCAATAAAATAATAGAGAGTAAAATAACACAAAGCTAGTTACAAAATCCAGCTATTAGATGGCGCTGCGTATTGAACTTGAAAATGTCATTTAATCATAGTAAAAGTTCTCCAAAAATGCATATAAAGCTGAATTTGGAAAAGTAATCACTAGTAGAATAATATGACTATTATTGTACATTTCTATTACTAGATGGAGCTTCAATTAATTTTAATACTAATTCTATCAAAATTATAAAAATCTCATTTATATTCAACTACTCTGCACATCAATTTAGTTTTGCTACGTTTCCTTTTTAGTGAATACTATAATATATAAAAAAAAATCATTCTTTGATCGCAATTTTAAGGCTTAACTTAAGGGCATTATAAGTTTTAAGTTGACCTAATTTTCACCCAAAAAAAAAATTAAATAAAAAAACAAACAAACAAAAAACGTGCAAATTTTGTGTTGTTGCAGTTTGAAATTAAAAGGGAAATTTGATAAGCAATTTTGAAGATGATTTCTTTTTAATTTAAAGCCCTCGCTGGCCGTTTTTATTTCGACAACAATTTTTATATAAATTTTCAAAAATAAATGTTGGTTTGGGGAGAAAATTATATGATCAATAAAATTCATAAATCAGTCAAAATCATTTTAAATTATTTATTTTTTTTTAAAATTTGTTGTATATACAAACATTTAATATAAAATTATAGTCATTACACTAGCCAGAGATGATTATTTTTTTGGTATTTTAAATATTTTGTAAAAATAACCAATTTCAGTGTGGAAATTGGTTAAAAAAAATTGTATCTTCTGAATTGTATGTGTCAGTTTTTACACTGTTTTTTTTGTGTGTTCAGATTGGTGCAAAAATTCCGTAAATTAAATAAATAATTCAAAATTGAGTTCGTCTTATTGAACAACTGGTTCAGAATTTCGTAAATAAGTTTAACAAGAAAGTCTAATTCTAATTCATAATTGCATTTTTATTCCAAGGAAGATCTATTAGCCTCTGAAATGCCGTCTGTATAACCTTACTGTCTGCATTTCAACATTTCAATTACATTTTATGGTTAGCCGATCTTTATGATTATAATTATATCACTTTCGGAGAGACACCCTCGACACTCGACAGACGCATTCACTTTCGACGATTGCCTTTATATACCAACTCGATTTTTGCTCTTTTTTTAATTCTAGATTCATTCATGATAAATTAGATTTTTCATACCTCTTGCTAGGTTCTTGAAAAAGCCCGCCCGCAACGTCTATATGAATGTTGACTTCCTAACAGTTTTGTACACAAGATTTTTCTTCCTCTCTCATTTGTTGAACTGATCTAGCTTCTTATGTATTAGTATCTACCACATGATTTACTAGGCATACCAGGCTCCAAGTGAATGTGAGACGTTCACTTTGACGAACATAAGTCGCGAACTTTTTTTTTCTAGTTAGTTTAAAATAAAATTGCTTTCAGATTAAAAAAAGTCCTCTTTAATAAAACATTTTTAAAATAAAACATAAAATTTAACTTAAAACGATTTTTTACAAAGTGGTTTTTATAATATATATTTCGTGAAGCGCCTATTAATTATACAAAATTAAGTATAACAAAATACTGTATGTTTATTTAACCCCAACTTAAAGTGTTTCAGAAAAATCACTAAGACATCGTTCTAAATTATTGTTATTAACAGCATCAATCATACCTGCATCTCAAAAATGTAATCAAAGTTAAATGCAACGATTTTGTAAACGTTGGCGAAGAATTCGCAATTGAGTAGCAAGAAAAATACCTAAAATTGTATTTATTGTTAGGATATTGTCAAGGTCAAGGATAAAGATTTAAAACAAAATATCAATAAATAAATTAACTTACTCTGATAATGGAATTAATCATAACCAACACAGTAAGGAATTCTTTCCTGATTGGTTGAAACGTGATGATAATTCCACAATCTTAAGTTTTACCAACTAATAATAAATCACAAACTTTACTATCAAACTTTTTAGTATTCGTCAGTTTAGTTATTGCATAAATTGGTTGTCCAGTTTGGTTTCATTTAGATGAAGGATTCGTCATTTACTCAAGCACAATAGACAGTGATTAGTAAGGGCAGCAGTCAAGAGTTTATCAAGTCATAAATTAAGTGAACCAGTTTGGACAACAATCATCCCGAGTCTTACGAGTCATGCATATTCATTCAACAGTCATTCATCAACAGTCAGCATAGCAATCACGAGGCTTTCTTTGTGTGTTTAATATTACTTGCAGCCAAGTGTAAGTCCTTTAGCAACTACTTTGACATATAAACCAGTTTTAACTTATAGAAACTACAGTTTAATTTGAACATTTCAAATTATTTAGAAATTTAACATTTAATAGAAAATTATTAAACTGAATTGAGCAGTAAAAGTAATCATAATTTTAATCGCTTTACAAAAATTTGATAATTACGTGAGCTCATATTAAATTTAATCAATATTTTTTTCTAGTAGCTTCCCAAAAACGATAGTCGAAACGAATTAATTAAAATGAAAGCTATAAAAAATTTATATGACCATCTTAAAAACCAGTATTTAGTATCCGATGATTATTAAAAAAATATTTATATTTTATTTTTAATAATAATTTTATGATAACCATGGCAAAAATTATAATACCTAAATCATAATGTGCGGATTTACTATAAGAAGAAATTTATCGCCCCTGGAAGCTCCTAAGAAACATGAAGGCAATAATTTCAGTGAATCTTCACAATCCAACCAAAATTTATATAAAACCATAGCATATCAAAAGTTTTTAAATGATTTTCTCTCTTCCATCTCGTCCACATTACAATTAAGATGATGAAAATTTCCCTTTTTTTTAGTTTTTGCTTTTGAAGATTTCAAGAAAATCAGATTTATAGTTTGATTTTAGTTTTTAATTATTCGATCACGTTCTTAAGCACTTTTTTGTTAATGAAAAATATTGAAGTTTATGTTGGAGGGCTGCAATGTGTGATCTTATTTAAATTCTACTGTTGGAATTAGTAGGAAGGAAATCGGTTATAAATTTAACTTCATCTATTTAATTTAATTTTTGAAATTAATTGTAATAACTTTGAAGAATTAGCTAAAATTAAAATTAGTAAATTAATTAATTTTAATTATAATAATTTTTAAAATTATTAAAATGTATTAAGATTTTTTTACCCTTTGTCAACTTTCGTTTATTTTCGTCAATTTAAACATTCTAAATTATGATTTTTATAATAATTATTTAAATTATGAGTTTTCCCAGTCGATACTCATAAAAAAGAATTGAATTTTTGTTGTCTACTCGTGCATTTACGTTACTCTGCGCAATAATCTTCAACAAAATGTTCTAACCAGAAACACTAAATACGTACATTCACCTTGGTTACGCTAGATCTAGTCTAGACCATACCCTAACTCCAAATACCTAAATCCAACTTCAATACTTTACTAATGATCTTGAAACTGTAGTCCACGGAATCCAAGGGTTTTGAGGGTTCCGCGAGAAACAAAAGACCACCAATCTTTAGTTATTATAAGAAAAGATCACCCATCTTTAGTTTAAAAGATCTCGAAATATCAACAAAATGTCATAACTCCAAATGCCTACATCCTTCGTTACTCTCTATAGTTATAGATAAAATAGACTTCAGACTTCAGCACAATGTCGTAACTCTAAACACTTACATCGACTGATATAATTGGAAGTTAAATTACATAAGCTTGATATAACTTATTCTGAAATACACTATTCTAAGTGAATCCTGCGACTCCAGTCCAGGTGGATTGTAATGCGGCAGCCTCTAATTAAAAAACTGCAAAAATGTTTTTTATATAAAGGATCAAATCAATTTGGAAAGTTAAGAAATGAATTGAAAGAAGTAGTCTAAGAATACATCGAAATTAAGAGACGGTACTTAGCATTCCGGCCTTCTATATCAAAAAGCGCAGCCCGATAATAAGGATAAAAACAATTTGGAGTAACAGGGGAGGGAAACCAATTAGAAGAAACAGAACTGTAATTATCTGAACAATACAAGAAATGACAAGTGATATTCTGTAGTTCACAGATCTTACTCCCGAATACGAATTCACTAAAAGCCCCGTAAAACTTCAAAAATTTAGAAACACCAAAATATTTAAATTTTTATTGATTTTTTATGTTCATATCATCAACATAATAAAAAATGCTTCTATAAATTTAAATATTGTCGTGAGGTCAAGTGCATTTTAAAACAAGATTCATGAATATTTTTATAATTTCATTTTTTTTTTAAATAGGGTAAACTCGGGTAAATCCGTGATATTAAGAAATAGTTTTAATTTTTAATATAGAAAATTAATATATAGATTTGCAATAATTGAGTAAGATTACAGGTAGAAGATTCGTTCATAAATATCTAGTATCATTTTTGAAAATTTCTTTAAGAGTACCTTTGTTTAATTCCTAGAATCAAAGAAGGTTATATACGTCTAATTTCGTGATACTACGGCTAACTTCGTGATAAAGAAAGTCTAATTCCGTGATAACATACTTTCAGAGAGGCTAATGCTGTGATAAATTATGCCTACCACACAAATTATAGCGAAAATTTTCAAAATATATAAATAAGGTAAAATTTCTTAACCCATTTTATTTAAATCTACAGCTAACTTGCAGCTAATAACAAAAGTATGTTCCTATCATTTAACATTTCAGCGACTGATCTTTTTCAAACACGAAAACTTATTAAATTATAACAAAAAATGTTAAAATATCATCACTGATCTAATTTATTAGTACGAGCAAGTCTCTTTGTCAGGAGAATAATTTTATCAAGTATAATTACTTTAATGAAAATTAGTATGTAGCACATGTAAAACTTCATGGTAAGGTTTTTCTTCGGCTATCACGGATTTATCCGAGTTTACCCTATAGTTTTACAATCAAAGAATATCAAATCCGAAACTCTTTTTCAAAGAAATTGTAACAAAAGATTACATAAATTTTTTTTTATAAATTATGCAAATTTATTAATGATTTCAAAATCAATAATTTTTTTTTTTATGTTGCTTGGAATTGTATCAAAACAATTTCTTCAATAATAAACTAAATTTTAATTTTTTATTTTTATTAAATACTTTAATATTTGAAATATGGGAATTTATTTGTAAGGGGAATATCATTTTTACAACTCTGAATCTGATTATAATAGCCTTGTAAATAAAATATTGTAAAACTGAACTGACTAACCCCCTAAAAGTGTACAGAGCTCAACCAATAACATTTAAGAAAAACTCAAATAACGACAATGACAAATTGTTTCGAATTTGAAAGACATTTCAATAGTCAATTTTGTATATAAAGTTAAATTTATCCAAATCAATTCAATTTTCAAAAAAATTGATTTTAAATGCAGAAAAACACCAAATATGGAAAATTACATACAAAAAAAAAAATGAATTGAATAATGCCTGGCAGATATTAAGATCAATTTATGCACAAGTGAAATAATCAAAAACATTTTTTTTTAGTAATACTAAATAAAAATACACTGCACTCAGCCCTGCCGAATCAAGGCAAACTCAAATGTTGATATTGTAAAGTTTTGGATAGCTTGATTGTTGAATTGTGAAATCGTATATCAAAATCAAGAACCCAGAAGAAAAGTAAGAATAATTTAAAGCGTAGAGAAACAAATTAAACAGTAAATCAATGAGTCCGAAATATTCTGCATTCAAATGTTGTTTTTATTTTAGGAAAACATTTCTTTGAATAAATTCAAGTTATCTTTAACAGTTTAGTTGTCGAAGTATATAGAAACAAAATGATAAAAATAAGAAGAAGTTTGGAATTCAAAATACCGGAAGTAATTTCATTTTGATCGATAATTGACCGATTAAAACTATGGGATAATTATCAAAATTATTAGATACACTTAGCCTAATTATTTTAATACAGATAATGAAAAATAAAAAAGATTAGCCTAAAAGTATGAGCTAATTATAAGAATTGCAGGATTCGCTTAATCTTCTTCTTCTTAGCCTTACAGTTCATGGTGAACCATTGCTTCTACTACTATTGCTTTCCATTCCTTTCTCTGTTTAACAAGATTTATCCAATTGCGTACATTCATTTTTTGTTTATCAGATTCAACATCTTGTAGCCATGTTTTTCTTGGCCGGCCCCGCATTCTTGATTTTTCTGGATGTTTTTTGAATATTTTACTGAGCATTCTTTCTTCAAGCATTCTCATTATATGTCCCAACCATCTTAATCGCTGCGATTTGATGAAACGTATGATGTTTTGACGTTCTATTAGTTCTTCAATCTCATTGTTATATCGTATCCTGTATTTTCCGTCTGTGTTTTGTATTGGTCCAAAAATTCGACGCATAATTTTTCTTTCAAATCTGCGACAGATAATTGATAAGTCAATAAAAATTAGGCTAAAATTTACAATTAATAACTAAAATAGTCGTCTGCATTATCTAGATAAACTTACCACAATTTATCAAAGTCAAATTCAGTTAAAGTCTAAATAATTAATTCTGATTGATTTATAAATTAATGGCATTTTAACTGACAACATAATTAATACAACTATTCTTAACCGAAGGTTGATAGCCATAGTTAAGAAAATAAGACTAATTGAAAATACTTAAAATTGATTAATTATTGCTAAGATAAAGATTTGTCCATCAATAATCGAAACTTGAAGATGTCGTTTTATAAATCGTGATCTATTTCAAGCTCAATGAAGCTGCCAAATATAATAATTATTCATCATTATTAGACATGAAGGTGATTAGATTAATTTCCAAAACCTGATCAGGAAACTGTTAAATAATTCTTTTTATGAAGCATCCGAAAGTCGTTCATTGATTTATTGTTAACGTTGTTATGCTTTCAATAATGCAAATTCATTATTAGTCTAATTGACATCGGAATAGTCTAGTTTTCATATAAATTATCAATAGTTCTTAATTAGACATTATCCTTTCTCCCATTAAATTCATTCCTCCGCGGATCTTGAAAACACCAGAGAACTAGTCAAAGGAATAGTCTAAATCAATACTCAATGATATGACATTAATTTTAGTGAACAGAATTTCAACAGCGCCGGCAATATAACATTTTATACCATTTCAAAATGGATCGTGTTTCTAAATCTGTTTTTCTTTTCTTTTCATGTTTCATATAAAATCTTCATGTTTCAAATATAAAACTACAATTTTCCGATTGTTATTGCAATAATACTGCTGGGAATTGTTGTTAAGATTCATGAAAGATTCTATCCAATATTATTTTTATATGTAACATGAAATAATCATCAGTATCATCAGTCGGTGCAAAACAATGATTTCATAGCAATTTGCTAACAATAATTAAATCAAGTGAATTTTGAGTGATTTTTAAAACACACAACAAAGAAAAACAAAATAAAAATAATACTAGCTAATAAAAATAATCCGACACTATGCAAAAAAAAAAGTATTGCAGACATTCACTATGAGCTACAATATTGCGTGCCGAATTTTCATTATATTTTATTGAAATTTTCTAATAGTTCCGTCAGAGAACAAAATGTGGTTGTGCCCGCGAATTGACATATCCTCCGCGGATCTTGAAAACACCAGAGAACTAGTCAAAGGAATAGTCTAAATCAATACTCAATGATATGACATTAATTTTAGTGAACAGAATTTCAACAGCGCCGGCAATATAACATTTTATACCATTTCAAAATGGATCGTGTTTCTAAATCTGTTTTTCTTTTCTTTTCATGTTTCATATAAAATCTTCATGTTTCAAATATAAAACTACAATTTTCCGATTGTTATTGCAATAATACTGCTGGGAATTGTTGTTAAGATTCATGAAAGATTCTATCCAATATTATTTTTATATGTAACATGAAATAATCATCAGTATCATCAGTCGGTGCAAAACAATGATTTCATAGCAATTTGCTAACAATAATTAAATCAAGTGAATTTTGAGTGATTTTTAAAACACACAACAAAGAAAAACAAAATAAAAATAATACTAGCTAATAAAAATAATCCGACACTATGCAAAAAAAAAAGTATTGCAGACATTCACTATGAGCTACAATATTGCGTGCCGAATTTTCATTATATTTTATTGAAATTTTCTAATAGTTCCGTCAGAGAACAAAATGTGGTTGTGCCCGCGAATTGACATATTAAATAAACCAATTATTTATAGGTCATTGAAGAATATAAGAGTTAAATAAGAGACGGAATTGGATAAGGGACTAACTCAAATATTGAAGATTAGCTCGTCATAACTTGCAAATTTGTTCCAATTTGATTCCAAGATAAACTACGTGATATTCGGTAAAATATTAAAACTACAACAATCAACAATGTAAGACCATAGCTGATAATAATGACTGGTAATAATGACTTCTATACAATTCAAAAAGTATTCAACTACAAATGTGACTCGATTGACTAATTAAATTGAACACATTTTATAATTAACTTCTTACTTTGTTCTGGCAAACCACTAGGTTCTTTACCTGACTGCAAGATTCATTTTCAGGATGTTCTATTATTAGAATATATTCCCCAGTTTCGAATGTCGCTAGTAATTCCATCTTTCCACGCTTTCTTGTTCTATCTGGGTTGGATTCAAATACTCTCTTAAGGTGGAACGTTAAAGTATATCCTGACAATGTGTGCAAACCAACGCAATTTTTATATTCTAATGCGTTTAACATAAGATCAATATTTCCGTAAAGCTCATACAGCTTTGTCCCCAAATTCTATTTATGTAGATGTCACAATAAATTTTCCGACTTTCTTTCAACATTACCAAGTGTTAATTTGGTTGGTTGGTTTGATTGGCGAGTCCCCAGCAACACGCCTGGCGAGTCCAATTAGCGCATATGCACCGTGTTGCTACAACTCATACTCATGAAACCAGGCTAGGCTACGCATTTGGAAGCGGCAGTTTAGATCCAGCTCGTGCTATGTGTTAATTTCTACTGGTGTCATTATTTATAATTTTTTGAAAAAGGCCCTCCATCTATAAAAATTACGTTCATCCTTCCTTTTTTTTTTGTATACTCTAGCTTCATAAATCTTACAACAAGCTACAAAAAAAAAAATTTAAAAAAAAAAAACACTTTACAAAATCTGATCCACGTACTAAATCCGTTGGGATTATTTGTTACATTTAAGAATTGACAAAAGATTCAAAAGTACACCATAAAAATTGTTTAGATTCTCTATACAATCTGGTTATATGTATAGCAACCAGAAGGTCTAACCTAACAAACTAACAAACAAAATCATTTCTTGTAAATAATGCCGCCAAAGAAACGTATACAAACATTTTTTTTTTATGTTTCTAAATCGACATTTTTTTGACATTAAACTTGTGAAAAATAGCTTCGCATCGTCTTAACTGGTTCAGTTCAGATTCAGACTCCTTTGGTATACAGACACAATAATATTATTTTTTTGTCTTCTTATAATAGCTGGAGCTAGACTGTTGTTATAGGTAACAAAAAAATGAATCGTACAGAGAGAGAGACACATAGAATCAAATTGAAGCTATTTTTCATTTAATCACCTTTTGTTATGCGTTCAATTATGCCATGTTTTCTTTGATTATGTTTTATGTAAAATATTTTTTTGTTTTTATAATAGTTTTTTAGTTTTTTTGTTTTTAATAGATTAACTAAAACAAAATTGATTTCTTCTGCTTCGTGTATTTTTAAGAGTATGGAATTAAAACATTATTTGTTAAGTAATTGATAATAGCTAAATAATAATTAATTGGAAATTGTTTTTTTTTTTAAAAAACGAAGACTTCTATATAAATTGAGGTTATAAATAAATGACTTAAGTTAAGTAAAAAGAAAAAACTAGAATATAAAATTGTTTTTGTTGAAGATCTAAAGAAATTATGTTGTGAAGGAAAATTTATGTTAAGAAGAGTTTAATTAAATTGACATTTTATCTAAAAAGCATATAATAATAAAAGTCTTTAAACGGAATTTTAATTCAGTTAAAATGATAAGTTTAAATGGTGTTAATAAAGTTTATGTTATTTAGTACATAATCAATTTTTGAAGTTAATTGTAATATTTAATAATTAAGAGGCTTTCAATTTTTATGTTATTTAGCATGGAAATATCGTCTTGGTTCCATAGAAGATTCGATAAATTTGTATGTGCTGGCTCTTAATTGTCGAGATATCAACTTATCACAATTTTGAATTATCGATTTTTGAATATAACAGATTCGTTTTTTTCATTGTAGTAAGTTTAGGGTAATTTCCGAGGCCCGATATTATTGGAGAACATTCTTGTGGCTACACTAGCTAAAGAAATTTCGGAAGCGGCCAGAATTTTTATAATTTACGATATTTTCATCGGTCTTGGATTATGACATTCTGTCATTACGACTTATCGGCATTTTTATTGTTGGGTTTTTCAGTACTGTAAGAATTTCTATAATTTTAATATTTTAATTGTTACTTGCTAATATTTCTATTTGTCGGGATTTTAAGTTCGGAATTCCGAAAAACGAGATTTTGACTTATCTAAATTCTTACTCCGATTTCGAATTTCGATTTTTATGGAAAATTACATTTTCACTATTTACAAACTCGTAATTTTGTAAAAGCACAAAAATGTCGAAATTGGATTGCTGGGATTTTCACTTGTCAGAATTGTTGCTGTCGGAATTTCCAACGAGTTTTTATTATGATTGTGACCTTCCTGTCTGCTTAGAATTTTAATTTCAGAAAATCCTGAAAATTATGAGCTTATGAATTATCTTGATTTAGATCTGTTGGTATTTTGTAATTGACCTATCTTTATGAAATTATACATTTCAGTTACATTTTCGCACATATTCGCTATTTACAAACTCTTAAGAATCATAAACTCTGTTTTTTTTATATAGAGCTTGTACACCTCTATCCTAACAGGTACAATTAAATTGTTTCACATCATTTTAATTAACACGATGAATCGATGTTCTTTTATCTTATGGCGAGTTTTGGTTTATTAATCCCTAGTCAAATTACAAAAATTACAATTTATTTAAGGAAGTGTGACTTCATTGTTCTTCATATTTATATTCCTATGAGATTTGACACCATAAAGCATAAATTTTTATATTATATTTACCTATATATAAATCATTTTAGGTCATAATGTTTTTAAGGTTGTACTTTACAGGAAAAAATATTTTACAAGAGTTCGCGATAACCAAGTTTGTAAAGCTCTGGAGTATAAATATAACTTTAAGGATTTTTATAAAATTTACTGAATCTCATTTCCAAATTTGATAGACATCGGTATAAAAAAATTGAATTTTATTTTGGCAATACGTTCTGTAACGAAATGTAAATAAAAACTTTAATTCCGGGAGTGCCTATACAGAAATTACGGCTTGGCGTAAATTTATTTTATTTGGTATTAAACTTTTTATAATTTTAGTATAAAGGTGGATTTACATTTGTGACGTTTTTTCGTCAATTAACTGCTTCTGGCATAACTGACGCAATTATTTGAATAATTTAGAATGAAACGTTTTTTCGCGCCACTATTTCATAAATAAATGTTTGCCCACTTCACAAAATTGTTATTTATATAATGAACTTACCAAAAAGTTTGTGTTCTATCAGCTCTGTATACTTGTAACGAAGAACTGTCGCAACTCTTTGTTTTCAAATTCACCGCGACGAGAAAACATCACATAATGTAAATCCACCTTAAAGGAAAAATATTATTTACATTTATATAAATAATTTCCAATTACAAAACTAATGATATGCCCATTATTGACAGCAAAAACTGACAAGTCGGAAAATTGATATTGTGTAAAACTTTTGTAGACATTTGGAAAATTTTACTATTGAGAATTTTCATAAAATGACATTTTATGTTTTATTGTAAAGATTAAATATATATATGCAAATTATTGGATAGATGAATAAGGTAATTTATCATTCAAAATGTCACATTCAGAATTTATTAAGCTAAAAACTTGAATACGCAAAATTTATTTTGAACAAAACAAAATTATGTACCAAATAATTTTTACTGATGCTTCACAGTTTTTGTTACCATATTCTACAACTATATAAAGCTTCTTTGTGATTGCGGACTTTTGACAGCTTATTTTTCAAATTCCATTAAATCTTGTTAAATTTATAATAAATACTTTGTAGTTAAAAGAATTTTTAATTATACATTTTACAAATTAACAAAATTACATTGTTAAAAAATAAAATATTAATAAAAAGATTTGTTAGCAATTATTAATGCCATAAACCACTTAATATCAATAAAATTTATTAGTTATATAATTAATTTTTATGATTATACGTTAAGCCAATCTTTAAGATTTTTATCATGATTTATAAACATTTTAGTTAAATTGAAAATCTAATAAAATCTTTAATAAATTCATAATCACCAGTTCAAATTTATTGGTGTTTAGATTGTAGAATTTTTGTACGGATCTAATGAAAATATTATTATATAACGTTCCAGGTTGGTTTATTAAAAGGTCAACCTCAAATCGTACTGTTTATGGTGATTTGATGGTAAAAAATGCAAATGTTATTGAGAATAAATTGTCTTGCGTTCACCATAAATTAGATTTGATAAATAAAGTAACCAACCTCTTCATCCGTACACTGCGAACTATCCTATTAA
Organism: Rhamphomyia laevipes; assembly: GCA_963920725.1. Lineage (NCBI taxonomy): Eukaryota > Metazoa > Arthropoda > Insecta > Diptera > Empididae > Rhamphomyia > Rhamphomyia laevipes. Next base: position 140,897,660 of record OY987255.1, read on the forward strand.
TGTTTATTGTTGTACCTTAAATACTTACTACGTTTTTGTATCCATCTATCAAGGCAATTCATTTAGTACTAATTTCTAAGGAAAATTGCATAAATTAGGAACAAATTGCTTAGATTTGTCCGTGCAAGTATTTATATAAGTTATGACCATCTTGTTTTATAGTAAAGATAAAGAGAAACTAGGTAAAGAATGCTATAGTCACTTAACTCCACGATCAACACATTGAAGATATCCTGACCCATGCAAAACTCTTAATTGAATCATATCAATTAAAGAATTTCAAATGGCGTGTTTTATATTCTTCAACAAATAGGTTATATATAATACCGTAGCAATCGATTTTACAAACGACGTCTATTTACTTACTTACAACATGGTGCGTCTGCGACTCCTTCAAAATTCCTTCCTTAAAAGTGCAATATTGTGCACTGCATCTCCAATTTCTTTGATTAATATTAAAGATTTAATTTCCGCAAAAAAACCTGATGAAATTTTAAAGTTTCGATTCAAAATAAATTGACTCAGTTAACTGATTCTGAGTATAGCAAGACAAAAATGGACTTTGGAGGTGTTACACAGGTGACTGAATCAATTATTCTTGTTTAACTAATTTTTTTTCCATTTAATGTAATTTTTTCCGTATCATCGAATCAATCAAAATATTGATTCGAAAGCAAATTCAAAGTTTTAATTCGGAAGCTGTTGACTTAATTAACCACTTTTGAGTATAACAAGACCAAAATAGACTTTGAAGATGTAATGAAGCCACCAAATCTGACTCAATCATTAATTATTCTTCTTTTCCCATTCACCGCAATTCTTCCCATTTAATGAACATCGACTCTCATTTTCCCAATTCATTCATCCACTGTTTAGATTCTCATTCTCATTTAATAGCTTAGCAAGAATTAATGTGACGAAATAACTGCATTAAGCTGAAAGTATTAAATTACCAAACATTTTTTTTAAACGCTACCAAATTACAATTTTTCGATTGTCATTTTATTCCAAATTGAAATATTTTCATAATAAAACACTTTTTTTAAATTTTATATACAGAAGCATATTTATAACAACGATTTATTTTACTATTTAAAGTCAATTAATTTCTCACCGATCAATCAGTTCAAATCAATGTCATACTATAAATTGTTCCAAAACACAATCCGTAATCTGTTGACACTATCTTCTTTTCGAATAGAATTTCATAAAATATATGCACAAAATTAATAGATTTTTTGTTTTTAAATCCTTCTCTTTTCCATTTCACAACACTGAACTAATGTTCATTTCGGTGATGATTGTAAAATAGAAACTTCGTGTTATGGTTTAAATTATTGTTACCAATAAAAATTCCTTTTTATTTTTTTTAAATCACAAAATATAAAATTCAATTATAATCTATTTTTTATATAGTTTTTCTTTTTTTCTTCGTACTCTTAATGGGAGGTTTTATTTATTATACACGAAATGGTTTATTGGTCTTATTAAATATTTACCAGAACCAATACTGAAGCATGTCGTCGGTCTATCAAAAATATGTGAAAATATTTAAAATTGTTGTTAATGCTTTTGTATATGAGCTGGAAGATTTACCTCTCTTCATATCAAGTCATGGAAAATGGTATATTAATAAAATTAATATAAAAATGGGATAGAGAAAATTCTGTTTAAATAATTATAACTTTCCATCACAATACATTGTAAACATTTATAAATTATTTAATATAATTAATTAATTTTAGATTTAATCAAAGCTAATTGATAATTAAAACTATAAGATAAATCAGTTTTTAATTTGAACTAATTTCTCTTATATATTAGCGATGACAAATATAGACTTAAGCACTTAAGCATGTTCGAGACGACTATGAAATCCTAGTAATTCTTTCAGTCTATTAAATATGTATTAAAAAATTAAATTAATATAGAAAAACTATAGTTAAATAAATAAATAAATAAATATTATTATTTCTAGTCGCACTTCGAATATAATAGCAGAATTATTTAGCAATCCGCAGTAATGAATTGATCCTTTCATAATTGTATTTTAATACCAAAGCGCACGTTTATAGAATAATTAAATATTTAATATATCAACACTTTATAAAGCAGTTTCATATTAAATAATGGAATTGTCGGGTTGTCTGTCTTAGAAATGCCCTATATTAACCAGTGTTTGGAATCTGGGCAGTTTTAGTCAACTGCAAAGAGTTGATCAATTAGCCATGTTGTGATTGTGGAAATGAAATATTAACAATCCTATTTGAAACTAGTGTTTTGGTCTTCTTCAAAATACTTGTGAACTGCAGCTACAGTTTCTTGGATTTAGCTTAAATAATTGAATTCCGCGAAGGAACCTGGTTCCAATTTCATGGGAGTCATTTTTCAAGTTTGAAACTGTTTTTGAATATAGAAAGGCTTTCTATTCTATATTCTGCAGAGGTCGTGAAAGTTGTTTGCATTAGTTAACTGTCGGAACTTTTCATACTCAATTATACATTACTCCATTTACTCCGCTTGTTTCTTTTGAAATTGATCTACTATAGCGATTCATGGAAACGAATTTAGTACAAATTATCTAATTACTAGTTGTCTCTTACTTCGGTTCTATATATTCAAAGTTATCTTAATATGTGACCTCTTCCCATATAAAGTATACATCTGTAGATGCTGTCAGAAAGTAGACCAGTGAATATAACGAATCATCAATTTGGAATATAAAGATTTCTTTATTGATAGATTCGTCGATACGAGTTGAATTCAGTAAGACGAGACGCATTACATTCAGTAGGAAACGGCGGCCTAGTTTTGGTATTAGTTGGCAAGATTGGTTTTCCATACTGTCCAACTATTTTGTCTTCTGGCTGGAGTTTTTATTGTGAATTTTCTCCTATTTATAAGGAATTTTTACAACCTTCATTCTAAAGTCACTTTATATTATAGAAACCGATAGTGTTCGGTAGCTAATTCAGCAATGTCCCAATAAAATATAATATTTGTAAAAATGTTATCTTTATTTTTTTTTGTAATTAATTAAATTGTGCTAATAGATGCTATTATTTGCCACTAATCTAATTAGGATAATCATTTTGATCTTGGCGCTAACATGATATTAGAAATATTCATTAAAATATGTGCTTCTTTTTTACAATTCCTTTTTTCTGAACTTCTATTTATATAAGTAGATAATTCATAATTTTTATGTCTAGGCTTGTAGACGAAAGAATGTGTGAATTGAATTTTTAATGGCACCCAAGTTAAATCATTTATATAAAAAAATTAATTTGTTTTTATTAAAGTATAAATAATATAAAAACTAAACAAATTAAAATCTTGACGTGTAATAAAATATTCAATTTTACCACAAGAAAAATGTTAGTTAAGTAATTAATTATAATAATTGATAATCTTTGAAATCTTAAAATATGTCGCCATAGTTCAGTCTGGCTAATAGCTAAGTAGAAGAAGTGAATCAACATTTTAACAATTAAATGATAATTTGGTCATGATTTTTTTATTGAAAGTGTTACTAATTATTAGCTTAATTAAGGCAAAAGCTTACAATTAACACCAGTCAAAATATTAGGGTCTAATTTCAACAATTTAATTGATACCAAATATAGTAATAAATAATTGATCATTTCAAATAATAATAATATTAAATTGAAAAATCGTGCTAAAATTAATTTTTTATTATTTGAAATTTATTATTTCAATTTATATATATATCATGCTTTATTTAAAATCTCATGCTTTATTTCAAATAACACGATTCAGATCACGGTTAGAAACTGACTATAAATCAATAATGGCAAACAACTAAAAATATTGATTCAAAATTTAATCATTTTTGATATACATACAAATATTTTCTATACAGGATGTCCCCGTATTTACATATCCGTCATATTCCTGGGTTCTAGAAACTGAATTGTGGAATAAAATTGTGGAATTTATACTCTAATATTTAGACTGTATTAATTGTAAGCTTTTGTCATAATTATACTAGTTATAAAATTCGTAACACTTTCAATAAAAAAATGATGATCAAATTATCATTTAGTTGTGAAAATGTTGATTTACTTGTTCAAGCTAAAGTTTTTGCAATGGAAATACAGCTCAAATAGAGCTAGGCCTTCTAAAAGAACTTTCGTAACATTTAATTGAAATCTGCAGCTATACTAACTTTATATATAGAACTGAACCTTAAGTTACTCTTATAGTATAAAGTGACTTTCAATGGCAACAAGCTAATGACTTTTAATAGTGAGGCATTTGTTGTCATCAAATTCTCTCTACTATTAGCATTTTTCCATATCTAATATCATAATTCCACATTGTAAATTTTGTTTTTACTTCTATTCATTTAAAATGCGTTAGATGACTTGGAACGATATCGATTTCTCGGTCTGAAGTAGAAGCCGGCAGTTAATGCATTACAACAGAGCACACTACCATTACCCCACCGCCACCTTTAATATGAATCAAATAATGACACTTTAAGTGAGCTAACAATTTAAAAAAAAATGGCCGACAGGCTGTAACATTACATCTTCAAATATTTGTCTGTATTTGATTCTTCTATTAAGTAGTTCAATTCCTGAATATGCCCCTACACAAGTTGACCGGGACACCATGTACAAAGAAATATTTTTCGCGCGGGAAATTTAGTGTATCAAATTTTGATGATTTACTAATTTCTTCTAATTTAAATTAAAAAAAAAAAATCCGGATTCTTCAATATACACAGACTAAATGTAAGCAAGGCTAAATTTTCATATTTTAAATCAAAAATTCCTATTACTATAAAAAAAATTATACAGGGGAAAAAATATTCAAGTTATTGCCCTGAGGAAAATTGACGAAAATATAAATAAAGTGTTGAAAATTCATAGATCACGACAGGTTTTTGTATCGTTTTTTTTTCTACAATATATTATGCGAGGTTTCTGAATTGTTATTATCATAAGGTTTTATTTTAAATTATATTTGACGTAAAAAAAATATCGATTTGAAAGAAGATATGGAAAAAAAAAAATATTTATAAAACTTCGGTGATGGGAAATATTTTTTTTTTTTAAATTTTTTGTTACACATTTTTTGCTGAATTAATGGATTTTTGATACAGTTCAGGGTTGGTTTTTGAATAGTTGCATTGGTAGCTAAAAGTGGGTACGAATTGAGAGTTTCGTTTACGTTTATTTTGGAAGCATGAATTTTGGCGTTTATGGTTGCTTCAAACCATCTAAGAATATTTCTTTATATTCCCCATAGTTCTGGGTCACTTTTTACTGTTTCCTGTTTGTGATTGACTCTTCCAGTGTGAAATTTTACTATGCAGAATTGTTAGTTCTCGAATTTATTTTTATGTCTTCCAATTTGGTCAAAGAATATTTTTGGTAAGCAGTTTAGGAATGGAAATATTAATTATTTCTATGAACACAGTAGTCTGACAGTAGCCTTACTTACAATAAGAAGTGTTTTCGGAAATACAGCTTCGAAGTCTGATATTTACTTATAAATTGAACAAGTTACAATACGAATACAACTTTCGACAAGGAGTCTTTCATGCGGCAAATTATCTTTCATTTAATAACTGAACAAGTGTAATGGTGTGCTACATTTTAGATCCCGGCTTCAACTCCAAATCGATTTTTCTTACTCTAAGTTGACTCATTTAAATGAGTACAAGTCAGAGTTGTTAAATAATGAATTATTTTTGTAATGCATTATTTTTAATAATTAATAATTCAAAATAATGCATTCATTTTTATGTAATTCAAATTCATAATTATTTTTGAATTAATTAATTAAAATAATGCATTAAAAATAATGCATTACTTAAAATAATTCGAATTATATGAATTAAATAAGAATTATTTGAATTATTTTTGAATTAAGAAGAATAATTCAAAAATAATTCAAGTAATTCAATGAATTATTTTTTTTAATTCAAAAATAATTAAAATAATTCATTGAATTACTTTTCTTAATTCAAAAATAATTCAAATAATTCAATTTATTTGAATTATTTTTAATTTGTATAAAATAATTCAAATATATTGAATTATTTGAATTATTTTTGAATTAAGAAAAGTAATTCAATGAATTATTTGAATTATTTTTGAATTAAAAAAAATAATTCATTGAATTACTTGAATTATTTTTGAATTATTCTTGTTAATTCAAAAATAATTCAAATAATTCTTATTTAATTCATATAATTCGAATTATTTTAATTAATGCATTATTTTTAATGCATTATATTAATTAATTAATTCAACAATAATGCATTAATAAAACAAGTAATGCATTATTTTAATTCAAATTGAATTATTAAAATAATGCTAATGAAGTTCAAAATGCATTACAAAAATAATGCATTATTTAACAACTCTGGTACAAGTAATTAAAAACTTTGAAATATGTAATTATGATTTTCAGACTGATAAAAATACTAAAGGTTGATATTGAGACCATTAGCTGACAAGAAGTGGTTCACTATTAAAAGCCATTATTTTCTTGCAATTGCAATTATCAGTTTCTTCACTATAGCTAAACTTATTATTGGGAATCTATATAAAATTAATACAGGTCCAAATTGCAATAAAACGTCACGATACTCGATACCTCTATCATTTATATTGCTAAAAAATAATATATTTCATAATTGTAAAATATTTTCTTGTACTAATAAAAAGGTCACCTTAAATTTGATTACAATTTTCAAGTTCAAAGCACTATACAAAAATGGTATAATATTTAAAGTGTTACTGATGATTGTAAATGGTTAAATTGTTAAATAGATTAAAGTCGCCTTGCAGAAGTTTATACATCAACAGAAAAAATAACATTAATGAAATTTCTTTTATATAAAGTTCTACTTTTTAGCTACTTTATTGAGAGATTATTATAATTTTAATATAGTTTAGAAGTCAGGTAAAAGCAGATGATCTTAAAATAGTTTTTTCATTTTATTTTTATAATATTATTCCATATTTTTACTATGGTCTGATAAACTCTTGGTTCATTTCCACGAGAATTGTACAATAATTTGATTAAAACTAGATATAATCGTGGGAATGAGACCAAATCGTGTCAAACAATTTAGATGGTTTGAAAAAAATAGTAATAATAATAATAATAATAATATAGTTTGCGGCGTTTTACATTAAATTCGATTATATTTTTTTTTTTTTTCGTGGCTTTATAGAAAACTTTACTTAATATATAAATGAAAATAATAATAATAATAATGGTGATGATATTATAAATGATAATATTTTGAAAGGTGTCGATATAATAAATTATTTTATTTAGGTAGTAGTTTCGTTATATATATTATTAAAAAAATTGGATAATTGAACTTTGATGAATGTTTTATGCAGAGTCGGCGGAACATATAGTCGAATATTGATGTCTGTTCGGGCGCCGTAATCAATCATAAATTAACAAATCGCTTAATAACTAATCCTCTTAATCAAACATCGCAGCTATGTAAAGCACAACAAAGCATAGAAGCTTCAAGTTTTTGGTTGGCGGTTGGCGGTGGAAATAAAATTAATCCATTTTTCAAATATAGTAGAACAATTAATTACCAAAGCAGCCATAGCAAGAATTTTTTTTAATTTTCGGACGGAGGTGCAAATAAAAGTTTCGCCCCCGGTTCATACTTACTATTACGCCCCGGCCCTGTTTTGTCATTACATGAAAAATTAGTTAATTTTATTTTCACTTAAAGTTATTATAGCTCTGAGGCTGCTCGGTAGGTAAATAGTTTTCAACTTTATATACAATGTTGAATATTTGTTATATGATCTTTCAAAATTGAGCAGTTACACTCTATAATAATTGAATACTCATCAGCATCACTCTATTGTCTATAGGACTATATTCGCGATAAGAGCCACTTTTCAAACATTTTATAATTTTCTTATAATTTTCCACAAGTTATTATAAATTCCTTTCGTAAAACAAGTTTTCAACAGTGAGAATCTTTCGCCGAATTTTCTTAAACCCTGCGGAAACCTCAACCTCACCCTCTAAATTTCATACTTTTTGTATACTTTTTGTATATCTCTGTATAAATTGAAAATGTTGTAGTTCAGAATAAATCTGCTCAGAATAAATCTACTGATTCTGCACTAATAAAATTGTAATTTTGGACTTGTCGTGATTATATCCAAGCCAGTTACTTGATAAAATTATGATTTAATTTTAGATTATATATAATTATCTTTCCGGCTATTTCTCAATTATTCAACTTGTAATCTGAGACAACGAATCCGAGAGTAACAAACATTGAATCCGAGCTTGTAAAACTAAATTAGTCAGAACTTCTGTTCTCTAAAATTCTTTTGATTACACTAGTTTTCTATATATTCCATACTAATAATGACCTAATTTGAAGTATAGAAAAAACAATTTCCACAATTCTAGGTCATCCATGATGATAAAAAAAAAATGAATTTAAATTTTCCATATTGTTTTCTTTTTAAATCCCAAAAATTCCACATTACCAGAAACGATAACTTATTCATAAATATTAAACTGTGTCATTATATATTATAAAAAAACAAACCATATTTATGGCCAACAATCTCTTGAAACTGTTTTAGCAGCCAAAGTATATAGATCCTTTCCAATTTTCCTATTCACTATGGACTATGGTATCAAACACAAATTTTTCCCACCATAAAATCTATATATGAAAATTTTTGCCGTCTTTGAAAATTCAAATAGAAAAATATGATAAATTTTTATTATAAATGAAGATGATATTTAAATATAGAAACGATTCTTATTATTCAAATTCATTGATGTAACAATTTTTTTGATCGAACCTCCCTGAATTCATATAGTAATTTCAATGGCTAGCAATGATAATACTATAAATAAAATGGCAAAAGAAATAATACAAAGCAAGAATAATAATAATTCAGTATTCAGTCAACTTTCCAAAAAGTTATAAAACCATTAGTGAAGGCCATTTTGTATATATGGATTTGAATTATCTAAGTTAGGATGAATAAATATATAACACCATAAATACCAACCGGTGTATATAGTGGACGTTTTTGAAAAAAATATTGAAAATTATAAGGAGTTGGAATGATAAAGTCGGCGCCTCTGTTTTGTTTTTATTTTCTGCAGTATTGTTTTTCCTATTAGATGTCATTTTAAAGATGTTTTTGTTGGTTGCTTTATTAGACTGTGCCAAAGACATTTTGGTGTACAGATAAATATAGAAATTATTGTTTTATTTTGTGGAGCCAATAACTTAAGAAAGATGAGAATAATTCACTGAAGTATAGTCGAAAAAAATTTCAGGTCATATTGTGATTAAATTTTATCGTCTTAACAACTTAAACTTGTACACAATTTATAATTAGATAATTTAACTTAAGTTAATGTTTATAAAGTGTTCAGACAATTTGTAAATCTGAACATATTTTTATATTACTTGTTTATGCACATGTAATAAATCATAATTTGTTTAACTATCTTGTAATTATTTGATTTATGAAATATTATTAGTAATCAAAAAGTTGTCAATCAATTTTTCAATATTAAAAACTTGTTAAAGACGCAATTCAATACAAATTATAGAAATGATTGTATAAAACTGAAGAGAAAGTATCTGCATCACAAGGTATGAGTACGATAGGTTCTTAACAGCCAATTCCAGACATTAAATTGATTATATTATGAACGCCGGCGATAAGTTTGCTTAGTTGACTATGCTCTACAGTAACACTGTACAGAGATAAGAAGATATTCATTGATCTAGTTTGGTATCTTATTCCTACCACTTTCAATTAAATTTAAGAATATTCCAAGGCTAGAAAATACAGTACTCTATAAGCTAAAGACAATACCAGCAACTTTAAACTACGGATCTTGCCTAATGAAGTATCATTTATTTGAAAGATACGTATTTACCTCATTTATTTAACAGATGTATTTCCATGAGGTGTTGATGTCGCTGTGGTGGGGCAGTTTGATATCTGGTATGAGACTGTTTCGCTACTAGTACATTGAAGTGATACGAATGAGGTTCACATTATATCCATCTAGACTGTTAGCGAACCGTCCAGTTATTCCACATCCTTTCATATAATCTAGCTAAGGTAGGTTAAGAAGAATTTACTTCATTGCGATCATAAATACAATAATGTAACATTTAACTTATTCCCGGGTTGGTGATTTTAAGCTAATTTCGAAATAAATTCATTTAATCCCGAATCCTAATAATCATTTTTTTCGATACACTCTGCAAATACAATATTAATAAACATGAATTTAATTGTATAGCAAAAAAAAACCTAATTCTGTAAATAATTTTTTATAGCAATCTTGTGTTTATCGTACCTAGCAGTACTTATTAACTCATTACTTTCAATACAAGCCTTGCTCATAACATTATATACCTGTTTTCACTAAAACTAAAATATCATATATTTAACTTGAATTCGTAAACCCGCATAAACCATAAAAACTCTAAAGGAAATATTACTCAAAACATCAATCACAAAATATAATTTTTTTTTTTTAATTTGACCATCTACTTTGCAATATCCAAAATTTCCTAATATCAAATTTAAATACTACATAAAAATCTTAAAAACAAAAACTCTTCTATTTTATTGATAGATGATATTAAAATAAAAAATTGATTGAAACTTGTTTTTTACTTGAAATTATTAGCTATCTCGTATCTCTCTACACTACAAAAACGTTCATCATTTACAAAAACAAAAAACCATTAAACGATCTAGTTTTCCTAAAATAGCAGCTTATACGTAAAAATAATCTTATACAAAAAAATCAACTTAAAATTACAAAACGCTTAATTTGTAACTACAAAAAAAAATCAATCATTAATTTCAATATTTTTGTTTTACATCTTTCAAAACTAATCAAAGCAAATACAAAAAACAAAAAAATCAAATTATTTATTATTTTTTTTGGACTCATTTACAATGTAACCAGGAAAAAAAAATTAATAGCCTAGAGCGTGTTTTCGTTTTTGCAAGCTATTACCATATTTGACAGATTGTATTTTTAGCTCTTTTGGTAATAAAAATATAGTAAAAACTTGTTTAGTTAATCTTTGCATATAGCAGAAAGCGTGAGAACTCAATAATGGGCGGGCATATTTTATTGTAATTAATTAATATTTTTATTAGTAAATTAAATAACCTCAGATTAAAAAACAACAAAAAAATATATTAAACACCTGATTTTCTATATCATGAGGCCATGGATATGATTTTCAATATTGGTTTTTATTATTGACACCCTGGATTTAATTAAAATGAAGAAATTATTGAAGGATTTATTGTTTCAAAAATGAAACTGTCAATTATAGCTTGGTTCAGTAGGTAATTAATCAGCGCTATGTCGAAAAATATCAAAAACAAGACAACTTGTGGTTCATATGTATCTCTTTATTTATTCCGTAATCCTGGAATCCATAACGTGTATTTTTGACAAATCTCTTGAGTTTTCTGTTAATAAATGTTGCCACTACATGTGACAACATTCTAAGCATTCTAATGTAATCGGCAAACCTATTCTCTTAGACTCAGACTTATTATTTGCTGTACGTTATAAATCAGCTTCTGCATTACTTCTTGACACTATTTGCTGAACACTATATTTTAGTGGACTGAAGGACTAAAACAAGTTTTAAAATTATCATTAAATTCATTTCCGATTTCAACTTGAAAAAAATACATCTCAACAAAATAGGAGGTATGTACCTCCGTTCAAATGATATAGCTATGAACCGTAATGCTTCATATCTGTCACGTTTTTCCAGTTAATACATACGACCTCTTAACCTAATTGATGACATTTACTTTTGAATTTTCCAAATCGTACTCTGTAATAACAGAGATTGTAATTTTACCAACTTTATAGCCTATTGAATGATAAAACTTCTTCAACAAAAACAATATAATTTCTTCAAGATATTGAACTCTTCAAATTTTTTAAATGTTATTTTCATATTTTCTATACGTTTTAACCATATTTAGATCATAAATATAACTTGCTGTATTATTCCCAATATGTATTTTGTAGGAGGTGTAATGACCAGACTATTTGGATCATATCTTATTATTATACTGCAAAATTATAGAAATTTTTGGAAAAGTGTGGGATTCAAAAATTATTATCATTATTATTATTATTATTATTATTATAGATGATGGGCACATAAACTATAAATATGAACTTGTTGTATTGTAGAAGAGTGTGTCGATTAAATAAAAACTACTTAGAGATGTCTGAAAAAGGCGATGACTTGTAAATTTGAACATTTTTTTTTATTTTGACATGATCATGTTAGACCGCGTAGTTGTTTATAGGCTAATTTATATGGGAAAAAAATCATTTTCATACAATTTTTTTTATAATAATTTATTTATTTAACAATATTATTTGTATATCAGTTTAAATTGCTGAGTTAATATCGTAGAGATAGTTCAGAGTGGTCAGATAAATATCTTTAAAAAAAAATTTTTATAAAAGCGTAGGAAAATCAGATCAAAATATTTGTTACTTGTTGGCTTTTGGTTTGTTTGGGGGATCATTAAAAAGTTTTCTCATGATTTTGAAGAAAAAAATTAGATTTGTTAGAGGTGCACCAGTAAAATTATATGATGATATTTAACATTTTTGGTTAATTGATTAAACAAGAATTTAAAGAGATTGTAATAAGGAAAGTGATGATATTTTTTTTTAAATATGGTAAGACGTTGTTTAAATAATTTTAATTGTGATTTAATGATTAAAAAAAAAATTGTTAAATTTTTATTAGTTAACACCATTTGTGGAGATTGAATTGGTTTTTTGGTTTTGACTGAATTTGTTTAAAAAAGGAGATAACTTTATTTGAAAAGTATTTATATAAAATTTATGATTTTGAAGATGATAATGATGAAAATTATGAAAGTAAACTAATCTTAATTATCGTTTATATTTTATAATTTCTTTATTATTTTAGTAATTATCGTACAATGCAGATATAGGTCCTCTATGAATTGATATTAATTTCGTAATTATATAGTAATGCAAATTTGAAATCGGAGCCAAATTAGAAATAGTTTGAGCTGTTACATTGCAAATAACATTTAAGAAATATGTTTTATTAAAAGAAAATATTTATATAAACAGGAAACTTGACATGAACTCGAGATGAATAAACTTATTTCTCATTTTCTCAAGTAATTTCATAGTTACCAATTGCATGGTGCATATACTCACTCTACAGTTGCCGATTAAGTGATAACCCAGTAAATATAAAAATTGTGTTTTTTCTCAAAAAAAAGTTTGACTGGCATCACTGCATCTATTTTATATTCCTTTAGTGCCGTGTCATAAGGCCACATGTCATAACGCCATAATGGCTTTATGACTCGCTCGAAAGAGTCATAAAACCATATGTGGTATGAGTCTTAAAGCCATATGGCGTTATGACCCATTCGAATGAGTCTTAAAGCCATATTGGTAAAAATTGCGAATATGGCTTTAAGACTCTCTCAAGTGAGTCATAAAGCCATTATGGCGTTATGACATATGGCCTTATGACACGGCACCATTCTTTTTTATAGCAGTATAAACTAGTTCATTATAATTACAAAGTAATTATAAGTACTTCATTGAATTACTAATTATTGTGTTAGTACTTCAAAGTACTTTATTGAAGTACAGAGTAATGCCAAAAATATTTTGAATTAATTACAGAATTTTAATAATTACTGGAATGCAGTAAAGTAATGCATTACTTTTAATATAGTTGAAATAATGCATTACTGCAGTAATAGAGGGTATTTTGGTAATTAAATTTTTTCAATATTACAATACCAGGCTCCATTAAAGTAATTGAAATAAAGTAACTAGTACTTACTGTAGTAATGATGTTGCTATACATTACCAAAATAATGCATTATTCAACAACTCTATTCTCTATGGATTCTTTTTTGTTATATAGAAAGCCCTCAAGTTCACATTACTCTTCTAACAAATTACAGTATTTATGTTTAGAAACAGTATTTATGTTAGACACTAAAAAATCTCAGGGTAGATGAAGTGGCAAACTGATAATTAGGATAATAATTAGAAGGACTTTATTATCGTAATACTTTTAACAATCCGATTTTGAGAAAAAACTTATATTGAAGGAACCATAATCAAATGAATGCCAATAAAAATGTGTCAATATTCACTGATAAAACTCATGCGGAGTATAGTCGCTCAATGTGATTCCAAGTGAATAACTTTTACGTTTCAATAGTTCTTTTAAACTGACTAAACGAAAGGTTTGTAAATTTATTAAATAAAGTATTTTTGGCAGATAAAAGCTTATAATAAATGCTCACAATTTAATAATGGAATTATCAAAAATTGCGTTGTTTACCATTTAAATTTTGATAGCTTAAATAACCTGTTTTTAATTCGGTGAATTATTATATTTTCAATTTAAATAAATAAAAAAATAATCTTGGCATTTAAATATTCCAGAATTTTTACGTTATTTTTTTTCGTAAAGTTAAAGAGCTTTAAACGTTTTACAGAAAAAGATTTATTAGCTGATTTAATTGAGTTGTTCGATATATTCTTAGCCTTTGCATAACAATTAACATATTTGTATAATTAACATAATTTATATCGATTTTTTGAATCTTCATAAATTAGAGGCTTTATACTTTTAAAGCTATTTTTAGGGTATTTTGAGAAGCAAAAAACGCTTTGATATTTAATAATTGGTCGCTATAAAGTTGGTGTTAAAAAGATGTCAGTCTTATCCGGAATATTAATTCTACTACAATTACAAATTAACGATAACCTCACGTCGACTTTAGAAAAGGAAGAGTTGAACCAAATTTGGATTTAGATGCAGTTCAATTAATTTTTAAATTTGAGTTTGTTTGTTTTTAAAACAATTTTCGAATTTCTGGATTTACATTAAAGTCAGTTTTTGAGATGTGTCGTAACTTTTATATTGCATTTTGATAAACTGTCTTATAATGTAAATCATAATTTCGATAATTGTCTTATAAATTAACAATTAATTAAAAATGTATAATTTTAAAAGGAATTGAACTGCATCTAAATCTAAATCACACTGAAATTACAAATGAATTCAAAATTTCGTTGAGAATCATTAAGCGTACAGATGTACATCGTGCAAAAGAAGAATAATTGAAGATTTGACGGCGACGGACTTTAGAAAATTCAATAAAATAAAAAAAAAACGAATGATCCAATGTACCAAATGTTAAAACAGCGTTGGACGTTGTTCTTAAATGAGCGAATGAAATCTAACCTTATTACGAATGAATGTTGCAGAATTTAATTTATTACATGACGCTAATTTATTAGAGAAATATGAATTGTCTGTACCAATTTCGATAAGTATCCAACAAATTTGTAAAAATGAATTCATCCTGTTTGACTCTATTAAGTTTCTGTAACAAGAACCGCTGCAAAACTGCAATATTTTTATTGTGAAATTCCAATCTTTGACCCAGCAATAATGACTAGAACAAATAACCAGCGAATAAATAATTTAGAATTTTATCCGCTATGTGGCGCTCCTTTATAAAAATACTTTTTTGAAGAAAAAAATTTCCATCAAATATGACAATTAAGGGTTTTAAATGACATTATGTAAACGATTAAACTTTATATATAATTATCTGTCAGTATTTGAATACATTATAAATATTGATATCATGCCATTAAAATTAACCATGAATTCATGAATCCCAGAATTTCCATTCTTTCACCAAAACATTTATATATAAATTTCAGTTAGTTCGAATTAATTTACAATTGAAAAACATAAATTATTTATGCTTCACACACAAATTTCATTTAATATACAAAAAGTTAAAATCATCATAATTTAAAATACATAATTCTTTTCATTTGAATTTCCAAAGCCATAATTTAAATAGCAACGTCAGCCTTTAAATTATTTTGCCAACAAGGATCCTCTTGAAATGAGGTAGTCCTAGTCATTCATTATAATATAATCAATAATTTATCACCGAAAACGTTTACAATACAAAAACTATAAAAATGATAGTGTGAAAATAACGATAATCAATTGAAAATTTTCATCAATTTCTCCCCTCTAATCATTTTGATATTATGGTTTTCATAAAATATGATTTAGAATGCATAAAGTGCCATAAAAAGTGAATAATGTTACTGCCTGAGCCTGACAAACAATTAAGGGATAACGTTAACAATATATTTGTGAACATATGTGTTTATCGTTATGGTTTAAATCCTTTTTTATGTTTATGGAACAAAAGCATAAATGATCAGAAAAATCTATTTATTTATCAAATAACTTGTACCTAGTATTGGATTGAATTGCATAGGCGAACCGCTAGGAGTTCTTACACTTATGTATTTTAATCCAGAACCCCTGCAACATGGCAGTTGGTCCATGTAGAAAGAAATCTCGAAGATGCATGAGACATCAGGTACAATTGTTTAGTTGTCTCTTGTTCGTACATGTGTTTAAATCGGATCCCCGTATCATGGATTGTCCTTTTAATAACATGGTTACCTGATATACTGAGCTTTTGCTATTAACTTGTAATTTTAACGTATTTTGTCCTAGAACTCAGCAATACTTGACTAAAACTATTTGAATAAGAATAAATACAAATCTAAACTGCTTTTAAAATAAAACTGATGAGTATTCTCCAGAAATTTGAAAAATGTAATTCTATACGAAAAGGAGATAATTAGATTTTTATATCAGTCTTGCTGCTGATAAGTTTTTGAAATTAGTGAAAACAAACAATTTTACTATTTTATGATGGCCCTAATGAAAAATAAACATAATCAAAACTTGGTTACCTGGCCTTGCCGTATGGTAAATTATTTTATAATAAATGATCATCCCTTAATTTATTATCAAAAATTTAATAGACTGCGTAAACATAATATTAAAGAATTTTTGGCATTTATTTTGATATTTTAAAATTTATAATAAAAAAAGGGTCTAATAAAATGGATGTAAATTTGTAGTCTTTTGAAAGTCGGTTAAGTGTAAATAATATGAAATGAATAATTGTATTTTGATCTATAGAGCATTGCTAAATTTAGAAAAACTTAATTGGAGTATCACAAAACCCCTAGAATTTGTTATATTTGCCAATTTTTAATAACTACTTTGATCACATATGAAAACTACAGATAAAATAATACGTTAAAAATTATATTTCATTACAAAAAGTGTAGATTTATTTCATGAGGTATAAAAATGTTGTGATAGAATAAATAAGAATGTAATAAAGAAAGTTAAATCTACGTTTACTCCATTTTACATCTTGTCAATGAAACCACTAAAACCGAACCAAGCAGAACCAAAAATATTAAAATTTAATAATCGCTCAAGAAATTTCGGTAGATTTGGTTTTTGCAGATAAATGTAGTAAATCTATTTTCGGATAATCAATAATGCCATCATTAATCTATTTTTACATGGGAATTAATTACATATCCTAGTACCTAAAAAAACATGTTCAAAATCACATTAAAAGTCGTAATAATTCCAACCTTGTATGGAAAATATCGTCATATATGAATCTGGTGGAATTATTTCCAACTAAATTACACTGTGCAGATATTCGGGCGGTTACGAATAGACATCTTGTATGGGAAGCTCGTAAATTCAACTACTTATGCAAAATATGTAAAGTTGCAAGGTGTTACTTTTGTAACAGATTCTGTAATGCTGTAATTTTTTTTTTTTTTTTGTTAATTCTTCTTAATTTTATATATTCTAGCTAATTACTGAATAAAAATTTATAATACAGTGAAAATTCGTTATAAGAAACTTTTTGAAAACGTTTTTTTTTAAAGTTGCCTATATTAAATTTGGTACCAAAGAATATTACTTTTATTTTTTGATGACTTTCACAATCTGTGTAGTAATTTTCATATTTGCAAGTATTGTTAATAACAAAGGAAAATTTTATTATAAGCTGGTTAAATTTCGTGGTGGCAGCTGGAAATTGTTCCTCGAAAATTGATTTGAAATGGTTCAACATTAAAGTTTCTATATTAAATTTGTAAAATTAAAAATTGTCGACTATATCAAGGGTTGCTTATAAAGAAAGTTGCTTATAACTAAGTTTCTTATAATGAGTTTTCACTGTAATTATTTTGTTCAATTTATTGTTATGGTAGTTTTAACACTCCACTAACATTTTCATATTAATATAATAAATTAATTTTATTGATGTCTTTAAATCCATTACTAAAAAAAAAAAAAATATTTAAAATTACTTTAAAACAATTTCTTATAAATAATATAATTAATAACAATTTAAAATTATATTTTTTTGCAGCTGAATATTGAAATTAACTATTTTCTACAAGCTGATCATATAATGGTAAGCAATTTTTATATTTCTAATTACTATACAAAAATCTTATTTTTCTTAAAATATAAAAATAAAAATACTAATTACAAAAATAAATCCATTAAAAATAATTTAATATAATTAAATAAAAAATAATTATACACTTTTGAACACCTCAAAAATTGTTTTACAAAAAACTAAGACGTTGGACTGAATTTATCCAATATGAGAACTTAATAAAACATAAATTATTGAAGACTTTAATCAAATGTGTAAAATTTGTAAAAATTTCCAATCCAAAAAAAAATCTTATCTATCGATATTACAATATAATTCAATAAACAAACATTTTAAATTGCTCTATTAACGTCGATAAAGTTCTATAATAGCGAACACATTTTTCTTCACCTGGTTTTTTTCTTTCACGCCGTATGTGAGCATTGAATTTCATTTAAAGTCTATAGACACCAACACAGTAAAGTTAAAAGATATTAAATGAGATATTATCCGGTAATATTTAGTTAAATGTAGAAAAAGTATATCATGTTTTACAAGCCATCACGTTATCCATTTGCATAAAACTTAATGTTTTATATGATAATAATGCAGAAAGTTTCAAAGTGGATAACTAAAAATATAATAAAAATGGAAGTGTTTTATCTAAATTATGTCGATCGTAGTTTTTAATATTAGATCGTTATTTTTTGTTAAAAGTGTGAAAATTATGGTATTAATTAATAATTATTTTTAAAGTGACTAGATAGAATACAAAGTTTTATTAAGTGTAAAGAGTTTGAGCAAATTATAAGAGCATTATATAATTTAAGATTTAGTCAAGAAACACAATCAGAGCGTC
This sequence comes from Rhamphomyia laevipes, assembly GCA_963920725.1. Lineage (NCBI taxonomy): Eukaryota > Metazoa > Arthropoda > Insecta > Diptera > Empididae > Rhamphomyia > Rhamphomyia laevipes. Next base: position 140,916,917 of record OY987255.1, read on the forward strand.
ACGATAACTTTAATAGCGTTTTTTGCGTTAAAATATATGAAGTTATATGGAATCGGTTCTATTGTTAGCCATAAAATTTGAATTGTTTTTTTATTTTTACGGCGCTAATACGGAATGAAGTTGTTGAGACTATCTTCATCTTCTCTTCTTCTAGCGTTACAGCCCTGGACGATCTGTAGTGTTTTTTAAATTAAACTTAGATTTCTCTGTCTCTTGCATCTGATATCCAGTTTATTAAATTTAGATTTCTGGCCTCATTTTCAATGATATCTTCCATTCTATTTCTCTGCATACCTCGTGCTCTCGATAGTAATATTTTTTATAAATATATTATATTAGTGCTTTTCGTCAGGTACTCTTACTACTTGGCCAGACCATCTCAGTCTTTGCTATTTGATAAATTTTGACTACATCCTTATTTTTTGTTAATTGAAATAATTCTGCGTTACATCTTAAACGTGATTCCCCATTCTCTATCTTCACTGCAAAATTATTATTTTATGAAGTATCCTTTCAAATATTCTTAATATTTTCTTCAGCCTTTGTCTTCTATCCTTTCTCTAATATTTTCTTCTATCCTTTCTTTAACGCCATGTATTGTAATCTCTTGAAATGACGAATATATCATCGGCGTATGCTACGATTTGAGAAGATTTCTTGAATATATTAACTCCTCTATCTGCTCATAAGGCATCGTATATCCAGTATTAGAAAAAACGCCACTTGACTTTAGTAAATTACTGATTGCAACACTTACGCACTTACGACGAACTAGCTATTTAAATGATGAACCAACCACGCTTAATAGAATGTCGTAAATTTAGAATGTCGTAATTGAACATGTGTGTACCGAACTTATAGTACTTGTGTTGCTCCAGATTGATTTCGCTATTGCATTTCATATATTTAGGTAATAACCATTACATGTCATCCCACCGTTTATATATCATATTGAAAATTAGTTGACCTTATAGTATTTAAGTTAATTCCATCAAAATTGAAGGATTCTTAATCATATGCCCAAAGTATGTTATCCATTTGTACTCAGCTTATGCTTATCAAAGCCTCTTCGATATCTAAACATCATTATCATGCTCATGAGTACCTGATAATGTTATTGAAAATGTCTACATAATATTTTTCTGGAAATATCGTACGCACCAGCAGACTGTTAAGTAAAATTTGTAATGCTGAGTTGTAAACTTTCATCTGTAATGCTTCAAATGTATAGATATTTTTCGTGACGAAATTATATTACTAAATTCATGAGTACTGTCAATTGATCCCGACCGTTAATGTCGATTTTTCTTATGTGTTTCTCATCTAAATCATTACTTATAATAATTTTACAACTGCAACTAATTTAAAAAAAAAATCTAATTGATCATTTTTTTAACGATTTTCTATAGAATTTTCCTTCCATAATTTTCACACAAATGAAATTTAATGTACAAATTTAATTTTATTTCTAAATCTTTTAAAATTATCTTTGTAAAACAAACTTTTTTTTTTACATATATTTATTTTAACGCTTCTGCTAATGTTTATTATTAATAATAAATTATTATCTTTTAAATAACTAAAATCTCTGGTTTTAAAAAACCTAATGGAATGGAAATAGAAACAAAAAAAAAAACCTTTTATAAAAATTGTGTAAATAATTTTCTGAATTAAATTGTTATCTAATAAGTTCTTTTTATGAAGATTTAGAAACAAGAATTATTATTGAAATCATAATAATATGTTAGTAAAAGAAGGTGTAAAGATCAATTTATTTTGTTGCAAAAATGTATTTTCAATAATATATTTAGTAAAGCTGGAATCACAATGCCATCATCGCAGTTACCGTAGCGTTGAGAGGAGTTTTAAATACACAGCTTTATATCTAGAAGCAATTACAATAGTGAATGTTGACGGTGAGAGTGTAGTACAATGAATGACCCGACACTGATTGTAAAGAACTTTAAACATTTCTTTTCCAGCTCATACTAAGACACACTTTTGAGATTGATTACTTACTTAATTACTTAACATTACTTATTTATCAATCAATTTTTCAGTTCCATAAGTAAAGCAGTAACTTAAAAATTGAGTAATGATGCTTCACGTGGTCCAGATAATCTACCAGAAGTTAACCTTAAAAACGGTGCAAATTCTTTATCAATTCCATCAATATTTAAATAGTGGACACTTTCACTTTAAAAAAATGAGGTTTTTAACTATTGGCCTATACAAAAGTTTCTACTATCAGCACTGCAACCTGACTGTGACACAATACATACTAAAAGTATAGTAGAACACTCCATGTAAATGAAGTAGAAGCAGCAATTACACAAAAACAAAATAAGGCAACTGCAACTTTGCAGTTACTTTTAAACGGTCGTTGAAGCTGTATTTACAACTTAAATTTATTAACTATATAAATTGTTAAAAATAAATTTATTATTAATATGCTATTTCTGGTTATTATGTAAGGTTACTTTTATAATAAATATTGTTAGTGTAACAAATCAGAATTTTATGAGCGTCTATAGTTAGAAAACATAAATGTTTTATATGTCGAATTGATACAGTCGTGTAAAAATTTAACAATGTTGCAACATATTAAGATGATATTTTCGAGGACAAATTACATTGCTATTATAGAAAATGTTAAGAATTTAAGAAATAAACTTACATTTTCTCAATTTAAAATAACATTTAAGCTATTTCCGCATTTTGGAAGCATAGACCCATATTGATAGAGTTTTCGAAAAAAAATTATTGCAATTTGGACCTAATGGATTCCGAAGCATAAAGTTTCTTTATAGTGAAGAAACTTTTAATTGCAACAAGCTAATGGCGTTTAATAGTAAGACATCTTAGCAAATGGTTTCAATCGTTGGTATTTTTTCCAGTCTTAAAATCAGAATTACATATTACAATTTTTTTTTACTGGTGGTCATTTAAAACTGAACTTAGAGCAATATCGATACCTTGATCGACAGTTGAAACCGGAACCGAATGCATCACTACCGTCTCAATTATTTTATTTATAAATAAATCATTTTAATTTCAAAACACTTCCATCAGATTTGAGTTGATGGGTTCTGATGTTAAACAATCATTAGAGTGGTCCTAAATGAATTATGTGGGAAAATGAAAAGTATCCTGCTTAATTAAACTTAATTGAAATTTGCTTTGATTGTGTAAGCTTTCTTTCAGCATTGATAGATTATTTATAGGACTTTGTATTTGCAGTCCACAATCCAACAATAATTATAATGAAACTGAACTACTCTTAAAATTCAGATATCTTAGCCTTTTGTAAAGCAGATGTGGGATATTGTGATTGTCTCGATGATCATGTCAACTATTATATAGTTGACATGACCTATTACTCCGCCCTGTAGAAACACTTTGTAGACAAACTTAACAATAAAAATGTATTGTAAACCTTTTAATCCTAGCATTAATATAACATTTACTACATTTCAGCGTTGCATATAATTAGACATGATTATATTCAAATTAGACCACTCTTCTTTTCAGTCGATATGGAATATTCTTGTGCCAATGGAGCTGTAAATTATTATTTCAGATCAATCAGAAGCACGTAGAATTTTTTCAGTTCCGAAAAGTCTTAAAATATTACTTAGCTTATGACCCATTCTCAATGACCTTACATCACTTTGTATGAAGATACATCTAATAAGGGAGGTAGTGTTTAACAGGCTGTTATTTTATGTTCATCGTGTAGGGTAGGTGATATGTGATACACCAGTAATGTAAACCAAAATTCAATATTATGAGATACCTAAATCTAAATTCCTCTATATTGATTACAGAAATTATTGGAAAACCTAATCGATTTTCATATGAAAATTTCACTCAAAATTTAATATTTCAATTTTACTATATGATCCAAAAAAAAAAAACACATCTTTTTACTTGTGTAACTGAACCATATTTTACTGAATCATAAATATTAAGAAAAAAAAATCTTCTATTGATTTATTTAAATGCAATTTTGAAGTCTAACATGAAAGATTATTTTCAATTTATGTTTTATGCAAAATATGCTGGAATCGAAAATACACATTTAAATCATGTTTTTGTTGGGTTGCGTATTTCAGTTGCTGAAGCTGTTTACCGCCGAAAAAAATTTTGAATAAAGGTGTAAATTTACCAGATGAAAATTATTTTATAGAGATGGGAATTAAATATAGAAAATTATTGATTTCAATAAAACAAATAACTTTTACAGATTAGATTTATATCAATATTTGCACATATAAATAATTTTTCAATATTTTGTAAATTGTTTTTCAAAAAAATAAAAAATTTAATTTATTGGTTTACTGAAAATTTTGTATGCGAAATATTTCAGTCCGGAAATATTTCAAGTAATAATTCAAAAAAAAAAATTGTTATTAAAATTTAAAATCTTCTGATCATTAATTTTAATAATTTCCATATTTTTCATAAATTTCAAATTAAGAATCCAATTAAAATTTTTAATGTTTTCGTCCTACATTAGAGAACTCCCAATCCCAAACCAAAAAATTTATAAGAAACCCAAGTAAATTTATGAAAATAATAATTAATTTGGCGATTTATTTGTTCATGTTTTCTGTAATTTGTTGACTAATTTGTCATCATGCAGTGTGAAATACAATTATTTAGCCTAAAGACAAGAGGTTTAATTTAAATATTTCCTACCACAAGTCAGTAGGAGTATAAAAGCAAAAAATAACAGCCTTAAAATTTTTGATAATAAATTGACTACAAAATTTTTAAGGATGGAATGAATATAAAAAGTAATCCTGCATTCCCAAAAAAAAATTGATGTTAACTTCAATTCATTACCGAAGTATGTATTAATTTTGTCTTATACATTTTAGGCGGAAATATGGAGAAATCATTGTAATGGAGAATTCGATGGAAAAATTAAATTTTCTGATGTTCTCGGGAGTCCAATTTCCTGGTGCTTATTTTGTAATTGATTTGAATGAAATTTGGCAACACACCTTTGTTTCCCAATTATGTCTATAAAATTTGAGATGTTTCCAGAAAATTTCTGGGTTTTATAAAATATTTGTTATGATAATCCTTTGAGGTCTGAAATGTTATATATTTTTCTCAAATGATTTTCTATATCCAACAAATTTCACGTTTTCATTAGCCCCTAATTTTTTTTTAAGGATGATAAAATTATCTGTGGGTTGAATGAAAATCTGTTTAAAATAATTGTTGGTCAGTTGACTGCCCCCGGAAATTATAATATAAAGAAATTAATTTTTAAATTATATTTTAATTTTGAAGTAGCTAATTAATTTTTTATTTTACATTTGTGAATGTGGGTAGAAAGTTTAATTTAAAAGAAATATAATTTTTATAAAACATTTTTTTATTAAAAATTATTTTATTGAAAATATTTAAAGAAGAATTTCTTTATAACACAAATATTAAAACTCGCTCCGAAGATTATACACTATGACAATTTGGTTCTTACGACTATTAGTAAATTGAAATTACCCCTTAAGACTATTCACTACGACAAATTTTTGATTAGAAATATTTTCACATTTCTTTCAACTATTCACTATGATAAATTGTTGTTTGCCACTCCTAAATATCGTTAAACATTTTAAGGATTTCAATTTAACTATGAAAATTTTCTTTGACTTACCTTGTACATAAATTATACCTGAACCGAAAACGAAGACATAAAAATTAATTTAAATTGTTCAACAACATTAAAACATAAAAATAAAATTAACTTAATATCTGATATTAATTTAATTCAATACAAAAAAAACTAAAATTATTTATTGATTTTTCTGTTGATTTTACAAATCAAAAATCCATCAACTTATAATTATTATTTATTTCCCTCAATCAAAGAAATATCAAAAAAATTAAATGGATCTGGCCATCAGGTAGCCAGAAAAAAATAATGAAATTATTTAAATTGTTTAAACTGGGTGCCACCATCAGATCGAAATTTCATAATTTTTAATAGTTTCCATAGTAAAACTATATAATCAAAAAATGAATCTTAACAAAACATAAAAAAAAAAAAAAAATATTTTTAGGGCGTTCGAAGATGAAATTTCCAAAAGATACAAACACAATTTTTTTATTGTGTAATTTGAATTTGAAACATATTTTCATAACTGAGACGACCAGCATCAGAGTGAAATTCATATAAATAAATTGTATTCGAAAATTTTTAGTTGATTGATAAATAATGAAGTATGAAAATATTTTATTTAAATTACATGTTTTCACTTTAAGAGCTCATTTTGTTGTCTAATTTAAATAAGATGAATGGTAAATGAAAATTAATAAGTATATAAGAGTTCAACTCTAATTTTTAAACCTAAGAGTAACAGAATGATTCAAATATCCGAAATATTTGTTGATAAACTATTGTCACAGGAGCAAGATTACGATTTTACGATATTTTCGTCATGAAAATATCATTTCGAGACCCCTATTGTACTGTTCACAGAACGTAATCTCTCCATTCACACCTTGCACATCCTGTCAATGCCTAATTTTCATCGAATAATATTCATGTAATACACATAGATCCTTATTTCCTTAATGATTGATACCAGCTTCTTAATTCCTTAATGATTGATACCAATTTCCTACTTGCATATTGAGTGATACCAGCTTCCTATTTGCCAATTGAATTATATCCAGCTCTATCCGGACTATTTTAATCAACTTATTCAATATTACAAATTTTATTAATCACATTGTATCGTGATGATCAACAGCCCCAAAGAAGATGTTCCTCTTCTTCCTCTTTTCTACACTAATCCAGAATTCGGTATTGTCAACCTATTGCAGCTTCAAACATTAATGTTACTATTATTTTTGATTCTATAGCATCCTGCTCTTATTACACGCTTTAAAAAGTTGATCTGTAATGTTTTACAAAATGATTCTTTTATTTCTATGTTGCAATAACTCAAAATATGATAATCCAAATTAATCTAACCTTCAAAACAATAACATTTTTTCCCATAGTCTATAAATCAAAATGCTATGCGTATTCGCTGTTGGCATTAATAAGCTTATTTCAAGCTAAGTAGTAGCCTTCAATGCAGTTGCCAGGAATTAATGCTATTAATCTATCTAAATGGTTTGATTTATTTCTAATTACATCCAGTATTACAAAACTATTTAAAAACAACAATTAATATTTTAAACAATACCGAATATCGTACTCCACAACACAATCATCACCGCTGGCTAAATTTGTACAATTACATAAAATATTATATTAATTATGGCTATTTACATGATCCTGAAATTTATTCATGGAAAAATTCAAATTTTTTACTGGCGGTTTAGTTGGTTACAAATTAAATTTTAATTTAATGAAAAAAAAAAACTATACATCAGAGATGGTGAAAATCGATTTCACAGCTTGATGCTCTTACAAAAAAAAAAAAAAAATTGGACAATTTCTCTTTATTAATTTTTAATAAATATATGTATACAAAAACATAAAATAAAAAATATTATGCTGCTTTTAAAAGAGATCATCATAAAGATAACATTATTTATAAGCTCACCGTATGAGTAATATTTGAAAATTATATTCTGGGGCATTATAAATTTATGTTAAGTGATTGGTTTTTTGTTACAAACTGCACAACTTATTTGCACAAATTATGCTGCCTTGTAAGAAATCACGCGTTTTTTTTTTCATTGACTTTTGTGGTAAATATATTCAACGGGTGGGATTGTAATCAACCCGCATTATAACATTTAGTCAGCGGGGATGCTCTACAAAATGAAAAATAATATAAATAGTGTCTAATGTAATATTTGACCTAAGTATTATATTTGTTGGCATATGAATTAAAAATTAAATATTATTAGATAAATTGAGTATATTAAATTTTGGTGTGAAAAGATTTTATGATTGGAAAATATAAAATTGGATTTAATGAAGCATAATGGATAATCAGGAAAAGTCTATTTTAGTATTAGCTAATATAATAACTTTAAATGGTGTGTTGTCATAAAGAAAACAAAATCGATCTAGCTATTTTGATTTACTGACAGTCGAGTAATATTAACTCTTTGGGTCTTTGAAAGAGGAAACTTCTTCGTTTGGTTCCATTAATGTTAATGTGGTTTGAAAAATGTTATAGAAGTATTCTCCACGGCCTGTATGAGCCAATAGATCATCATTATCGGGATACTAAAGGTATATATATGATCTACACATAACAAATTACAAAACTGAAAGAAAATTAGATGCATGCGATAAATTGCTTGAAATGAATTACTGACTATAGCGACGAATTTCCAATGAGGTGTTCCTTCATATTCCCTAATTGATATAAAATATCTTTCGGTGGTATCACTTATAAGTAAAATTTCATTTTCACTAATATTAAATCTTCTATTTAATGTTGTAGAAAGGGTCGATCATCATCATCATTAATCCTCCTTATTTAATGTTTAGTTATTATTTTCGTGAGGTCAAGAGCAAGTTTTATTAAAACAAGTTTTATATGAATAATTTTTAATAAAAATAGAAGAAATTACAATGAAATTGTAACAAAAGCGATGTAAATTATGTAAATTTATTAATGATATCAAAATATTTACAATACCAATTTTTACAGTTTTTCTTTAAGAAAAAATTGTCCGTTTAATAGGTAGTCTAAGGGGTTTATTACTTCAAAGAAATTCAATATATTGTATTGTTGTCTAATCTCTGTAATGGTATGGAATTCGAATTAAATAGTCTCCATGTAATTTTAATCAATGGGGAAAAAAGACTAAGAATGGGTAAAAACTTTACCTTCCTGTATTGCAAATAGCCACATTTCAAAACAATGGAACCAAGAAACCAAAGTTCGAAACAAGGTTTAATCCAACATATTTAAAATAAATATTATAATTATGTAGAGTAGTTTAATTATGTATAACTTCTTTGCAATGGCATTACATCCCAAATCGAGCGATGCTCTCCTTTAAGAGGTTTTTTGACAATTTATTGCAATTTGAACCTACTAAATACATATTGCTAATTTTGTACCTCATTTAAAATTTGTAACGACATCGATGTCTCTGCAGTTGAACCCGGCACCTAATCCATGACAGCTTAGCACATTACGAAGAAAATGTATTTGTCTATATGATAAAAAGATGTATTTCTAAGCAATGGAAGGAGTAAGAAGTACAATGGTGTTAAGTAGTTTGCGGATGGAAGCTGTACATTTCTTAATTAAAAATAGAGACATCTTTTTAACCAATGGTAGGAAGAGACCAATATTCGATTGTGCTGTAACCCAAATTATGTCAATATTTTTATAATTATGTGAGAAGGAATTTATTGAAAAGATAATAATGATCCCCTTATTTTTGAAATACACATTTAAACAAGACTAAAAACCAAACAAAAAATGGTTAAATAAACGCGATGACAAATTGTTTCGAATTTAAAGACAATTCAATGGTCTATTCAAAGATTTTTTGTTAACCAAAATCAAAATTCATTTAATTTTCTTATATGTTTCAAATTGATTTTAAATGCATATATTATAAAGAAGAAAAAATCCAAATATGGGAAAATTTAAAACAAAAACCAAAAAAAAAAATAAAGAAAAAATATTTTAATGTCCTAAGGATAAAAAGTGGATTTAAAAAAAATACAAAATAAAAAACTTAATAATAAACGCCGCCGTTGTAAGAGAAAACCTCTACTGACCTGGTGCCTTGTTTTGAAGCTGCTGTTATATTGTTAGCTGTTTTTTTTTTTGTTATTGTTATGGTGTTTCTTCTTCTTTTATAACCCAACTTTAAAAAATGTTATTACAAATTCTACCGAAATCATAAATCAAAACAAAGACCAACAATATAAAATGAGAAAAAGTATATGAAGTTTGAGAAGAAGATGATACCAAACCAAACATAGAGAAATATTTAAAATGTTATTACACTTTTACTAAATATAATATCCGTTTGCTTCCCACATTCTTCCGTGACGGTACGGTATACAAAAAAAAAAAAAAAAAATTTGTAATTTTTAAGGTTCCATTCATACTTGTAAATATAAATGAAATTGTATAATTTTTCTTTTGCAGAAATTTCATGAAACCCTGACCGATATTGATTTTATAATTCAGAATTTTTCTGATTTTTTATTTCTGGGTTAATGCTAGAAAATAGTGGATGTATTTGCTGACTGGGTAATATTATGAGAAAATGTTGGAATAATTGATGTGTTAGATGTGAAGAATTTATACCCAAGAAATTTTAGCTTATTTGAAATAAATTCAATAAATTAATTTTTACATAACACAAATATTTCATATCTGTACTACCTTCATATATATGCGGAATTCCTCAATAATTCTGTAGTAAAAGAACCTTAGTGCGACCACATAAATAAATTCTTCTCCGTTGGATCAGTCCGATGGAATTCAGCATTCACCAATTCGGGGTAAATTTATATACTGTGATAACGTAACGAATATCAATTAATATTCTATAATTTTACACAAAATGTATATTCGAATGTAATTGAATTTTGAAGGATTTCCGTCCGAACGGATAACGTCAAAAGAAACATTCTTTGTTGGTCGATAAAACCGAGCCGGAAAAAGGCTTTACAATTGTTCGACAAAACATTAATGTAGAAAATATATAATGGCAACATGGCAATATTTGAAGAACATTTGCCATGTTGCCATTATCATTCACATATAGATTGAGCATTCTTCATTCTTAGTGCACGAACAGAATGACGCTATGAGCGGTGCTGTAGTGTGGTTGTTGTTGCTTTTTATATAAAAATACACTACAACACAGCTTCCAGCACCGCTCATAGCGTCACTCTGTTCGTGCACTTATAATTATATGTGATTTTTAATGGCGACATTTCAATGCTCTTGAAATATCGAAAAGAAATATTGTTTATTTCCAGGGGTAATGAAAAACATATATAAAATACACATTTGCAAAACTTACTGCACTGTTTCCTGTTCGTACTTTCAATTAATTTGTATACATTAATAATTATTAACATTATTCATTTTAAAAAGTTAATATTATTTTTGTTTTAATATCATCGTCACCTTGACTTGCATTTGTTTTTGAATATAAAAATGCACCATCAAAAATTGAATTTTATGAAGATTACTTTACAACAACAACACCAAATATTTAACACGATTTGAACTCATTCTCAGTATTATAAATATCTATAATACATAAATTTATTACAATAATAATTTTCTATGCAAATTACACTCCGCAGTCTATCTTTAAAATAATATCAATATCACTTAATAAAGTAGCTAAGAAATATTATTATAATGAAAAATTCCATTAGTGATTCTCTATTATTATTATTATGTTTATAAGGTGGAGTGAAGGGTAAAATCACGATTATTATCATTATATCAATTTACCATTAAACTCTACTATATATAAAAATATTCGGTGCTTTTTTGATCCCGTAAAATATTAGATATAATATGTACAATAAATATGTAAATCATCAATATAATAATAGAGAGTTAAGCTTTTATTAGACATAGACTAAAATTAGTTAAAAAAAACAATAAATAATGACTTTAAAAATATCACGATTTTAACGCAGTGTAGCTTCTGTTTAGTATGATATCTATTATATATTTATTACAATAAAATATGAGCTACTGTGCTAGTGCTATTAGTATATTTCATCAGTTATCTGTTGCGAGATTGTTGGTCCTCTTTAGTTAATGCTTTGACGGACACAATTTTGTTCACGTGATTCAGCTATAGCTGAAACAATAAATCACATGATCAGCTCACTGTATTTCCAGTTGGTGTCCGCGAACGTGTTAAGGCAGAAGAACGAACTTCTGGCTCTAAGAGAAATCCATTACTCAAGAAGTGTGTTAACCTTTTCAGGCTACAGCCTAGCACTATTAGAGGGTGTGCTCTCCAGTTTCTTCATCATCCGAATAGAACCGATAGTCACTTTTTCCTAAACTCCGATTTGGTTTATGTTATTTTTGAGAAATCTAAAAATCACTTCCCTTGATGTATCGCCTGAGATGTTTTTCCTATAGGTTGATTTCTTGTTATTTTCCCATTCGCTTATTTCCTCCATTATGTGATGGCTTTTGGAAATGCAGCAGAATGGTTCAGGGTAAGATAAAAACAGATATTTTTATTTTACCCTGTTGAAAGTTTGTTAATTCGGTTAGCCATAATTTTTATATCACGGGTACAACCTGTAATTTTCAGTTAATTCTTCTCGATATTGAAAAATCATATTTGAATTGTGTTTTTTGTCCACTCTATTTCAACTGGTCAATAGACATCTTAGTTTCTGCCATTTGATAGTAATATCCAAGCATAATTAACGAACTAAGCTTTTACTAGGCCAATTGTGCACTTTCAAGTTTACCTTCACCAGGCTAATAAGATGGGAATAATTAACTAATCCCAGTCGTTTTCTCGACCAAATTTAAAGAAAGATGCACAACTTTAAAATCTTACTTCATGCGAACATTATGGCGGTACCATGCATATAATATATCTCCGATAACAGTGTGCCCGAATTAACTAAAAAGTAATTTCTTCGTGACACTTAGAAATCTTTAAAAATTATTTCACTCTTCCTATAGTTAACGCAAAAACTTATTTCCGTATTTTAACCAAAATTATCCGTCGCTTTAAATATTTCAAAACGATTATTTTATTAAAAATACCTGTCGTCGTGATGTATGAATATTTCTGTAGGCAAAAAATAACCTTCGATTTTGATAAATAAATATCATTAATAATTATATGATATCAAAAAACTGCGATTTCAAATTCAATAAAAAGTTGATCTTATATCATCACTTAGAAAATTACTTTAAATTTTTATTATTTACTTAGTTAATGATTTTAAAGAATAATATTAAAAAAATATAAGGAATTTTCAATTTTTATTGTTAGAGTCAGGTTGACGACGTCAAAATAGTGAATAGTCATAACCCTGATTTAAATCGTGACAAATAAAAATAAAAAATTTAGTATATGAAAATATTTTAAATTAAAATTTTATTTATAAAAGTTATTTGCACGATCTTTGAGTGAAATATAAATTTTAATCAATTTGAGAATTGTTGAATTTATAAAGGAAACAATCAAACTTTGAGCCTTAATAATTTTACGTAATAAACTTCGTCCAGTTTTTAATTCCAATTATAAACTGAAAATTTCTCTAATATGTAACAAAATTCTTCTCATTTTTTCTTTTCCTTCCACAACTTAGGATAAGTTTTAGCATCCTTCGCTACGTTTCTCTTGTGCAAATAACTTCTTCTGATAGTTTCTTCAGTTTCCAATTTGAATAAGGCACATTATCAACATTATCAAGATCCATTTGAAGAGTAACTTCTTTTTAAAGTAAAGATTTTTTACGTTGTTGGACCATGTCCTGTTTATAAGGTAAATAATGGACGAAGCATGTTTAAAGTACAAAGCGATACGCTTTTACAACCTCTGCACAACTAATCAGTATTATCATTTGTAATCATTATACGATTGTTATGTACTTGGGGAGGCACTCGCCCGATCCAGATACAATCACCTTGAACACGGTTTCTTGGAACCTACGGAACTGTCGTCGAACCCACTTAAAATCATTATATACTTCTTCGAAAGTATTAGGGGTTCTAAACTAAAAGGAATTTCACAATAGACCCATAGTGGCGGCAGTGATTCGGGACATATGGTAGGTACCTACCTAGACCCTATGTAATCTTATCTAATATACTTTAGAAAGCAGACAAAGAATTTGCTAACAGTGTGATTTCCACATCAATCATTTCGTCTACAATACACTACATCGCTAAATATAGATCATTATCTCAGCCTTGTCCACCTATTTATGGAAAATTATGTACCAAAACGACTTACAAAATCAGATTCAAAGATTTTTCTGTCGGCGAGAAATTTCCATCAAAAAACTTTAAAGATTTTATTATTTTTAATTACAAAATTCGAAATAATTTTCGTTGTTGTTTTAAATTGACTTGATCAACGAAATTAATGCATCACAATTTAATAAGACACTTTTTGATAATTTCATTTAACACGCGCAAAACTTAAAAATATTTAAAATATCATCACGCAAAGCTCAATAATTTGCTTCGTTTTTCTTCTTTTTTTATTGGGTTACCGCGTTTATAGTTTTTGATTGATTTATGAAATTTATTGATACGATAATTTCCACACCACCAGGCCAAAATAATTCAACAATAATAAATTTTTGTATAAATGTTACATAAGTTAAAAACTTGTTGGACATTCAATTAAAATGAAATCATCTTCAGTGAATGAATCAAAAAAAAAAAAATTTCCCTTTGTACATTTTTTTATTACATGATTGTATAATTTTATGTTGGTTGGATAGTAGAAATAAGGTCATTTTTAATTTATACTGTGCCCAGAAGCAATTTAAGTCAGGAAAATAAAGAAATTTTATATTGGAATTTACAAAAAAAATATTTAATTTTTAATCTAAATGTTATCAAATTGAATTTCATATTCTCATCATACAAATCTTATATAAATGAAATTGATTAGTATTAAATTTTAACATAACATTTTTAAGACGGAATGAAATCGGTTTGCCTAATTAATTTGGTGTTCTCATTAACAAACTAATTTAATGTGGGTTCAAGTTCAAGGTCACGAACATCAGCCAAATAAAAGTTTTCATGGAGTATTTAGATCACAGTATTCCTATTCGGCTTGATACGACATAGTAGTTGCAGGGGGAGGACTGAAAATGTTGGATTACAAATTGTTTTATCGTGTAAATAATTTCGACGACTGATAATTCCGTATTGTAGAAGTAATTCGGTATGAAAGAATAGTATTATTGCCCTGCTCTGTAACCATGCAATTTGCAACTTTAATTTCAAACCAAAACTATCAAACAAAAAAAATACACTGCTTCTCTGAAGGATTTGAACTGGTGGATTCCCTGTATAGATCTGTGGTATTCCGTTGTATGGCAAGATGGAACCTTAATCTAGAATTATTATTGAGTTAGTTAAAATGTATACAGTAGAACAATTATAAATCATACTTAGCTAATGGTTGGAACAAAGTTTGATATGATACATAGAATTTATAATGTTAGACAGAAAAAAGTTAGAATTCAAACAGATTCTAATAACTGGAACCGAAAGTGTAATTTAATTAGACAGAAAATTTCTTATGGACAGAATTAGTGCACATAGCTACTTCAGTGGTTCGCGTTTTACCTGTTTTCGAATAAATTCTAGTAGATGTATAGACAAATTACTAATAATACCTTCTATTTTTTATAATTAAATTGGAAATTCTTATAGTAATTATAAATTATAGTAATTATAAATATCTTTTTAATTCATTACTCAATAAATTCTTGAAAAATTGTTCTAATTTTTAAAAAAATGAAATATCTATTAAATTATTATGGTATTTTCCTTCGAATTTTCCTACATAAAATTTTCCATTTCAATGATTTTATTATGAAATTTTTATAAGATTGATCTGATAATATAAAAAAAAAATCATTCTTGATGGATTATAACAAATTAGAATGTCATTTTCAATTAGGTTGAAATAGAAGCTATTTAAATCAAAGAAGAAAATTCGGAAAATCGAAATATCTAGTGATACCAATAATAATAAATGATGAAGTTGAGTAATTAAAATTGGTTTTCCGTATACTATGTTATTTATTCGAAACATTATAATATAGAAATTTCGTCACCTTTTTGTGTTGTGACGTAAATATGACGTCGAAATTTTGATGCATTGACAGTGATCCTTTAGTAAGCTTATCTGAAATATTTCTTTCCCTGCAAACATACATATTACAATATTGATGCACCAAAAAGAAATATTTGTATTGCAAATATATTTTAAGTATTTTTACTTAATTAAGTTTTCGAAGTTCTCAAGGTATCAGTCAAAAATTCACTAAATATGTCATGTTATACTTGCCATTGAGTGGTTGAGCTCCCTCGATGGAACCTTAGGACCGAATGCTAAATTTCTAAATTACATTTACCAAAAGTTGTAACATTCTCGGTTACTTCCTAATATGACAATTCAAAATACAATGCCGGAAAAAGTTATTTATTCTTACAGTTCAACATTTCCAACTATAAAATTGTCTCTATTTCATTATTCACACCAGATTTATGTTAACAAAAACATTTTATTTTGAACAAATAAACATTAAAATTTTCATAAAA
Source organism: Rhamphomyia laevipes (assembly GCA_963920725.1). Taxonomy (NCBI): domain Eukaryota; kingdom Metazoa; phylum Arthropoda; class Insecta; order Diptera; family Empididae; genus Rhamphomyia; species Rhamphomyia laevipes. The sequence goes on from OY987255.1 coordinate 140,933,176, forward strand.
TTTTCAATTTAAATTTTTATTTTTTTATATTTTATTGAAATTGATTTTTTTATTTCAAAATTTTAATACTTAATGGCCGATACACAGCTCGTTGTCATAATATAAAATGTTATAAAAACTTTAGTTCACGAATACCAAGTGAAAACTTTAATTACAAAGCTATAGTAGCATAAATGATGAATAATTTTTTTTCATTTATCAATCATTTCCCGTAGAGTCTTGGTGACCACATTAAAATTTAACTTAGATAAGTTGCGTACCAGCCATTAACATCCAAACTATCTATAAAAAAAAATAATAGCTAATTTTAAAATGCGTGTTAAATTAAATCAACAATTTTCTTGTGTAAAAACAATTTGTTTTTATATAAGATAATTGGAAATAAGTGTAGAAAATTATATCTCAAGGGACTCCATTCAATATTATATAGTTCTGTTCTATCCTTAATAAATGTTCCTATAGTATCTAATTTGATTTTAGACTGGATTTAATTTTTAAAATCATTATAGTTTTACTGTATTAGTGCCAGCAAGACAAGACCAAAACCAAAACTCTTTAAACTTGTATAGCTTTTTTAATTGCTTTCTCCTCATGGCTTTTCAACAAAATGTTTCTGACATTCATTTTGTAATTTTTGTCATGTCGTGCGATCAAAATGATATTTTTGTTTAATAATTTGTTATAATAACTATCCGACTAATAAGCGATAACTATAAGTTTTCTTATCACTTTAAGTATAGATAATCATCAGAATTATATTTTTTTTTATTGTCGGACTCTTGTAATTTGTTATACAGCCGATATGATCAGAACCATATTAATCCAAACATTTTGTATTCAATATTAATCGGCTTTGTAAAAGCGAATAACTAAATGAACCTAAGGGAATTTGTATCTAGACTGTCGTATTATTTAGTTTGTTGTTTTGTACCTGGTAACTTTTTATTTGTAGTTTCTTTTTTTTTATAGTTTTGTTATATTGTTGAACGTGTTGAATTTATATATTATTTTGATTTTGACAAAGAGACAAGGAAGACATATTTTTTTCTTCTTCTAAATTACCAACCGACAGACAAGTTTTAATCGGAATTAGTTGTCATTTTCAGTATAAATTCTTATCTTAATGTTTAGTGGTGAGTGCGGCATTTTAAGGACAACACAAAAAAAAGAACAATTAGTTTTGGCGCAGGTTAAAGTTAATCTTTAACCAAATTTAGGGTGACCAGATAATCTAGTAAACCATGTATTTGGTTATTATCATATTGGTTATTATCATATTATCATATTCTATAGAACCATTATATTTCATTCGGTGGCCAGCGTGAAGCATGGGTAATAATAATTTACATCTTCACTATCACCATTTCCAAGAGGTGGTAAGTTCTTTCATCTATTTTGGAAATTAGACGGTTTTAGAAAGCTTTTAAATCATTAATTATTAAAAAAATATTAATTACTTCTACTTCTTCTTTGAAATTATATACATAACTCTTTGCCTGCAACAGAAACGGATTTTGTGATCAGGATTCATGGAATTATATACTTACGAGTACTTATTCTTTGAAATTATACATACATTTTTTAGCTACAACTCACTAAAGCTTTTGTGGTAAGAAACGCTATTAAAAAATAAATTAACAAGGGTTGAAAAATACTTCTAAGGTTTTAATATGTATTATTGCACGCTTCATAATCTTTCAAACTGAAATTGCTGCCAGAAACAGTTGATATCGTAATTTTAATAAAGTTTGAATGGTCGGTCACTGAATTTTAATATGCGTGGAACGTCAGGCAGCTGAAATCTAGTACAGTTTCAACGAAATCTTAGCTAGTGAAGAAAAGCAAAGAATTTCTAAATGATTTTGTCTACATAAGTGGTTAACTGGAAACAGTTTGATTCCAGGTCATAACGAACATCACCCGGAATATTAACTAAACATATTACCCACTATGAATTACCAAAAGGTTAGTAACGATACCGAAAAACAACATATTCTTTGGTGCTTTCCAACCATGTGTTATCACACAAAACCTTTTTAGGGTATACCATGCGTCAAAAAGATAAAGAGTTTTCTAAGTATGAACAATTCAATGGCTCGAAGGTGAAGCACTATTTCTACTGCCCACTTTTTACTAGGAAAAACGCGGCGATATTAGGACAAATCTCCATTGTTGAAAACTAAAACACTTGGAATGTTATTTAATTACAAATCTGTCGGAAGCAGGTAAAGTGAAACCGCTAAATTTCATCTCACACATAAAAGAAGTAGAATGGGTTGATGTGCTAGGATACAACGGAACTAAGTGGCTTCGGTACGTGCAAGTTTTAACCACTTAGCCGCACGTACATAAACCATTTTCCTAAAAATTAGTCCCATTATTGCTATTTTAGACACTTACTTCTTCTTTGTAATGAGGTATCTTTCATCCTGATCCACAATTTTAAATATCTATTTCCAGGACTTCTAATTTTCTGCGCATTCCTGAATCAATAAAAATATTTAAATCATCAGACAAATTGTGTTGACAAACATTTTCTTATATTATTGTCAATAAAATATAATTTAAAATGCTACTCTGAAACATTTGCTACAATCACATTTTATGTTGCGACATTAATTAGTCTTGAAAGAATAATTTTTTTTTTAATAAAATCGTGACTGGTTTTGATTAATTCATTCTTTGTGTATCTTCCCTATATAGTATATAAATTTTATGTATTTACATAAATATCGCATGTCCTGAACAGTAAATTGTTTATAGTTTTGACAATTTAATATTATGTTAATCACCTTCATTATCATTCGTAATTATCTTGTTATTAGTTAGCATATTTACTAAAAAATTAAAAAATTATTATCATAATAATTATGTGACCTTGTGTATAAAGTTGCTTTTCCAGCAAAACGTTTTAAAATTTGAATTGTAAATTTCGTTTGACCATAAAAAGTGAAAATATGTTTCGAAATTGAAAGTCTTATATTAAGTAAATCTGTCATTATTTGTAATTAAATTTATTATTAATATTGACCGCGTGCAGGAATTCATAAATAAATTCAAGTCCAACTACCATCGATTCTGAAGTGAATTTAGTATTAGTAATACCATTTTATTAAACCACGCCTGATGAATAAATTTTTGTATTTCTATAATACCATAATTTTGCTATAGCCCACAACCAATAGTAGCGCTGCATTTTGTTAGAGTTTTATTGAATTAAATTTTATTTTTCCCTACTTTTAATTACACGATTTCACTTCTCAAATCGCTTAACAAAATAATCTAAAATGGTTCGTTCAAGTAGCGTATTTTGGTTTTTATGTATTTTTATGTTTTATGTATAATAACTGTCTATGTATCTAATATGTATTAATAATTATGTATCTAATAAGTTACTGGCTATGCCATGTCGTGTGTTCATTTAATTTCTTTCATTGCGTGTAACGTGATATGAATTGGTAAATGAAAATGGACAATTTTTTCAGGTTTTTGGTTCTATATTATTGTTTGTTGGCGGTGGGTGGTATTTTTTCATTACCATAAATAAATGTTAATTATTTTAGCTATTAAAAAATTTCCTAATCTTTTTATAAGATAAAAGTTGTCATTAAAAATTGACTTTCTCGCGAATAGGTAAACAATATAAATTATGAATTTTTGGTTCATTTTCCTTTTCCATATTGGAAATTAAATTTTATTAATATTCACAATTAATTTTGTAGTGTGCTGGTTAAAATTGCAACGATTCCTGCACTCAATTTAAGGTACATTAGTTAACGTAGAGGCGACCTTCAATAATAGTGCAAATTGCATCCAGAAATACCGCGTTAATATAATATAATCGTGATGGATTTTTGTGGTGTTCATTAAATTGCAAAATGCCATGAATTTAATCACATTTTAGTATATGCATACGTTTATCAAGGGGCGTCCTTCTATAAGAGTGCAATGGAATTCAAATAAATTAAATGCAAGGTGAATAAATTTTGTTGTTTATTAATTAGATGATTTAAATCAAATAATGCCTGATAAATAACCACCATTTTCCGCACTATTGGCCTTTTAAAATCCCGTTTTGCATAACAACACGCAACGTATATCTCTATATCGTCCTGATTTCAGCTTAGATGTTGGTCTTAACCTTAGCTGTTCTATATTCCGAGGCTTGTTTGAATACATCTGCTCTTTAAGAAAACTCCTTAAGAAATAAAAGGTAACTAGCAAAATAATTATAATTACATTTATTAATTTTTTACTTATTAATTAAGGAAGCTCCTGTTATGTAATGCATGTGCGGTGACCCTAATCTGCTGGAATCACATGTTGTATGTTAACAGGGCTTACAAAATAATTTATCATATCACAGTACTTGTCCCCATTCACCGTCACTGCATTGTCAATATCTTTTTTTTTTAAAATTAGCGACCGATAATCCATTCAGTTTTCAATCCATACCATAATGTACACTTTAGCGTGTGAAATTTGCGAAAGTGCGCTTCCTATACTCATAATTAAGGTAAGATCTTTGAGTTATCCACCATTTAAAAAGTAAAATTCTAAAATTTGTTTTGTAATCGATGGACATAGCCAACTCTTTACGTTAAATAATCTTAAGACCAGTTCACATTTTGCTTTATGCTGATTACTTAAGAAATTTGAACCAGCTGACATCTACATAATAAGTGCAATTGTCTCTCATTGATATATCTCCACAACCTTTACAATAATCATTTGACAAAAGTTTGATTATTAGTCGAATTCATATGTGATTTATTTAATACCACGAGGTTAAATATTTCATATTTCAACAATAATTATTGTCAATAAAGATAAAAACAAAAATTTGAAAACTCAAATATAAAACTTAACAAAGTAAACAAAAGTTAACTATATAAAAATACCTTAACTTTAAGGAATTCATATTACAGAAGATTAGGTATGCCCAATACCATAAATATAATGTATTCGTAGAAGGTCTAATGTAATTCAAAATAATTACAATTATAATTCCCTTTATAAAAGTCAATTATTTTGTCCTTGACAATGACAATGCAATGTTGTGTGTACTGTGTTCCATTATTTTGGTTTCTAGTATAATATTTGTTACAGAAAATTAGAAGCAGTTCATCTATAGTTCCTGATGGATATAGTTAATAAAATAAACTCGTTATTCTTATAAAAACAAACTATAATAAATCAAAAAAAAATTATGGACTCTTTTTTTATATAAATTTGAACTGACAGACAGAAAAAAAAATGTAACAAAACTTGAATTTGAAAACATGATAAAAATTAACATTTAAATTAATGATCTCAACACTTATCCTTTTAAAATAGTTTTTAACAAATAGTCCTTATGAAAATATACATTTTAAATTTATAAAAAAAAGGATCTGGACAAAGTTTAATTAAGGGTATACAAATGTTTACGATTTTCTATATAGTACGATAAAATATTTGACATTTATTTCACCCTATTTGACTTGATTAAAGAATTGAAGGGAAAAATATAAATTTTTATAGGTTATTTTAATAAGTAAATATATTTAAAAGGATGTAAAGAGGAGGATTATAATTGATTACAAAATAAATTTATATAAATATTTTGTAGAATGTCCTTTATATATTTTGGGTAATGTGAAATTTCAATGCCAAAATAAATGGATATAGAGCGAAAATGGATTGTATATAAAACTCCCGAAACCATTGAAGAAATTGGTTTCCTATTTTAATGGAAATCGTCACATTTTTCAAAAAGAATCAGAAAATAACAATAAATTCTAAAATTATTTAAATCATATTAGATTATTCCTATTGGCCATTATAGTTTCTATTCTGACCTCTCAAACTTCAATGAAACTTCTACAATATTTTAAAAACTAAACATATTTTCTAACTAAAATTGATACATTTTTGTCAGTTTTATAAACCATGACTTCACTTTTTTAGATCTAACTTTTTGTATAATTTAAAATTAATTTTCTATGTAAATTATTTCTTTGGTTCTTCTATTTCATGAAGCTACAAATTACCGGCGGTCCATTTTTTCTTTAAAATTGGTAGCTAAACATTACCGGCGGTCGGCTTTTTCAATAATCCTCACAATTATGTAATTTTTAATATTGATAAATCCCGGACAACCAAAAACGGTCCAGATTAAATACTGTTCTTCTCCAGTTTAATTACTTTAGGTTTAGATTAATTATGTATTCCTGAGAAAGATTTAACTCAACGTTACAGGAAAACTAAATCTTATAAACTGAGGACAGATAACTAACTACTTTACAATATGCCCTGTTCATTTAGATGAGTTATTTACTCTTAAATTACTTGATTATTCCTTTGTAAAGGCATTTAACTATGTAAAGTGTGTAATCCTAATTCAAAGCTAAAATGGTGCTTCAGATTAAGTAAGATTACCATATAAAATTCACCTAAGCTTACGATGAGATTATGTCAAAATTCCTCTGAAGTGATACGCTGTTAAAGATTACTAATTTTCATATTAATTACCACATTTTAATCAATTAATTAGGTGATCTCGTTAGTAATTTATCTAAAAAATGACATCATTAATCTTTAAGATTTAACATTTCAATAAATTTATAATAATTTGATCAGAAATTTAATATTTTAATTAATAATCTTAAATTCTTATTTAATGATTTTGTAATATCAATATCAAAATCAATTTATTTTTATAAATATTTATATACTAAACATTTTTTTTAATATGTAATCTAAAAAAATTATTTGAAAGTGTAAAAAAATCGTTAATTTACTAAAGTCATCGTTTTAGCTTTAATGTACTGCCTGCTAAGAAGGTGACAAATTTACAAGATTCCCTTCACTTTTCATATATAAATAAATGAACCTGAACTGGAAATATTTATATAGTGATAGTCAACTAGTTTTATAATATTTATCACTTCATTTACCGATTTTGGAATCAATTAAGTGCGTAAATAATACTTGCACTAGAAAATCATTATAAAAATTGTGTGATCACATTTCATGTTGTGTTTTATGATATAGTTTTTTTTTAACAAAATTGTAACAAGATCTTGAATTTTAAATAAAGTAGAAGGTATACGAAAAAAAAAAACGTGAATTGATATTTCTTCTTCTTTGAAGCACCATTTACAAACCTTGTCTGTTTTTTGAAAAGTATCGATTTTTTTTTTTCTAAATATTATAACATTTTTGATGTTGTTAAATCATTAATGAGGTCTTGTGTGTAAAACGTTCGAGATTTATATAAAATCATTGGATTTTTAATAAGTAGAACTAATTTATGCAATTTTATTTTTCAAATTGATCACTAGAGACACTATACTTTTATAAAATAGTAGAAAATTAATTTGGAATTATGTCTTTAGGGGTAATTATAATTGAAAAATATATTTCGAGTTACCGAAATTTTGTATGAATTTGGTATAAAATAAAGTATACTACAATTTGCAAGAGGTTCAATATAAAATTTGTCGTAATTCATTTGCACAAATTAACTATTCATGGAGTATACTTAAAACTATAGACCTTACCTAAATGCTCTAGTCTAGTAGGTATAAATGACAGTTTATGTAATAATGACAGCAACTTATTACATAAGTTATTCATTGGATGGATATTATTCCATATTGGCTGGTACTTAGTACGTCAAAAACTCGTAGACATGTATAAATAACAGGCCAATACACAGTATGCAAAAAACTCCAAAAATTCACACTCTTCAAAGATTTGTACATGATTTATCGTTAACGTTTAACTGACTTTTGTTTATAGAGCTAGTTGTCAGTCTGTAATAATTTATTTGCCGTGCAAACTGCCATCTAATAGGTATTTTTCATGACAGGTGGGAGTTTGTTCGGAAGGCTGACGGTTATTTTCCAGGACTATGAAGGTCAATTTAAAGTTTTATATTAAAACACAAAGATGTTATTATTATCAATATGGGAATTCCACGAATTACTCTGAAGTACTTAGAAGTAGTTCTAAAAATGTTGGTGACTAAATTAATTCGACACTATAGTCAGAATTTTGTATGACTGATGTTGCATATAATATTTCAGTATTTTGTGTAGACTGGATTTTGGAGCGACTACCAAAGCTATAAAATTTAAAATACCAAAATTAGAACTAACGATTCGTAATAATAACTCGAAAAAAATTCACATTATTAATTTACGATAATTATACAATTTCTTTATTTTACAGCTAATCTATTGATAATTCTGTATAACTTTCATATTCAAAGTTCATAAACGATCAATGTTCACCATTCAAGTAATACAAATTTGACTCTATCCATATTACATTTACCTTATTGAATAAAAATTAAACGTTACCTTTAACTTTTTTAAATTCTTCATTTTGTATTTGGCTCTAGCGATGAATATTATTTCAATACAACAAAAACTTCCAATCTGAAATTACTTATTTAAATTATAAAAAATTTTATTTAATATTTCAAAATGTTGAATTCAAATGTAATTCAGTTCCAAATTCGTAATCAATTAAAATAATGCTGGCAAGTCAAATTCATTGACGTGGTGACAAGACAATTTAAATAAAAATCAAAAATTTCGAGTTTATTATTATTTATATTAATAAATTAATCCGCGATCATTTAAAGAGTAAATATTAGTCATTCCAAGAGTGATGAAATCATGAAACTGAAAACTGAAATGATTATATTATAAGGTTCTAAAAGTGAAAATAACTCAGGAGAAAACATCACACAAAGAAAATCTGGAAATACCTTATCTTTTATACGATTATATACAATTTAATGTTAGCGGAGGTCAGTTTAAGATTTACTTATAGTTCAGAAAGTAACAGGGATCATACAGCTTGTATTAGTCAAACGAGTTTGTCATACAGCTTGTATTAATGATAAAGTGGCTTGAAATGTCCCGGCTAACAAACAAGTTGTTGTTTGATACATCTTCAAACCGTTATTAAGTATAGACTGATATGATTTTAAAATATATGTTTGATTTGTAAATTATGACTTCAATCTGAGAGTTCACTGTGAAAATAGATGAAATTTAATTGTTGTAGCTAAAATCTTGATTTGTTAAGTATAGTATAAATGTTGAAAAGTCGAAATTATGTGTATAGGTTCGGGACAATCTACACAAGGTCATGCTACTTACAAATTTATAGAACCTTGAAGAATTTCGAGATCACTGTTCACCATTGAGCGGGGTATTCAAATAAAATATAATTTTGTATAATTACTTATTGATCAAAAATATAATCAAAACTCGAAATAATATTTCTCGCTTCGAAAATATTTTCAGTTTCTGCAGATTTTCAAATTTTCAACACATCATTTCCTCACTGATGTAAATAGTCTTTTCTTCATGATATCTTTAAATATCATTTTAATAAGATAAATTGTCCTGATTTATTATTTTAATGATATAGTATTTTTTTATTATTATATTTTACTTACGGTTGGTTGGCATTTGGCCATAAAACAATTTCCAAAACTATAAATCTCTAAACCACAATTTTTATTTTGTTTGAAATAAAATTTAATTGAAGAGATTTCAGAATTCCATCTCAATAAAACCTTAAATGAAAAAAAGAAGTGTATTTTATTGATGACAATTTAACCCATAAATAGAACCAAATGATACAAAATTCAACACAGTTTAAATATTATATATTTAAATAAGAGTAAAGCATAGTTAAATAGTAAGTAATACGATCACAGGTTCAAGAGATAATAAAAGTTCATTGTCAAGAAACAATTTATAACTATACAAATTCATCAAGAGTAATGCATTATTTAAAATTAAATTTTATTTACTATTCACAATCAATATTTTAAATATTGATAATGAACTTGATTTCATGTTTAAAGTTTCAGATTGATTTTAAAACGAGATTTAAGTGCGGATATTATGAAGAAATGAATTGACATAAAGAGTTAATTAACTCTTCATGTCTAGTAATTAGCTTTTCCTTGTTCACTCCGCTTGAGAGCATATAGGTATCATGACATTATGAATTCCGAACCATACGATGGAATAAGCTAAAATGGCTTTTAATGATGAAACATTTGTTGTAAGCAAATGGTCTCAACCTTTAGCATTGCATTATTGTTACCATCGGTCTTGAAATCACAATTACATATTGTAAATTTTTATTATTGGTAATCATTTAAAGCTGAGTCGATTTAAAGCTGAGTCGATTTAAAGCTAAATCGATTCGTCGACAGTTGAACTTAGGGCCGAATGCATCACAGCATAATACACTATTACTTATTCGGCATCGCCACTCTAATAGTATTTATAAAATTCAAATTATTGTGTCGAGTTTTATATTTAAATTGATTTGGAATCTATATACAAAAACTTAAATACTATTTTTTTTATCCAAATAATGTACGTACTGCAGTTGGACTTATTGCTGCTATTGGTAATGGTAATCTGAATGGAACTATCGGTATTGGATAATAGTATCCATTCTGATGTGAATTTTGAATTGGTTGCATTTCATATTGTAGCATTTGAAGATTTGATTTTTTATTTACTTGATATGATTTATAAAAATCTTGTTTTAATACAGCATTCAAATTAGAATTATGTGGTTCATAATAGTAGCTTGAAGGTTCATTTAATGACATATAATTTATTTGTGTTACTGGTGAAGATACAAATTCTTTGCTCCAAACAATCAGAAAAAACTGAAAAATATTAAAACTTCTAATTATTATAGAAATTTAATATTATTTTAAAATACTAACCACAATATTCCAAAAAATATTCTTCATTATTTCCATAATTAAATCGTACCACGGCGTTAAAACTATTGATTGAAAAATAAAATATTGACTGAAAATATTTCGGGAAGAAATTACATTTTATAATATTTCTATTCAAGGTCTGTCTTTAAATTCATAAATTTCATAAATTCTATAAATTGTAATTACAGAATCAAATTTGTTTTATGACAGTGTCGTATTTAAAAAATTGCACATAATATATTAATTTCAAAAAGCTAATCGAATTAAAGAATTAATAACTACAGACAAGACATAAAAGCCGCACCTGTTTCTATATTTCGTAATGGTTTCAGTTTCGTTGATCTTCAATATTGAAAATTTTAAAGTATACTTTCAGAGATATTGTAGAAATAACACTTTGTAATACCAACTAATTATAAATTTATTCATAAAGAAGGTTGTGTGCTACAATGACTTCTTCTAATTTAACGCTTTAACTTTTAAGATGAAGATGAATTAACATAAAATATAAAATACTAATAATAAATAAATGATAATTAGTGTAAATTATTCGTAATTATATTTCAAGAAACTTAATTTTTTAAACTCTTGCTTGTGTAAAATTTATTTAACATTTTCTATATAGAGTTGGAGTTTTACCTAATTTTCATTCCATTTTATCATTCTGTAATTAGGTAAGAAGAAGAATGTAATAATTTTAAATAAATTATAACCCAACTTGTCAGTTAGAAGACGCAACAATTTAAATTCTATAATTCTAGTATGACTTTTACTACAGGGAGAGGTAGCTGTTTGATCGTGTTTGAAATTTGATCGTTTTACACTTTACTAATCAATTTCATATGACAACATGTTTGAAATATAAATTGTTGTGTCATACAAGTTGTGTCAAACTGTTAGCGAGTTTCAAACTTGTTGCATTAAGTAAGATTCAATACATACAACATAATTTTGTATGAAGATTAATTATTTTCATATGACAACATGTTTGATGTATAAATTGTTGTGTCATACAAGTAGGTCAAACTGTTAGTAAGGTTCAAACTTGTTGCATTAACTAAAATTTAATACATACAACATAATTTTGTATGAAGATTAAAAATAATTGATGTGTTTTTGATTGAAATTGAATTATGTATGAGTAGTGGTCGAGTCATATATGTCATATCCGAAGATGTAATCATAATTTTGTCGATTTTTATGATTTGCTTAATGTTTACTGTTTTTAAAGCTATTTAATTTCGATCATAATCACTTGATTGAAGTTCGTGGTTTACTAAAATACAATAATTATTTATATTAATTGTCGGTTCACTAAATGGAATCCCAAACAGAAATTACTCCTAATTAATTGTAATGTAGACATTCATTTTCTTCTAATTTTATTGATGATGTTTTCGACTGTATAATAAATAATAACTTTATATAATTAATGAAAATTTAACCGTGAAAGTTGAACTACATCTTAAATTTCAATTTTACAAAGCAAACTATAATTTAATTATAATCATCAATGGAACATTCAAGTATGCAGACAGATTTGAGACAAATATACTGAAGTATATTGTTCACCTAGTAAATTTGATTCATTTGATAAATTACTCAATAATAGTTTTAAGATTTTTTCGAAAAATTTGATCTCATTTTAATTCTTATTTTAAAGAATTTATGCTGTAAGAAGATTTTCTAGATTTAAAACATCATTTTTGAATTAAATCGTGAACAATAATTTACGGAATTCTTCAATAAAGATTATACACATCTTCTTTTTTTATTCTATTTCTATATTTCAAGTTAAATTGTATAGTCAATTTGGCTCTGACTGTCTCAAGCCGCTCTGATTTCGTTATTGGACTTGAGTCTAATTCATCAATTTTGATCCAAATTGAAAATGACAAAATAATTACATTTTTAAAAAAAAAAAAAAAAAATCTTGTGGACTTATAAACTGAATTTGTAGAAAATTAATGATAAATAGATTTTTAAAAATCTTGTCAATTTGTCTTCAATATTAAACCGAAAATTTTAAATAATTTTTAAATTCCACAGAAAATCAAGATATACTAAAAAATTTATATAAGTTATTTAAAAACTAATAATGGATTTCAAAGGAATCTTCTGATTATATTTGTCCTATAATAATTTTTTCATTGGCTAAAATGATGGTCGCACAGTAGCTAACAAAATAAATGAAAGAACAATCATAAAAATTGATTGCAGCTGGTTCAAGCGCACATTTTTATCTACGCCGGAACAATTATAGCTATTATTTTTTAGGATGCACGTAGTACAATCTTGATCGACTATATAAACCTTCAGAAAGTTAACACCATCACAGGAGATGGATCGTTACTGGGCAAATTAAATGATGAGATAAATAAAAACTTGTACATTTAACAAAGAAAATTGCGCTCCAGTTCACAAATGTCTTGTTGCATTAGCAAAATTTCATTAATAGCGTTTCGAATTACTGCCACGTCCATCGCATTAACCAGGTTTAGCATACCAAATTACTATTTTCTGTTTTATGCAGAAATTGTGGAAGAGGTCAGGTAACAGACATACATTTTTAAAGGAATGATGAAACTATTTCATATTTTGCAGGTTTTCAGCAATCGTTTTATTTAGATGGCATAAAATTATTAAAGAAACATTCGAATAAGTTCATAGAGCTGGAAGGAAACTATTCCTAAGGCATTATCCCGAATTCGTATTTAATAAAAATTATGTAAAATTCTAAAAATTACATAGCCGATAAAATCTGTTAATATTTGAACATTATATTAATAATTTATGGTTCATTTCATAATTCATTTTTAATTAAATAATAACCACTTTATATAACAATCACCACATAATTATTTGTGTTTTTAAAAGCATAAATTTAAATGGTTATATTAAAATCGAATTTTTCATATCATAAATTAAAAAAACAAAAATTTCTTAAGAAAATTTATTGCTATACAAAAATTATTATGTAAAAATGTAGATCATCAAAGTAGAGACTTTCTTACACCATAAAAAAAAAACCATTTAATTTTTAAAACTTAAAATTTATGTTTTAGCTTAAGGTCTGCAAAAAAAAAAACTTAAATAAAGACAACAATTTAATTATAAGTTGAACGTTATTTCGATTACATTCATTAAAATCATATTCTCCTTAGGTGTTACAACAGAAAATTATGACCAAAATATTTATAATCAAATTTTTGCAAAATGGTTTACAAAAATTATTTTTTTGTCATATAATTAAATTATAAATTTGTCTTTTAGCCAGAAGGATTTTTTATAAAAAAAAATATAATTTGCATATAAAAATTCATTAAAAAACGATTTTTTTGGTTATGCTAAATCAACTTTTCAAATAATTTGTGATTGTGATTTATTGTCTTTAACAAATTGACTACTGACATGTGCACTAGATTATAGGTTAGGTTAGGTGTTAGTGGATGAAGAACCTCACATAGACCACATTGAGGTTATAATGGCTCTCTAAGTAAGTCGTCGTAATTGCAGCAAACGAGTGCAATAAAGAATCTGAAGAACTTGAGTCTGAAGAAATTGATAAGGAAAATGTGTTATTTCACACTTGATATTTAATTACTTACTTCTTTCTCTTCATCATTATTACCAGCCATCTTGAATAAATATGGACGAATAACAAAAACTATTAAAAATTTTGTATTCTATTTTCGCCAACAGCGATAACTCCAAAGGCTGGGTTTAGTATATTCAGAAATTTTCATCTGATCGATTGCGCTGACTTTACTGCAAACCTAAATTAAAAACGTACTGACTGATACAACTGCAAAGGGGCTGAATTTTATCGCATCCTTGCAGTTTTGTAGTACTGCAATTGGATTCCTCTTTCAGAAGATATACTATGATTCTGATGGACCGTACAGTTGCATTACTGACTTAAGTTAGGAAGAGTAATTGTAATTGATCGATTTCTAAACTTCGATTAGATAATTTAGAACTTTGCTGACGTCTGTTATAAGTTACCTTAATGCAATACTAGCCTAAGTATTGTATCCATTAAATTATAATCATATTAATCTTAGTTTGTAGAGTGATTTATAAAGGTAAAGTGATTCATAAGCAACACATCAAGATTAATGGACACAATGTCGTGAAATAGTCCAAATGTGAACTTAAGCTAGTTCTGCTATAAGGTGACATTCCGAGGGATCAAAAACAAGTTATTCAGGTTTTCAGTAGATTCAAAATACCAAAAAATGTACTATGCCACCATTTCATCTTTCTCCGAGCAGCACTGCGACAGTCATTATTATTCAGATTGCATTTGGAAAAGACCCTGTTATTCCAGTGTGCAAAAACTACAAATGTTGCATGAAACTCATAATGTCACCAATTAAAGTAATTCCTCATTGCATCTAGATCATCATCTAGATCATCATTTCTTTACAGACTTGATGGAAGCAGGTACCTTTAAGCCGGCTTCGATTAACTCATTCGTTAGAGCTGTCGGAGGAGTCGACGTGCTAGAAACTTAATCGGTCATCAACGAGAGGGGTACAACTGGCCAAAACGCTCAAGTGCGTGAGGGACTTTTATTCCGTCACCCCTTGAAAACCAACCAACCAACCAATTTGGATTCAATAAAATGTATTAAATAAAACAAATAAAATTGTATCTGAAAATTTAATTTATACAACAAAATATATATCAAAATTAAAAACAATTAATTAACCAATTGTATAATCATCAGTATAAAATAACCATAAAGATGGTGGCACTCCTGTATATTTAGTTCCCAATATTAATCCATTATGTGTTAAATTACCATTCAAATTTAAATGACCTGACACTGTACCCTGTAAGAAATTAAAATTGAATATTAGATAATCTATTTTTCCTTTTTATACATTTTTATAATCTTTTCGCCAAGTATAACTTCCAGCATGATTATTATAATATTTTTTATATTTCCGTTGGATATCATAAATTGTATCTTCTTCACAGACTTTCATTAATGTAGTTTTACCTAGAAGTACAAGAAAACGAAACTTTTTTTTAATAATTTTCCGAAATATGAAAATCTTCCCCTCTCTGGCTCTAACCGGTCAATGTATTAATAATTCTTAATGGTCTTTCTTGTATTGTTAATTTTCCAATATGATAAAATGGATCTATACTCCAATATTTACTAGATGGTGTTTTACACATAAAACTTTCGGCATGTTCAACAATTGGTCCAAATAAAACTCTTTTTTTACCACTTCCTGGTGATATTTCAGTTCTTGGTTTACCATTTTTATGAAAATATGAACTTAAGTCTTTACCACCAAATGCTAATAAATATTCAAGATTCTGTGTAGACAAATTTTTATATATATAAGAATTATAGATTTAGAGTAAATTTAATTATATACTTACTGCAGTCCAACTGTCACGTCGATCTTTAAGCATTGATGTTAAATTTAAAACATTATTATGTATTACCAACCAGAAATCATCAAATGTATTATGAATAACAACTTCATCATAAATGTAATAAGAATTTTTTCGATCATTATTTTGATCCATGGCTGATAGTAATTTTTTATAAATGGTAAATATTCAAATAAAATTGGCAATCTCAAAAAAATATTATTTCATAATTACAGAAATATTTTGAAATTTATTATTGGATTGATTGAACGTTTAGGTTGCTTTGTTAATTGTTTGTCACTGGAACTATTCAGTTTTTCCGAATATATTTACAGCTGGTCAAACCTTTTACTTAATATCTAAGAATTTGTTATGGCTTTTGAATCCTTGAAGTACCATCAGCAGATAACAGCGGATGGATGTAAATATTTATATTTATCTGCTTGTACTTAGCTAGTTAGTGTCTAATTTACTTAATTGTTTTCGGTGATGCAAACATATCAAAGCTTAATCAATTGCGGATAGTAAAAGTATTTCTCAGCAATAAATTGAGTTAGCTTCGTGGTGTAATCAATCCTCCCCCTCTTTCAAACCAACCAACGAATGTTAAGGATAAAAGATGATTACTTTTTATAATATGTTTCCTTTTAACATATAGACATTTCAGTACCGGCTCTTCTTATGCTTCTTTTCTCTAATCCAAACAAATAATTATAAGATTATTGATATTCAATTACTAGAGAACATTTTTTATGGCTTATAAGAAACTTTGTACAAGGCACTAGTAACTAACTTGGAGTAATAAACTATAATAAAGAATAAGGTACAATAAAGCATCAGCAGTAAGACAGTAAGACAACTCCTATTTTTGTTTACATATTTTAACATATTCTCAATCTTTTGAATAATATATCCTAAATTTTGTTCTTCCTAATACCCTAATTCCAATATAAATGGCCTTCCGATTTTGTCAACATTATTTATTCAATATACTCTGGTAAAAGTATCGGTCGCTACTACACTGTACAGATTTTATATATAATCAAAGTTCTACTATATAGTACTAAATTTATACCATTAATTTTCAGCGAAATCTATTTTTTGACTATCAAATCCACATCACCAGATTTCGATAACTACTTGTAAAATATTAATTTCATGGTCTAGTATTAACATTAAATAATATAATTGTTAACATTTATTAAAATAAAACATTTCAAAATTAAATAATTTCATTAACAAAATATTTTATTTATAAATGAATAATATTTGAACATTCGGTTTTAAAGTTTCATTTATTATTTGTCTTATAATATTGAAGATGAATGACGCCATTTTCTTTAAAAACGAATCTATCAAATTCTACAAAATGGAAACCTATTAAAATTATTCGTTCTTTTTTGTAAATATCATTCACTAGTAGTGTAATAAACTTGTTCTTACTAATCCTCGTAGTAGTTTAACAACCGAAACTTAAATATTAATGAAATTCCACAATACTTTTTGTATGATTTTTTCACTGAACAAAGACTTTTTAAAAATTATCTCTACAACGCCATCTAGTGCATGAAATACAATATAAAGATAATCTAATTTTTTCTAGCATTTAAAATTTCATACATTTAGTACCACAATTTACAGAAACTTGAATTTATAGTTGGTTTTTAAATATGAATTCGTTTAGTTTCGTTGGAAATGAGGTGTCATATAAGACAAGGCCATTATTTGGTCCATTATATAAAATACTTGATAGCAAACTCTAATTAGTTTATTAATTTAAAATGATTCATATAATATTAACAAGACGTAATTACTGTTGCCATATAACATATTTGAAATTAAATATTAAAGTTTAGCAAATATTTGAATAATTTATTGAATATTTTTAAATATGGTAAATTCAAAAAAATATTTAAAAAAAAGTTTCAATGTAAATAATGGAAAATAATTTCCAGTTGTCCAAACTTCTAAAAAAATATTATTTTATATTTAGCTAATAAAAATATATAAAATATTGTCAAAAAATGAATACGTAATTAATTTACGAGTATTGTAACTCGTCTAACGTTACGATCCACATCTCATGGACCTAAAAAAACATCGATTTCGGTGAAATGTATTTTTCTATAAAATACGGAGATTCAGATTCCGAAACTGCAAAAACAATTAATTTAAAAATTCAGTGTACAAATACCTAAATCCTACATACAAAACTGAAGAACACCATTGGTTTTTTTAAATTCAAATTCACCGCCATCTTTTATACACTGTATCAGAAAACAGCTTTAATAAATTTTACCTAGTACATCACTAAGCAAATTAATACAAGACCAAAAAGAATTGAAAATATGGAATTTTCCAGTGTCATAAGGTCATAACGCTTGAATGAGTCTCAAAGCCATATTCACCATTTTTACTAATATGGCTTTAAGACACACTCGAAAGAGTTAGAAAGCCATCAATGAAATGAGTCTTAAAGTCATATTGGTAAAAATGGTGAATATGGGTTTAAGACTCACTTGAATGGATCAATAACGCCATATGGCCATATAACGCATATGACGCTTTCGAGTGAGTCTTAAAGCTATGTGGCCTTAGGACACGGCACCAATTTCTTTTATATTTCTAAATTATATAATATCAGCATAATTATTAGCTATAGATTTTTGATATTGCCGAATTGAACAAATTTTAGCCTTTTTTGGCAAATAATTGAAATATTACAAAATAAATGTCATCTATTTATAAATTTGCTTATGCAGAAATATTTCTGACACATTTGATATCGCTCCTATAATTATCATTTAAAATTAATTACATCGATTTCATCCGTTTTTGAACAAGCGAACAAAATAAAAGTAATAATTATGGAAATTAAATAAAATTTAATCTTTATTTTATTTATTTTTTAACTAAGAATGTTTAAAACGTGTACATTTAAAATTTTATTAATATTAGATTATAAAATTAAAATGATATCACCCGAAGTTTAAATATTTACACAGAGTTAAACAATGATAAATATACAAATGCCAACAGTTTAAACATATTAGCTAATTCTATCTAATAATATAATTTTATAAAGTGCGAAGCCAAAATTTCAAGTATAAAAAGGTTCCACATTTTCAGTTTTTAATATATAAAATTGAACTGTCGAAACGATAACATAATGTTTAAATTTTTGATTTTTGGACTTTTATTAATTTGTTTGGTGCTCGACCAGGTGAAAATTACACTTTAAAAACTATTTAAAAATATTTTGTAATATTAAAGTTTTACCATTTTTCATAAAGGCATCTTCAGTAACCGGCAGTTGTTCTGAATCCTCAGAATGGTGTTTTACAAATGATGACTGCTGCCAAGGGTACTCCTGTAATACTAGCAAACTACAGTGTTATTAGTTTACTGAAATGAATATCTAGTTTAATAAAATAATATTTTATTTAAAATAACGACTATTTATTTTAATTTTTAATTATTTTTTTTTATCTTATGATTTTATTCGGTTTTGAAGTAATTGTTGTGTACCAAACCTTGTAAATTAAATAGTTAATTAAAATTAATTACTAATTAACGATTGATTTATTTTGTCAATTACGGAAAACCTTATGACATGGCACCAAGATAATATTTATTAATACTTAATACTTACAATACTGTTTTACGAAACCTTACGTCCAATAACATGCAAACCTTAAGATTTGCGGAATGTTGGTCTATTAAACAATTTGCAAAAAAATCAATTGATCGAAAAAGATTTTCTTGGAGCAAATATGTAAATAGCTTAGTTGTTGAAAAAATGCAATTTGTAAGTTATTATATTACGTCCTATGTATTAAAACAAATAATTTACGAGGAGCTAATTATGAAGTAGATGCGAAATTACAAAAACAAAAAATTAGTGTGTCGTGTCCCAATATTTTTTGAAATTTGTGATACGTACCGTAATCTGAAGTTGATATTTGTATTCCACAATTTGAGATCGGTAAATTTAATTGGTGAAATATACTTTCCAGATATTGAATAGATAATGATATTTTGATTAGCTATGTACTATCTGAAATTTCTTTAAAAAACAGTGTTAAAATAAACTCAGACTTTTGGTCTACCACACGAATACCAACTTTTTTTTTATTCTTCATGTAAAATAGAATAGAAATTTCGTGTTATTCTACCCAGCATAGACGATTATTGTATTACACTTAAAAATTCATCATTAATTTTTGACACTGGAACACCGATAAACACTTTTCATATAAAAAATATAATAACTATCGAGCGGTTCTAGGAAATTTTGCTGCACACATGCATATTTAGCGTAAGGTAAGCGGACCTGCATTTTCGGGATACCCGATCTTTAAGATATTAAATTTTCTACCTCCTGGTATTATTTTTGGTACCGGCAGGAACAAAAAAGGTTTCTGAACACTTTTCTGTTTAATTTTGCTTCAATCTTGAGTTTCTGGCTAATATTTTTCATTTTGGATAACCACGAAATAAAAACAAAACCATTGACAGATAACAAAACGTTGTGCCATAACATTTAAATCAGTTCGATAAGTCCAAATTCAGTCCAACTGGAATTGAAAATCGAAACAATTGGAGTCAAAATAATGAAAATTTATTATTATCTGGATAATTATATTATAAAAAAATATTAATCAATTTCAAAATTAGCTTTCGTGGTGTCATACTTTGAGAATTTTAAAATACATACATTTTACAAAGAGATATGGCGAATAAATATGTTAAGAAAGATAAGAATTTTGGAAAAATTGAATAATTCAAGAATAATTTTGGACAAGAAACTATTTCTTGTTATATAATTCTTCAGGTCCAGAATTAATAGAATATTATTTTTAAAAAAAAAATTATTACAATAATTAATTAAAAATTTATATTTCACAAAATATATTTAACATTTAAAAAACACCAATTAAAGAACTTGTTATTTATCCCATGTTAATATTTCCACCAATTATCATTCCGAGATCTATTTCGTGATGGTTTGCGACGAGGTTTTTCCTGATATTTCGTACCAGGAAAATTCATGTACACTTGACGTTTAACCCTGATGGTATTCTCAGTAATTTGGTGGTTCTCTAAATTGAAAATTAACACAATTAAATTATTTATATTTAGGTAATAAAGTAAATATAGCACTTAACCTCCTTGAGTTGGATAAGCTAGAGCTGTATCTGTAATACAAAAAATTAATTACATCGAGTATTAAACTGTACTAAATTAATCTTACTTAAGCAGACAATAACGTACAGTAATATTCCAATTTGAATTGTTTTCATTATTATAATTGTAATTGAACTAAAAAAAATACAGAAAACTTCTTTAAATTGAGTAGCTCATTAAATTCGGTAGTTAAAGTATAAAATACGATTCAAATTATAATTAAAGTGTGACAAATACATTTAGTTTAATTACCATACATTATGACTAATTTACGAGGGCTAATTGAAAACATCATGACCAATTTACGAGGGCTGATTGAAAACTTTTTTAAATAAATAGTCTTTGTTTTGATAGGTTTTATAACAAATCCATGAAAAGATTATAAAAGCATTAAATGAAATTTCTCTTACATTTCCAACTGTTCACAGATGAAAACTTTAGAGTTTAAATGTTGACGTGGCTGCATTGAAGACGAAAAACTGTAACAACATCAGAAATATTTCAACAACTCAATAATGGTATATTAGATGATCGATGACTGATGCTATGAACGACTTAAGCATATTTTGCATGATGAATTCAAAATAAAAAAAGGTTGTTAAAGATTGGGTACTGCATTTGCTATCCAACGATTAAAATTCGAATTTCTCAAGCGTATTAGAAACGTTTTAAGTTTTAACAACAATAAAACTGATTTTGAGCGTTGATTTATAACTATGGATGAAGGATGGTTCCACCACTAATACCAGAGATAAAACAACAATCAAAATAAATCTTAGAAGCTGGCTCAAGTGCAGTAAAGAAAGCAAAGAAGATTCCGGAAAAGTTGAATATTATACAAACAAACCTATTGAATTAATTGAATACAAAAATTAAGCAGAAAAGATGTGCTTCAAAACGATGGACATGGACCAGTTCACAAATGCATTTTGATCATGGCAAAAAAACAATGAATTAAAGTACAAATTGCTTGACGTATTTACCAGATTTTGCTCCCTTGGACTGTTTTATCTATTTCCTAAGTTTAAAAAATTAATTTTTTTAAAGAATTATGGACAAAACAAAAATTCATGATGGAAAAGATTATGAAGGGATTAAGTAACTTGAATTCCTGGAACACGGGGCGCTGTTTCGCTAAATATATTTACATATAAAATAAACTTCAAAGTGGTAAATGGTCCAACCCAAGGAGAATGGTAATAAAGAGATTCAATGAAGTTTATATATCTTTTGTATAGTATCATCAACATTAATTGCTCCGATTGAAAGTTTTGATGACAATTGGAAAAGTATAGTTCTCATCAAAATGTTTTTAAGCTAATTTTGTTGAATGCTGATCGAAATTATTAATAATTTTTAAAAATAATATTAAAACATTACTTCAATTATACTAAGTTAATTCAAAAAATAATAATTTGCAGATAAAACTGATGGGTTCATGAAAATTTTGGAAAAACTCAAACCTCTGATTATTCAAACCTGCAGAATAATTAACATATTAAATGGCACATCGAGCAAATATCCGATGGACTAACGATAATGTGCCCCTTTTCTTTTGGAAAAATTGAAAAAAAGTTCTTTATTACCACGGTTATCAAACAATTAGACTTCAATTTTCTATTCGGGTGATTTGATTGGTTAATTTTGTATAACGAACCTTTTTATTTAGCTTTATTTCCTCCTTTCCTGTACTAAATAACATAACGTAAACTTGCTAAGCTAGATCAAAAAATGTTCAACCAATTACTAGAGACACTTTTAAGAACCGAATTTTTAGATCATAACGACAGAGTGAATGGAATTAATTTCATATATAATGCTAAAAATGTTGTCTTGTTTTATTTTTTTTAATTTTACATTCGTCAATCTTTGTAGTTTTAGATTATAAATTTGAAGAAAAAAAAATTAAATCCTATTAGATAGTCTATAATAGTTCACATCACATCGCATCAATTAAGAGAATGCTGCCAACATTTCATATACGATATTGGATCAGAGTTGGATTAAAGTTGAATCTATCAAAATGGAGTGCAAGGAAGAATGTTCATTTAAGTATTTTTATATTGTGACGCTGGCGGCTGACGGTGTACCGGAAATACTATATCTAAATCTAGAATAGAAAAAAATTATTGAATATTAAACCAAAAAAAAAAATGTTTAATTAATTTTACCTAAACGCATAATAACGAAGAAAAACGCTACGATTTGTAATGTTTTCATTGTGTAAACTCAAATTGAACTAATAAAATTGAATTCAGAAAGTTTCTTTAAATAGAGTAGCTCATTAAAATTATTTTCGCACCGATTCTAATTGAAATAATCAATTTTGTTACAGGCTTTTCATTGAAAATAATTTAGACTGATTTAAGTTACAGTATAACAGTTTATATTATGTAACTGTCATACATATAGTACTACATAATATAAATAATTAATTAAGAAAAACAAGTAATATCAACCTTGAGCTTGAATGAAATCTGAAATAGAAAATATTAATTAGATTGAATTTTACACAATACGCAATTTATTTTAACAAACTGTAACGTTACAATTTAAAATGTTTTCATTGTTATTAAATTTGTAACTGAATTAATTACAAACGTTTAATAACATAATTATGTAGCTTCTTTAAATACCAAAGTAGTCCATTAAAATCGATAAAAAAATTAGTATCTTTCAAGCGATTCAAATTGAAACTGAAGAATGCAGTAAGCAATCGTTCATTTAGAAAGATTCAATCAATATTCAATATAAACTTTCGTGACATATTTTACTTTTAAACTGGCGTCGCAATTTAAAGTGAGGTGCTATATCGATATTTATTTTGAGAATATATCCATCTCAGCTTGTAGTCCACCAAACAAATTGTTATTTTAATTTCTTTTACGGCTATAAAATTCATTTACCGAAATGCTTAAGCAATTTTTTCAATCTAATGATACAATTTGTAATAGTTTACATTACACATCTACAAATAAATGAATGCTGCCATCATTTCAGGCTGTAGCTGTTAATGCATGTTTGGTGAGCATATATATTGTGTAACTGCTCAAACAATTGCTAGAATCAAATCTAGAAAAATAAATTATTTAAATCAAATATTAAACCAAAAAGAAAAATCATTAAATTAATTTTACCAAAGCACATAATAACGAAGAAAAACGTTGCGATTTGTAATGTTTTCAATGTCGAAATTCAAACTGAACTACAAAAATGAATTCAGAAAGTTTATTTAAATAGAGTAGCTCATTAAAACTAGTATATTTTAAGTTTCTTTTTCAACGGATTCAAATTGAAAATGAAGCAAAACAAATTTATCTAAATTTAAAAGAGCAAATCCTTTTAGGTTTATTAAAATAATCAATTTTGCTATGGTATTTATTAAGTTTGTTATATTTCTTTCATATTTTTAATTTACTTAATTAACAAAAGCGTTAATTAAGTAAGTACGTTTCCGCTGCAGTTATAATAAAATTTCTTAATTAACATATTTTAAAATATTATAATGGAGCGTGTCAACAACAGGTAATTGAATCTTGACAAAAAGTGATAGCTAAGTAAAATGAGTACTATCGGTCTTTTCGGAACTGAGAATCCCAACATGTGAAGCCTGTTTATTCAAGTTTTAATGTTTCGTTTTTCTGAATAATCACATATTAATTTTTATTTTACTTTAACTGGCTTGTATTAAGCATCAGTTATTGTCTAATCATTGGTTTATTTTCAGTGATGGAAAGATCAGAGCTGAATCCACTGTGAATAATTATTTTTTTATCAGCATGTGGAGAAAGTGCAAGAATTCAGCTAAAAGTTTGAAAATATTTTTTCTTTTTATTATATTCTTATATTTTTTTGTTATTGGTCCTGGCTTACTAACAATATCTTTCGTTCAGCTAGTCTTCACAACCGATAGATGTAAAAATGGATAACGCTGAAAGGCTTGTTATAAAAAGCCTTCTTATACAACACTATAAGTCTCGAACAACCCACCACAATTTTCCAAGCTGAAATACTAGTGACTCTTTAAACTACAGAAATTTTGAATAATAAAAATTTGGCAAGAAAACAATCTCAATCTGTTCGGTCAGTTAAGCAGCTCTTAAAGCACTGGTCATATTGTAGATGATGTGGGGGAGAGAAGTTAACACTAGAGACTAGAACATCTCCTCTCTCACTTTCCTGCCGTAATATATTAAATATTTAAACACTAGGAACGTAATTTTTTTACCAATATGGAGAAAATGGCAAGTTGGAATCGTCTAAACTAATTGTGTTAATGAAAAAGGTGATTTGAAATAATATACTCTAGGATAGAATAAGCCAGCTTTCAAAATGTACAACGGCTTCTTGTGATTTAGCTACGGTGAGATTTTGTTTCTAACATTTTCCTCCCTTCAACTTCAACCCAATTCAACCAACCAAAAACAACTACAATGTTAACCAATTATTGCAATTTTATTCCATTATTGTATGAAGTTATATAACTTTTTTTAAACATTACTTAATTTTTGCTGGTTTCCACATAAAACCATAGAAACATCATGTCAAAAGATACGCGGCAGTATTAATCATATCTGTCAAGAGACCTCCCCCATTATTCCTTTGATAATATGGCTGTTGATAGTATGAGTTTTGATAGTATGACCGGCGATATGGCTGTTGATAGTATGATGGCTGTTGATAGTATAAAAATGGACGTGCTAGAGACAAATCTAGAATAAAATAAATTATTTAAATCAAATGTTAAACTAAAAAGAAAAATCATTAAATTAATTTTACCTAAGCACATAATAACGAAGAAAAACGCTGCGATTTGTAATGTTTTCATTGTCGAAATTCAAACTGAACTATAAAATTGAATTTGGAGAGTTTCTTTAAATAGAGTAGCTCATGAAAACTAAAGTTCATTTTCCGCCGATTCAAATTGAAAATGAAGCAAAACAAATTTATCTAAATTTAAAAGAGCAAATCCTTTAAGGTTTATTAAAATAATCAATTTTGTTAAGGTATTTAATAATTTTGTTATGTTATTTTTATATTTATACTGCACTTAATTAACAAAAGCGTTAATTAAGCAAGTACGGTTCCGCTGCAATTATAATAAAATTTCTTAATTAATACATTTTAAAATATTATAATGGAGCGTGTCAACAACAGGTAATTGAACCTTAACAAAAAGTGATAGCAATAAGTAAAGTAAATATTTTTCTATTCCGGTCTTTTCGGAACTGAGAATCCTAAAGCTAGTCGTAACCTGTTTATTGATTTTTTCGTTTTCTTTTCCTTATTATCAACTTTTACTGGATTGAATTACCAGATGAGAACGGACGGAAGTAATAGGGTTCTTTTTAGAACAGTGAATCCCTATATGTAAAGCCTATTTATTCAAGTTTTAAGGTTTAGTTTTTCTGAATTATTACATATGTGAAGAAAGTGCAAGAATTAAAGCTTAAAGTTTGAAGATATTAGCTTCTCTCAATTGTGTTCTTTTAATATTTTGTTAATGGAGCTACTTACTAACAATACTTTCGTTCAACTTATTTTCGCAACCGATTGATTTAAAATGGAAGAAGGCTGTAGTGTAGGCATATTTTCAGAAAGGCTTCATCTACAACTATAAGTCTCGAACAACCCACCACAATTTTCCAAGTTGAAATATTAGTGATTCTTTAAACTGCAGAAATTTTGTATAGTAAAAAAGCAAGAAAACAATCTCAATCTGTTCGGTCAGTTAAGCAGCTCTTAAAGCACTGGTCATATTCTACTCAGGAAGTATGCGATATAAGTTGCATACGAATTTCAATGTGTAGAGGATGTGCGGAAGAGGAGTAAACACTAGAGACTAGAACATCTCCCCTCTCACTTTCCTGCCGTAATATATTAAATATTTAAACATTAGCAACGTAATTTTTTTACCAATATGGAGAAAATGGCAAGTTGGAACCGTCTAAACTAATTGCGTTATTGAAAAAGGTGATTTGAAATAATATACTCTAGGATAGAATAAGCCATCTTGCAAAATGTTCAACGGCTTCTTGTGATTTAGCTACGGTGAGATTTTGTTTCTAACATTTTCCTCCCTTCAACTTCA
The DNA here is from genome assembly GCA_963920725.1 of Rhamphomyia laevipes. NCBI lineage: Eukaryota > Metazoa > Arthropoda > Insecta > Diptera > Empididae > Rhamphomyia > Rhamphomyia laevipes. Next base: position 140,960,607 of record OY987255.1, read on the forward strand.
ACCCAATTCAACCAACCAAAAACAACTACAATGTTAACTAATTATTGCAATTTTATTCCATTATTGTATGAAGTTATATAAATTTTTTTAAACATTACTTAATTTTTGCTGGTTTCCAAATAAAACCATAGAAACATCATGTCAAAAGAGACGCGGCAGAATTAATCACATCTGACAAGGCATCTCCCGAATTCCTTTGATAATATGGCTGTTGATAGTATGGCTGTTGATATGGCTGTTGATAGTATGGCTGTTGCTGCATCATGTATTGTGGGCGTGCTAGCGTCAAATCTAGAACAAAATAAATATTTTATATCAAATATTAAACCAAAAAGAAAAATTATTAAATAAATTTTACCAAAGCACATAATAACGAAGAAAAACGCTGCGATTTGTAATGTTTTCATTGTCGAAATTCAAACTGAACTATAAAATTGAATTTAGAAGAGTTTATTTAAATAGAGTAGCTCATTAAAACTACCGTGCATTTTCTACCGATTCAAATTGAAAATCAAGCAAGACAAATCTAAATTTTAAAGAGCAAATCCTTTAAGGTTTATTAAAATAATCAATTTTTCTATGGTATTTATTAATTTTGTTATATTTTTTGTATATTTTTAATTAATTAATAAAAGCGTTAATTAAGCAAGTACGTTTCCGCTGCAATTATAATAAAATTTCTTAATATATTTTTAAATTATTGCGTGTCAACAGGTAATTGAACCTTAACAAAAATTGAAAGCTAAGTGAAGTAAGTACTACCGGTCTTTTCGTAACTGAGAATCCTAAAGCTAGTGGTAACCTGTTAATTTTTTTATTTTTTTCTATTTCTTTTCCTTATTTTCAACTTCTACTGGCTTGAATTACCAGATGAGAACGGACGGAAGTAATAGCGTTCTTTTTAGCACAGTAAATCCCTTATATGTGAATTTTTAATGTTTAGTTTTTCTGAATTATTACATATGTGCAGAGAGTGCAAGAATTCAAGCTTAAAGTTTGAAGATATTATCTTCTCTTAATTGTGTTCTTTTAATATTTCGTTAATGCAGCTACTTACTAACAATACTTTCCTTCAACTTATTTTCGCAACCGATGGATCTAAAATGGAGAAGGCTACGATGTAGGCATATTTTCAGAAAGTCTTCATCTACAACACTATAAGTCTCGAACAATCCACCACAATTTTGCAAGCTGAAATGCTGAAATACTAGGTATTCTTTAAACTACAGAAATTTTGAATAGTAAAAACTTGGCAAAAAAACAATCTCAATCTGTTCGGTCAGTTAAGCAGCTCTTAAAGCACTGGTTATATTCTACTCAGGAAGTATGCGAGATAAGTTTCATACGAATTTCAATTTGTAGAGGATGTGGGGAAGAGGAGTAAACACTAGAGACTAGAACATCTTCGGTCTCACTGCCCTGCCGTAATATATTAAAAACACTATAGGAAGGTCAACTAATTACGTTTATGAGAAAGGTGATTTGAAATAATGTACTCTAGGATAGAATAAGCCAGCTTGCGAAATGTACAACGGCTTCTTGTGATTTAACTACGTCGAGAATTCTTTTTGTAACCATTTCCTCTCTTCAACGCAATTCAACAAACCAAAAACAACCACAATGCTTAACCAATTAATCCAATTTTATTTTACTGTATGAAGTTATAATTTTATTTCAAACATTACATATTTTTTTCTAGTTTACACATAAAACGATACAAACATCACATCAAATGAGTCGCACCAGAATCAATCAAGCCTGTAACCAACTATCCTTAATGAAAGAGGAGGTGGTTAACCCATGGATATTTTTTTATTTTGATGGGCGCCAGGTCTGGTGTGACTGATATCAACGAAATCACAAACAAATTAAAACAATTTAGGGAAACAACCCCAATTTTCCCAAACCCTAAATAACAACATTTAATATTTCTTTTAAAAACGTTGTAATAATATTTTAAATAAATTCTTATTCTTACTACAACTACAGCTCCTCTCTTCCTTCAATTCGAAAACTTCGAAAATTTGTTATGCTGTTCCACTTCGGATTTCTTTAAACAAATCATAAACTACCCTAATTCTAAAAGTATCAATACTATTGATTGATAATATTGATTTTTTCTTCCTAATCCCTCTAGCTTTCGAACCGCCGACGAAGCCATTTGTTCATATAAGACTTCACTGGCGAACTGCCTTGGTGATACGCCGACGAACCGAAAACGTAAATGTTGGCATACGAAAATTAGAAAAAAAAACGTAGTGGTTTACAATGATTAGTATGCCACCTAGAGTACATTTAAACGGGTTCACTTAAGCGGTGCATCTTTATTTTTATTAAAATGGCTACCCAAAAAAACCAACAAAAAAACTTGAACGAGTGTTAGTGAAATCAAAGAAATTATTTGGCAATGACATTTACATATTTTTTCTTGTATTCATTATTAACATTTTTCTTCTCCATTTCCATCCATAAAGCCGAGGGACATAATTCAATTTAATTTGAATTATATAATAAAAAAAACAACATATGGATATGGAAATCGTGGCTTACTGTACAGCCATTTCTTTTAATCATACTCCGATTCCACGGAATCATAAGATAAGTATATTTTAATTTTAAATTTAAAACTTGTTTTTTTTTTTTAATTTATTTTTAGGCTAACAAAATTGTCCAATATAAGGACAAGTAATATTCAAAATGACACGCGATCTCCCGGACGGATATAGTGTGGCTGTTGTAATATATATGGTTGTTGTTGTTGTTCATAGAATTGCGGTGGACCCATGTACTGTGGACGTCCTAGTGTCAAATCTAGAATAAAATAAATTATTTAAATCAAATGTTAAACTAAAAAGAAAAATCATTAAATTAATTTTACCTAAGCACATAATAACGAAGAAAAACGCTGCGATTTGTAATGTTTTCATTGTCGAAATTCAAACTGAACTATAAAATTGAATTTGGAGAGTTTCTTTAAATAGAGTAGCTCATAAAAACTAAAGTTCATTTTCCGCCGATTCAAATTGAAAATTAAGCAAAACAAATTTATCTAAATTTAAAAGAGCAAATCCTTTAAGGTTAATTAAAATAATCAATTTTACTATGGTATTTATTAAGTTTGTTATATTTCTTTCATATTTATACTTCACTTAATTAACAAAAGTGTTAATGAAGCAAGTACGGTTCCGCTGCAATTATAATAAAATTTCTTAATTAAAATTATTATAATGGAGCGTGTCAACAACAGGTAATTGAATCTTGACAAAAAGTGATAGCTAAGTGAAATGAGTACTAGCGGTCTTTTCGGAACTGAGAATCCCTATATGTGAATCCTGTTTATTCAAGTTTTTATGTTTCGTTTTTCTGAATAATCACATATTAATTTTTAATTTAATTTAACTGGCTTGTATTAAGCATCAGTTATTGTCTAATCATTGGTTTATTTTCAGTGATGGAAAGATCAGAGCTGAATCCACTGTGAATAATTAATTTTTTATCAGCATGTGGAGCAAGTGCAAGAATTCAGCTAAAAGTTTGAAAATATTTTTTCTTTTTATTATATTCTTATATTTTTTTGTTATTGGTCCTGGCTTACTAACAATATCTCTCGTTCAGCTTGTTTTCGCAACCGATAGATGTAAAAATGGATAATGCTGAAAGACTTCTTATAAAAAGGCTTCTTATACAACACTATAAGTCTCGAACAACCCACCACAATTTTGCAAGCTGAAATACTAGTGACTCTTTAAACTACAGAAATTTTGAGCAGTAAAAACATAGCAAGGAAACAATCTCAATCACTTCGGTCAGTGAAGCAGCTTTTAAAGCACTGGTCATATTCTACTCAGGAAGTATGCGATATAAGTTGCATACGAATTTCAATGTGTAGATGATGTGGGAAAGAGAAGTAAACACTAGAGACTAGAACATCTCCTCTCTCACTTTCCTGCCGTAATATATTAAATATTTAAACACTAGGAACGTAATTTTTTTACCAATATGGAGAAAATGGCAAGTTGGAACCGTCTAAACTAATTGCGTTATTGAAAAAGGTGATTTGAAATAATGTACTCTAGGATAGAATAAGCTATCTTGCGATGGCTTCAACAACTACAATGGTTAACCAATTAATACAATTTTTTTTCACTGTTTGAAAATGTATTTTTTTATTTCAAACATTACATAATTTTTTTAGTTTACACATAAAATGATACAATCATTTCTCAGCATGAGTCCGATGAGACTGATACATGCGTGACGACATCGCTGGGTCATTTATCCATTATGTAGTATGAATGGTGGGCTGTTGAATGCACGTGCTAGTGCCAAATCTAGAATTAAATAAATTAGTGAAATCAAATGTTAAAACCAAAAAAAAATATCTTAAATTAATTTTACCTAAGCACATAACAACGAAGAAAAACGCTGCGATTTGTAATGTTTTCATTGTAGAAATTCAAACTGAACTATAAAATTGAATTCCGAAAATTTCTTTAAATAGAGTAGCTCATTAAAACTATTTTAAATTAATTTTCCACCGATTTAAATTAAAAATGAAGCAAAACAAATTTATCTAAATTTTAAAGAGCAAATCCTTTTAGGGTTATTAAAATAATCAATTTTGTTACGGTATTTATTAATTTTGTTATCTTTTTTTTATATTTTTAATTTACTTAATTAACAAACACGTTAATTAAGCAAGTACGGTTCCGCTGCAATTATAATAAAATTTCTTAATTAACATATTTTAAAATATTATAATGGAGCGTGTCAACAACAGGTAATTGAATCTTGACAAAAAGTGATAGCTAAGTGAAATGAGTACTAGCCAAAGACGTAATAATATATATATACTGAATGTCCAATATATGTTGTTCTAATATAAAGTGAAGCCAGAATTGAGCCCCTCTTGGAGGGGCACTGACAGCTATTTGACATAAAAGATATTTGAAAATAGTGTTGGTAGCTATACAAAAAAAAGCTGCCAAGTTGGAAGAGTGCTTCATATCTCTTGTGTTCAATCACCCTTTTGTGGCATATATTCGCATCCCTTTAAATTATAGGATTTAAATTGTAGAGCTGATCTGCTCGGAAAAGAAATAAAATTACATTATTTAGAAACTAATTTCTCATTTTTAAATATACTTCTCCGTAGAAAGGGCATAGCTTATTCTATAAACACACTCTTTGGCTGCTAACTAAATGAAATTATTTGACAAACTCTAACCTGATAAATTTAATTTAGAAGTTAAACCATCCCATGTTTTATAGTTTAGTTTTTATGGACTTTTAAATCTTAAAAAAATCAAATTTAAATAGAAAATGTATGCATTTTCAAAATGTTTACCTTGTCCCCCCTGTAAAATAGCGGGGGTTGAGGTTAGAGGGTTGATTTTTTCGGTAAAGATGTAAGACTATGTTATTATCAAAGTATTTGCTCTGTTTTTAAATCTACCCCATGCACAAAGGGGGTGTAACTTATTTTATAAACACACCTCTCCTTTGCAACCTGAAAGGGGTGAGGGGGTTAATTTCCATATAATTTCGAAATACTTTTACCCTCTCTACCTTATGTAGAAAGTACAATATCCTAGTTTAAATATAGAGGATTTTATAGCTATTTTAAATTTCCAAAATTCAAATTTCAAAGCTCCATAAAAACGTGGGGCTGCGTCCGATACCCCCATTAAAATCCCATAATATATAAGCAGTGTTTTTTCGTGTGCATAAAAAGGGGTTTGTTCGACCCCTTTTTTAAGGGGGTTGCAATTAACTTATTTGAAAATGCACCCCACCACGACATACTTCCAATATTTGTTTACATTTCTGTAAAATTTTGTCAAAATCGGAATTGGTTTACTACTATTTCTAAGCATTGCAAAAAGAGCATTTTTACCCTTCGTACGGCGTAAGGCGGACACAGAAATTTTTATCACGGATTCGAATTCGTTCTTGATATCGAAAATGGATAAATCAATTAAAATCTCAATTATTTTTTTTTTTTTGCATCTCGACCACAAAGCTTCATATATCTTTAGATAGTTTTTAGTGAAGTGTAAATTATGAAAATTTCATAAAGTTTTATACTTTATATTAGTGAAGGCTATAATTAAATATCTTAAGTTATTTAAAATTATGTTTTTATTTAGTTATTTTTAAAGTTGTAAACAATGGTTAAAACGTTGTGTAGAAGGATGTTCCCGAAAAATGGTATCGCAGTCCAATATATCGTTTCATGGGTAAATAATAAAAATAATATGAAAAAATTTTTATTATAAATATTTAATATTGTATTTTTTTTTATTACAGCTTTCCAAAAAGTTCATGCAACGAGTGGATTCAAGCTTTGAAAGTGTTGAATTACCAAAATATTGTTTCGAATAGGTAACTACATTTGTTCAGAATATTTTGAACAAAAAATTATTTTGCGTAATAGATTTAAAACTGTGCTAATGCCTGAAGCAATTCCCACTTTATTACCGAAGCTTGGAAAAGAAATTTAAGAAAACATCGAATTCATAATAGATGAAGATATTGCCACTACTGTTGAGGAATCATCACAATAATCAATATGTATTTCCAAATCTTTTAGAGCATTCTGCAGATGACGATTTATTTGAAGATCATAAAGCGTTCCTAATTAATATCTTAAAATTAGATTAAATTACGCGGAAAATAATTCAAAACCAAAAAATATTAGGCAAAAATTAACTAAAGTTGTGCACTTTTCTGGCTTATAAGAAATTTTTTTTATGCTTGCATTTGTTATTTAAGCTTACGTTTAATTTTTTATAGTTACAAAATAATTTTTATGAAAAAAATAAATACTTTTTCATGAAAAATATTACAATTTTCTTATTCTTTATATAAACTTGAAAAAATATCCCAGAAAAAGGAAAAAAACATAGGGAAAGGGAAATTGAGTTTGCGTTTATATTACTTTTTATTTTGCAGCATAAAAAGCATACATATTCAATGCTGGCTTCACTCTTGAGATTTTAGATTCTGTCTATTTATATTGTATGTCTATGGTACTAGCGGTCTTTTCGGAACTGAGCATCACTATATGTGAAGCCTGTTTATTCAAGTTTTATTGTTTCGTTTTTCTGAATAATTACATATTAATTTTTATTTTTATTTAACTGGCTTGTATTAAGCATCAGTTATTGTCTAATCTAATCATTGGTTTATTTTCAGTGGAAAGATCAGAGCTGAATCCACTGAATAATTAATTTTTTATCAGCATGTGGAGAAAGTGCAAGAATTCAGCTAAAAGTTTGAAAATATTTTTTCTTTTTATTATATTCTTATATTTTTTTGTTATTGGTCCTGGCTTACTAACAATATCTCTCGTTCAGCTTGTTTTCACAACCGATAGATGTAAAAATGGATAACGCTGAAAGGCTTCTTATAAAAAGGCTTCTTATACAACACTATAAGTCTCGAACAACCCAAGTTGAAATAGTAGTGAAATGTGGAGTAGTAAAAACATATAGAAAGAAAACAATCTCAATCTGTTCGGTCAGTTAAGCAGCTCTTAAAGCACTGGTCATATTCTACTCAGGAAGTATGCAATATAAGTTCCACACGAATTTCAATTTGTAGAGGATGTGCGGAAGAGGAGTAAACACTAGATACTAGAACATCTCCTCTCTCACTTTCCTGTCGTAATATATTAAATATTAAAACACTAGGAACGTAATTTTTTACCAATATGGAGAAAATGGCAAGTTGGAACCGTCTAAACTAATTGCGTTATTGAAAAAGGTGATTTGAAATAATGTACTCTAGGATAGAATAAGCCATCTTGCGATGGCTACAACTACAATGGCTAACCAATTAATACAATTCTATTTCACTGTATGAAAATATATTTTTTTATTTCAAACATTAAATAATTTTTTTTAGTTTACACATAAAATGATACAATCATTTCTCAGCATGAGTCCGATGAGACTGATACATGCGTTGCGACATCGCTGGGTCATTTATCCATAATGGCCCTTGTCTTATGTTTGGTTGTTGACGCTGGTTGTTGTATGGTGGACCGTACTGGTTGTTGTACTGTGGACGTGCTAGTGCTAGTGTCAAATCTAGAATAAAATAAATTATTTAAATCAAATTATTTAAACCAAAAAGAAAAATCATTAAATTAATTTTACCTAAGCACATAATAACGAAGAAAAACGCTGCAATTTGTAATGTTTTCATTGTCGAAATTCAAATTGAACTATAAAATTGAATTCAGAAAATTTCTTTAAATAGAGTAGCTCATTAAAACTATTTTAAATTAATTTTCTACCGATTCAAATTAAAAATGAAGCAAGACAAATTTATCTAAATTAGTGAATCTGTTTAAGGTTTATTAAAATAATCGATTTTTGTTTATGTTTTTATATATTATAATTAGACAGACTTTTCAGATTCATAATATTTTAGTTCAGTGAGTAAGTTTTTGTGAAGCCAAAAATGGAATTAATTTATGTACTCAGACATCAATCTTATATCGCCCTTTTTTACCGATTAATACATTTATATAAATTAATTAATTTTTTACCGAAAAATTAAACCACTCTAATCTAATTCACTTTTACATGAGTTACTATTGATAAATATTAATAAAAATTGTATTAAAACTGATACCATAGTTCTGACCAGTTGCACAGACATCAGATAGTCCAGTAGCTTGTTGCACAATGAAAAATTCCGTTGCGTACGTCGAGTTTAACTCCACTATAATAAAATATTTCGAAACTATCGATTATGTATTATGTAGATTTAAATAAGTCGAAAGTGGTCACATTAAATAAAAAATAAATATGCTACACCTTTTTTATTTATGGGTCACCCTGTACCACAAAACAACTTTTAAATTTCATTATTCTATATATACATATAAATTGAATCGTTAATAATTAACTTTTCTTTGAAATTTAAAATCCGGTAGGTTAGAGCAGCAATACAAATTACAAACCAAATTATTGAGCCATCGTATAATTTCCATATTATATTAAATTAAACAAGTCTTTTTTCCTAAAATTATATTATATATTTATATTTATATATTAATAATTACATATATTTTTAATAACAACTTTATTATACTCGGAATATACAAGTCAAAATTATCGGTCTAGTCTGGTAAAGTTATAATAAATTATCGAACTGAAAAACTGAAAAAAAATATCGATTAATATAAAATTACAGAGAAAATTCAAAATACCGAAATTATAATAAATCGATGAAATAATTCCGAAAAATAATATTGAAAGTCGTACAATTTTAATACAGCTTATAGTATGAGTATTGAAACAATTATTAATATTGTCCATCCCTGGAAGATTAGCTGTACGATTAGCCGCTTATATATAATTGCCGGACACTATGAGCCTCTACAGGTGCGATTTATAGTTAGTGTTCGATTTTAACCCACTAAAAACACTTCCGTTTAGCACAATCATCTCAAGAACAATCATGCTCATGCTGACTAATGAGCTGTTTCTTTCCTTCTGTTTAAGTAATAATCTTGGAACATTTATGTAGCGTTTTGCTGTAATCTGTTTTAATTAATTTTAACCTTTTAAGGCTTTGTGTTATGTAGATCGGTGTTGTCCAGGCGTTATATATCTTCAACATTGACGTGTTGTTTAAGTTTTTGATTGCGTCTTTCTAAAGTGTCTCTTTTTATATTCCTGATATATTAAAGTACCAATGAGCTATCTATAAATGTCTAGATAGGTTTCGGGATTTTCTTGTATAGCAATAATTTATTTACTGTTCCTGTTGACAAAGTAAAATTACATACTTCTCAATAGCCTAGTCCCTAGTAAGTTTTTGCTGCAGCGTAACATTAATAATTTGAAGAAAAAAAACTAACCTTTTTCGGTTTAAAATCATTCAAAACTTTCGAAGTTTCGATTATGTTTAGAATGATTTTCTTTCTAAACATTTTCTATTCTCAATCAACATTTTTTACTCTGTCAACATGACTGTCCATAAAATTTGTCTAGTCATTTTTGTTTTGTAATTAAACTTATTTATTTAAACATAATATAAAATGATAATAAAAATATAAAAATATAATTAAAAAATTAATTTACAAATATAAATGCAAAAATTATCAAAGTGGGGAAGAAACCAGAGTGCATTCATATCAGCATTGAACTTCAACAACATAAAAATATTTAATTTCTGTTCATTACAAAAGTTGATATTTAAGAGTGACTGTGTCTATATAAAAAAAAAAGTGTTCTTCAATTCCTATATTTTTATAACCAAAATTTTGGACTAATTTATAAAGTTGATAATGTGGCCAACAATTATTATTATTATTCTTGCTGCAATTTATATATTTTTAGAACATATTTATAGTTATTGGCCACGAAATGGTTTCGATCATATTACACCAATAATTCCGTTTGGTAATTTAAATTCGGTACGTCGTCGGGAAAAATCATTTGGTATTGCTATATATGATTTATATTTATTAACAAAACGTCCAATTATTGGTATCTATTTATTTTTTCGTCCGGCATTATTAATACGTAATCCTGATATTATTAAAGATATGTTAACAAAAAATTTTCATAATTTTCATGATCGTGGTATATATGTTGATGATAATGATCCGTCATCACAAAATTTATTTGCATTACAAGGTCAAAAATGGAAACAATTAAGATCAAAATTAACACCAATTTTTACATCTGGTAAATTGAAAAATATGTTTGAAACAATTACAATAACTGGTAAATCAATGCAACAATATTTAGATGATACAATTGGTGATAATGATTGTAAAATTGTTGAAATGAAAGATGTAATAACAAGGTAATTAATAACAATAAACATTAAAATTTAATCCTACATTAACTATCGTTATTTAGAATTCCGTTTTGTTACTAATAAAATGGGTGTAATGCACCATTTATTTTAATATTCACTTTTATGACAAACCAAAAATATTCAAATTTAAGATATTATTCATTTGAAATATACAAATTAGGACACTACAATTCATAAAAATCAATTTTTGGTTCATTTTATTTATCAGCTTATTTTACTGAGACATAATCTTCGGTACTGTCATTTTATAAAGCTAAATTTATTTTTTTTAAATATAAAAATATTAACGCTATAATTCATATAAACAATTTTTGTGATGCGTTTCATTTATCAACGTATTATCTGAGCTATAGCTTTCAGTAAGGTCATTTTCACAAGCTGATAGTACAAGCTAATAATAAATACAATAATAACAGACAGAATAATACAAAATATTTCTAATCAGTAACAATTTTTGGTCATTTCATTTATCAGTGTATTTCCTGAGACATAGCTTTCAGTAAGGTCATTTTGACAAGATGATATTAAGCTAATAATAAATATGTTATATAAAAATTCAATGCTTTCGATGAAAATGCAATATTTATTAGAAGTTTATTGTATTTTGATTGTTTTTTTTTTCAAATTGGGTGGATTTTACCCGTACGATACAAATGGAGGGTTAATAAATATAATTATAATTATATAATCTTTTTTTCTGCAGATATGCTGTTGATATAATTGGTTCAACAATATTTGGTATTAGTGTAAATAGTTTCAAAGATCCGCAAAATGAATTCTTCCAAATGCGTGAAAAATTAAATAATCCTGGATTTATGTCAAATTTACGAGCTACTGCAGTATTTTTATGTCCACGGTTTGTTTATTTAAATAATAATCATATCAAAAAAAATTTAATTTATAATTATGAATTTTTTCCCTAGATTAATTAAAGTATTTAAATTTTTACGGATTCCTGATCCATTTGCTGATAATGTTAATAGTTTGATGATTGAAATTGTTAAACAAACAATTGAATTTCGTGAAAAAAATAATATTACACGTAAAGATTTAATGCAATCATTAATACAATTACGAAATACAGGTAAAATTAATCCAGATGATGATGAAATATGGAATATTGAAACAGCAGCAGGTAAAATAATTGTAGTAAATAAGGTGCAGAATTGTAATTCTATAAATTTTAAAGTTTGGTATACAATTGGGAATTTATGATTTAATCATAAGCAATTAGATTCCAGACTTTATAAAGGTCACAGTCTTTCATTATGGAATTTCATTAACACGTTTAATGATGGCGCGACATAATAATTTAAATAATGTTGGGCAGTGAAATCGTTTCATTAAAATAGATTGTAATTCTGTAATTACATTACCGATTTGTGAAGTTATAAATCAGTTTTCTCGTTTTTTTTCACCACTCAGACCATAACGATCTATTGTGAGCTTATAGCTCCTTTCCTACTACAACCTTATAGACTTAAAGAAACTTTGGATGTTTTGAAAAGATCACATCGGCCAATTCTTTGGTGTTGAAGAAATCTTTTCAAAGAAGATGTTGTCTTCTTCTTGCGACTTAGGCAGAGACGGCATATGTTTATTTTAAATAGACTGATTTAATAAGGGTGGTAGTTCAAGCTTCCGTTTTATAAGGATAGTAGCTCAAGGGTCGTCATGAGGCCTGTTAGGGTCCTGATATTCAATGTACTGAGTTTTATTATGTCTTCCACTTTTATTTCATGTAGTTTTATAAGATTTTTTTGAAATTGACATACCTGGTAGTCTGTTCCAGTAAATTGTGTGCTGTTGTTCAATCTTCAATCCATCTACGTAATATGAATTTGGAGAGCCCCACTTTCGTTGGTTATAATAATAATTAAACGATTTCAAAATTTTGAATTACTGAATTTCAATAAATTGGGAAAGTGTTATTTAATTTCGTGGATATAATAATTTTACGAGCACTATAGACATTAAAAGTTTGTGAATCTTATAGAATTTATGTTACTGCATCCAAAAATATTGTCAAAATTTATATAAAATTGAAAATAATCAATTTATTTATTTTATATAATTATAGAAAATTTAAAATCAATGTCAATTGAACAATGTGCAGCTCAATGCTCAATATTTTATATAGCTGGTTTAGAAACGTCTAGTTCAACAACAGCATTTTGTCTATATGAATTAACCCAAAACGAAGAGGTTTTAATTAAACTTCAAGATGATATTAAATCAGCATTAGATAAACATAGTGGCGAAATTACATATGATTCAATTAAAGATATGAAATATTTAGATTTATGTATTAAAGGTAATTTTCATATTTTTTATGCTGTATAATTTAATTTATGTAAATTGTAATTTTATATATAGAAACTTTACGTAAATATCCAGGATTACCAATATTAAATCGTGAATGTACTGAAGATTATGTAGTACCAAATACGGATAGTATTATTAAAAAAGGAACTGCTATTATTATATCAACAATGGGTTTACATAGAGATTCAAATTATTTTCCAGAACCATTAAAATTTAATCCAGATAGATTTAATCATGATAATGAAAATGATTTTATTGAATCAGCTTATATACCATTTGGTGATGGACCGAGAAATTGTATTGGTAAATAAAATAATATTAAAATATTTTTCATTCATTCTTGGGGCTCTACACAGCTCTCATTGTGAGCTTTGGCCTGATTTTAAATAATATTTATAAAATAATTTCTTTTCTTTTTTCAATTTTAAAAGGAATTCGATTGGGTGAAATGAATGCTAAAATGGGAATTGTAATGATATTAACTAAATTTAATATTGAAGCTGTTGAAAAAAAAGAAATGGAATTTGATAATTATTCAGTTGGTTTAATACCAAAAAATGGTATTAATATTAAAATATCAAAGAAAAACATATAAATTTTATAGTCGGCTAAGAAATAATTTTATGAATTTGTTATATTTAAATAATAAAATTTAATTTAATTATAAATTAAGATTTTTTTTATTATAATACCAATAAAATAATGTATTTGAAAATTATTAATTTTATCAAAGACATAAACCTTATTTCATTCAATTCAGTAAGGATTCAGTAAGTCCAGTAAAATAAATAAACGATTAAATTTATTGCATACTGTTAGGTGTTTGAAATTATATAGAGTAAATTATTTGATGTTATTGAGTGCTTATACTATTTGATTGGTTGATTGATTTTATAGAGAAAGAACTGCTAAGGTTTCATGCAGAATTGCACTTGGCAAAATAAAGAAATAGTTTTCAATCCAGAATTCATGTTTTATACTAATACATTTACCTCACAGCTGCATAAGAAAAAGGACAGTGATACAAAATGCGTTCAATTGTCTAAGAGTTCGTCTTCGTATTCTTTACATATGTTTTTTAACTGATCACTATATCTTAAAAGCATGATCCCTTAGGATTGAGTATGGTGTTAAGAGCGTGGCTATCATATATACAGAGGTTCGCTAAGTATTTCTTAGTGACTGTTTCACTCAGGACATCCTTCTCTTGTTACAAGCTTGCCAGCGTTTAAAATGATTACATATTTTATAATTTTCACTTTATTGGGTGCCTGGATGATTTTTCTTCAACATTGTAAGAAAATGGAATATAGAATTATGTTAAAAATTACAATCCAAATAGTAATTTTATTAAAAGTATGTCAAAATAGTCAATAAATGAGTGGTAACTCTGAAATTTGTGGATATATTTTGTGCTTCAAATTTTTGTGGATATATTTTGTGCTTCAAATCAAATTTTTTGGCAATTTTTTGGCAATTTTTGGTTATCGTGATTTTTTTTGGATTCCCAAGTAATTAGTCGTAAATTTGAGTAAAAACATAAGTAAGTTTAATTGTTTTAAAAAAAGAAAAAAATAATTGACCTGATATCAAAAATTCTCCAAATTGTATAAAATCATTAATTTATGGCCAGACCATTTTTAATATTAATTTATTTGTAATTTCATGTGGAATAAATATGAACTGCTACATTGTAGAATTTAGTCTTAAACATAGATTTAGCTCAGATCAAATTTTCATTATCTTTTCGAAGGTTAAATTCCCAAATATGCAAAAAGTAATAAATGATTGAAATGTGTTTATCATTTCTAAATTATAGATGTGATTTTGTTCAGAGGTCAGAGTATTTTCAAAAAATAGGTAAATTTCCAAAAATGTTAAACTGAAAACGGACAATATTTAAAACAAAGAAAATAATTTCAGTAATCCTAATTAAGGATAAAGAATGTAAAAATATAGAAAAGTTTACAGAATAACAAGAATTCAATAAAAATATAAAGAAAATAGTAGGTAAAAATGTAAAGCCGAATAAATCTAAGTAATATTTTTATTTTTTCAACAAAAATATTGTTTTTATTAGTACATTTGAATATGAATTTGAATATACAGAATTTTTCATGCCTGCAGATTTTCGTAGAACCGGAAACATTCTTGGAATATTAAATATGATCATTTTTGTTCTGTAAGTAATAAATAATATATAATTTGATATCGAATTTAAAAACGGGGTACAAAACTGGATACAATTCAGTCAAACGCTAGAAGAGATTATATAGCCCAGCTAAAAAAATATTTAATAAGCAGAATTAGAAGAAGTAATAAATAATATGGTCAAATTATAATTTACCTAAATTACTATAAGTCCTGTCACATGCTGCACATGCACCTCAAACTAAATAACAGAAGTATTAGTAATAATTGATCTATTCTGACTGAATGTATTAGTATTAGTATTCCACCATATTTTTTATCTTTTAGCATTATCCTTACAGAAAAGGTAGATTTTTGTTATGAAAGAAAGAATTGTTAAAATACAGAAGTTTTAGTGTAATAAATTACATCGATAGGTGCAGTTATTATAGATAGAAGCCGATGAGCAAAAATTAATTATTCTGCAGTTTAGAAATCATATTTAGTGTTTTTGCAAAGTGTATATTAAAATTAACAAATATAAAAAGGTCGCGGAAGTAAATTTGTATTTAAAGTTTTAAATTAATAGCCTGTATTAGCATAAGCAACCTCCAACCTGCCTAAGCAAAGAAAGCTATATCAAAAGTATGTAATAATTATTAATATTAAAAATCACTAGTTTTTTGTAAATTTTCTAAATCAAATACACTTCAATTTCAATTAAATATCAGTAAATCAGTAAATTTGAAAATTTGGATAATGTATCAAACGCTTCATAATTGAACTAGCCATGAATTTGAATGTAACCATAATCAATATTTGAATAAAAGAAAGCGATTTAATTGCCACTTATATGACCTCACTTATTTTGAGAATTTACTCCAGTTATTCTGACAGACTTCAAATTAATGAACCTTGTTCGTTTTTCATCTATCTAGATCAGTGGTCTTATAATTGTGTTCTGCGGAATGACGGTTCCGCGAATTATTTTTTAAAGTGATTGTAACTTCCAATAATGAAGAGTCTATACTCTTCATCTATACTGACATATTACATTTTACAATAAACTTCACGAATTAAAGTCTGCGTAGGGAATAAAAACGACTTCCATATCGTACAAATTAAGAGATTTCCATCAAAAATTATTTTACTTCAACAAAAATTTCCAAAAAATAGGGTTACGAAAATCGCGAAAATTTAATGACCACTCATCTAGATGAACTTCATTTTTCCACATGAACGTTTCAAACGTTAATATTGATGCTATATAGTTTTTTATAGTTAGTGGAATAAAATTAAATGATGACGTTAGGCAAACGAGACATACTCTGGTCCAGACATACGAGCGTACTAACCATTTTAATTTCTGAATAATTTTTTTTTTTTTTTTAAATATCAAAATATCATTTATTTATAATATTCAGTGATAACTCGTAGGTGGAAAGAATGATTTTATACATTTTACCCTATTCAGAGATTCAGACCATCTGATATTTTATGAAATGAAAATATAAGATTCGGCACCACTGAAGTTCTTTAGACTTATAGAGGTCTATATATAGTGGTCCCATATGCTTGGGATGAACATTTTAACCAGGTGCTGTTTCACATTCAATACTTAGGTCATATCACATACTATACTCGTTCGTTTCACATCCAAAAAAATCACTTTCAAATCCAAACTGTTCCGATTTTGATATTGAGAAGACCGTTGTAATAATTATAATAATGAAAATTTTTATATTTTTGTTTTTCAGTTTTGAACGAATTTACAGAAAAGGACAATTATCCGATCTTTTATCACATTTCCTCGAATTTCAATAAAACGAATAAATAATGTCATCCACTGACATAAAAATTACAAATTGTCCGGATGGTTGTAACAAGAAAAAAAAACTTATTTCGCCAATGTTTTGTAAGTAAATTATAATAAAATTTTTGATAATTATATTGATAACCTCCAAATTTTTCGTAAATTTTCCAGATTTAAATAAAATTGCACATACTGGACCAGATGAAGGTTTAAGTTACACAGAAGACAAAATACTAATTTGTAAACTTAATTTTTCAACTACACGAAACACGCCTGTAATTATGCAATATAAAAATAATATATAAATTTAGTATTTAACATTTTGTATATGAATATTTTTAAATTAAATTTTATTATTTCTTAGTTGCATCGAACTGAAATAAAGAAATTTTTTTTAAAATTTGGTGAAATCGATGAATTTGAAATGGAAGATAATTTGTTCGATTTTAAAAATATGATATCGAACGATTATATAACAGGAAGTGTAACATATAAATTAACTGAATCTGTTTCAAGGTAATAATAATCATAATTCCAATAAAAAAAAATGTTGTAATAATAATTAATTTAAATTTATTATTCATTTTTTAGTATATTAATGTTTCATGACTATATAAACACAATTGCAGAGCAATCAATTTTGAGTTTGAATTATGGATATACAAAATTAGGTGAAAAGTATGCAAAATTCCATTTAAAGGCAATGGGCGATACTGTAAATATGAACTTCATAGTAATATATAAAAAATATTTTAATTATTTTTATTTTAAATTAAATTTTAATTGAATCAATTAATTATAAGTAATTTAATTTAATGAGAAAAATTAACTACCTTGGTCACATCCTTCGTAACGAAAAATACAATATATTACAACTGGTGTTATAATTGGAAAAATAATCGGTCAACGCAGCAGGGGTTACAGAAAAACTAGGTGGTTGAAAAACTTGACGGATTGGTGCAACATGACGACAGAAAACCTTATAAGAACAGTACGATTTAAACAAGAACTGCATTCGTTGGTGAATCGCATCCAGAGTGGATAGTCACCATAAGAAGAAGAATTTAATGAAATTTAATTTTTATATAAGCCTTCTTCAAATTTTTCCATTCTTTCATGACAGTTTGTCTCTAATTGTTGCTGTAAACCTTATAAGAACAGTCTAAACAAGACTTAACAAGAACTGCATTCGTTGGTGAATCGCATCCAGAGTGGATAGTCACTATAAGAAGAAGAAGAATTTAATAAAATTTAATTTTTATATAAGCCTTCTTCAACTTTTTCCATTATTTCATGACAGTTTGTCTCTAATTGTTGCTGTAAACCTTATAAGAACAGTCTAAACAAGACTAAACAAGAACTGCATTCGTTTGTGAATCGCATCCAGAGTGGATAGTCACTATAAGAAGAAGAAGAATTTAATAAAATTTAATTTTTATATAAGCCTTCCTCAACTTTTTTCTATTATTTCATGACAGTTTGTCTTTAATTCTTGCTGTAAGTGTAAATCATTACACCTTCTTCTATGTGGACTTCCAAATCTTTCTGTTCACAGTTACAGGAAACTAATTTTTTATAGTTTCGAGCCAGTTTGTTTGCAATTGTTGCTGTAATGTCTGTAATGTCGTAAATCATTCTTCGGTATAATCTATACCAACCTTTCTGTTAACACTTCCAAGTATTAAAGTCCTTATTTCGGACCAATGCTGCTGTAAATTATTTCCAATTATTTCATTTCTATTTTCTTAATTTTTTTCGAATTAAATTTTATTATTTTAAATTATTTATAATTAATAATTAAATTAAAATTAAATTGCAATTTACTTAAATTAACTCTAAATAACAAAATTTCTTCTTTTTTTTATATACAGAATATACAGCATGTTATCAATTTTAGCAGACAACAATTACTATATGGAATATTTGGTGCTAAGATCGATTTCGATATTGATATGATGATATTAATAATAAATTTTGATAAAATTCATTTAGCTAAAAAGTATAAAAATATATTAAATTATAAATTTTTTATATAAAACATCAATTTTCTTAATATATTCCATACAGAACTTATCAATATTTCTATAATCCATTAATATTAGAATGTGCATCTAGTTTTCATCAACCAGTAAAACATTATTTTGAAGAGAAATTATCATTTTTAAAATTAAATGATTATTGTTTAAAAAATATATGTAAATATTTATCATTTAAAGATAATATTCATTTATTACAATTATCAAATCGTTTTACGAATTTAATACCAACAATAAAAGCATTAACACCAGAAAATTTAAATTTGAATCTAAAAAACACCAAAACTAGATTAACATTAATGGAATTTGAATTATTTTTATTAAAATGTGGTCATAAAATTGAATATAGTTATATAGATAATTATGATTTACCATATGATTGGGAATATATATTAGAATTAATAGTAGAAAATTGTTCAAATTTAAAAGTATTACAATTAAAACATATCGATTTTAGTAAATCAGTATTTCGAATCGATTATAATTTTACAAATTATATTTATAAAAAATTGATAAATTTGAATCAATTGATTATTCGATGTTGTACAATTGATGATGTTGTACTGCAATATTTACGATATAATTTAAATATTAAAAATTTAGATATTTGTTGTAATACTAATTTAATTGGTAAGAGTTTGATTGAATGCCAACAAATCGATACGTTAACAATAAATATTGGTGATTTTGAAATACCAGTATTTAAAGAAATTTTCGATACTCTATTAAATCTATCAGATTTAACATTATTAAAACTTCGATCTACAGAAATCACTGCAAATTTAATATATGATTTAATTATAGAAAATTGTAAATATTTAAAACGATTAAAAATTGATTTTGATTTATGTGATTGTAATATCGTAAAATTCTCAAAATTTATTAGTGAAATTAAAACTTTAATTAATTTAGATATAAATATTCGGAAATGTACAAAAAATGAAAGTATTATTAATTTCATGAATACAATTTCAAATTCAATATTATCAAAACAATTGGAAATTCTTACGATAAACATTGGTACAACTTTAACGTCATTGGTACAATCAATTAAAGAATTGGAAAAATTAAAAATATTAAATATTAAAATTGAAGATAAAATTTCAATTGGTGATGTAGAAGGATTAATTCAGGATTCAAAAAGTTTAACAGAAATTTTTATACATTTTCAAAATAATTTAACATTACAGTTCATGTTACGTTTAATTGATATGCTAACAGGTCATAAGAAATCATTGATATTTAAAATTGACAGTACAATAAAATATTCGGATTATGAACAATTATTAAAAGTAAGTAAAATTATGATAAATTTTTAAATAAACTAAATAAAAAATTAATAAATAAAACCAAATTTTTTTAATTTCAAGCATAAAATTTACCAATCATGCCAAAAAAATTACAAATTCTGTTGGGAATTTCACAAAAAGTCTGAACGTGATTACCAAACCAAATTAAAATTTCAAAATAAATTGGAATAAATTGAATTCTGATATTTATTTAATAAAATTTTATAATTTTTTTTAAGAATTTTTTTTACATATTTTTGCATTAGTATAAGTAAAAAATGTTTGATTTAAACGAATAAAAAAATTTGTACTACAAAATTTATAAATTAATAATTTTTGGAAAAATATAATTGAAAAAAAACAAATTATTAAAATGTTTATTATTTAAACAAATTTGAATTTTATAAAACAGCTTACATACTCCAACAATTGCGTTACTCTGGCATTGGACCAAATGTAACAATGGCGAATTATCAACAATATAATAAGAAGACCTTCACTCTGGAAGTGTTTAAAATAAAGGATAGAATTTGCAAAGAGATTTGTTATAAAAACGGTCAAAAATAAACCGAATTCAATTATGCCGAAATATTTCCCTATGTAAATTAAAGTGAATTTTTATCTAGTTCAATAATGCATCAATGCATGTGAACAAAAAAGCTACTAATTAGGGGTACCTTACCACATAACTCGTAGTTAGTTTTTAAACAGTGATTTATATTCAACAGAGTTTGGTAATTAACAGTAGAACTCGTAATTTTTGATAGGGAACCATGAAAACTACTGACTCTAAATTAAAAAACTAATATGTGTACCAAATTTCATTAATATCGTATAATATTTACCATACCCTATCAATTTTTGCATGGACCTCTAAAGTTACTAACCTCTACTTTGGTCAACACATGCTTAATCACGATTCCAATCTGTGCACCAAATTTCATTGAAAACCGATAATAATTATTATGTAAAACATATGAAATATTCTCTGGAAACTAAGCATCTCAATTAGTTTCACATGAACCCATTAAAGTTACCGGTCACAAATTAACCTGTGTGTAGCAGAAATAATTCAAGATTCTCAAAGTTTAACAGAAATTATCTTACATTGTCTATCAGCATTTAGAATTGCAGTTCGTATTACTTTTAATTGATATGTTAACAGAACAACAGAAACAAATTAAATTTAAGTTTGAAGCATCAATTAAACATTTAAAAATTACTAAACTTTTTGATATAGTAGTAATAAAAATAATATTTCTTTCTTTTAAGGATCCAAGTTTCAAATCAAGCCAAAATAATACAAAATTCTGTTGGAAATTTCACAAACGCATTAAATATTGCATTAACATTGAATCCTTCCGAATATTTAAAGAATTGTACCATTTCGTTCTTACCATTTTCACTTTAAGTGGACGATTTAATTTTTTTATCTAGTTTATCTATAGATTTAATATAATAGTCATTAAATTTTAAAGTTAGGAGAGATTTGATTCTTTTCAATTATACGATATCGTATTAACATACATCCAACATTCCAAAAATGGTCAAAAGGATTCCAAAAACATAAAAATCTGTCCCACAAAAAAAAAAAAAATTATTGGTAAAATTTCGCTTGTAAACAATACTTTCTTCTATGCTTTGGAATTTGGAACGTAAAAAATTAGACAAACTAATAATTTTATTTTAATTTCCTTGGACCAGAATGAGTGCATTAGTATTAGTAACTAAGTTTTATTACTTTTCGCCATTTCCTATATTCCTATTTTGACTATTTCCATATTCGCAGGCTTCGAAGGTAGATTTTTCTTATGAAAGAAAGAAGGCTGAAAAAGAGCAACAATTTAGTATAATAAATTACATCGATAGATGCAAACGATCAGTAAAGAAATAACTTTCTTGCAGTTCAAGTTCCGCAATTAATAAAAAGACTAAGATTAAATTAATTAAATATTGAAAGAAATTACAAATTTAGTGTTTTTGTAAAGTTTACTAAACTATCTTAAAAAGAATATCAAGAATAAAGTAAAGTTTTATTTAGTTAAAGTTTGAATTTGAACAAATTTTTTGGTGTTATTCAAATTTTTTGGCGAAAGAATCTAACAGATAAAAATTATGGAGTATTATAAATACACTTTTTATAGAAGTAGAATTTTCTCCTTAAGTACACTTCAATCGAACATATGTAAGTAAATTTTCTATTATATTAACGCTTTGTACGGCGGTCTAGTCATCATATAGTTTTTATTAGTTAAGAAAAATTAATAGTAAATGTCAGTTTTACATATTTAATTAGGTTAGGTTTTCATGGCGGTTAATGTAAACAATAATAACAGATAATTTTGATTGGTGTAAATAAACTGTCATTTATTTTATATGGAAATCAAAGTAAAAAAAACTGCATTTTCAAACAAATTATGAAAATATAGTGAATAAAAATGATAAAAATTAACGAGTAAAAATGAATTTTATTAATTAGTGTAACAATGTAATTCAAATATTCCGTAAATTGCCTGTTTTTTGTTTTTTGGAAATTATAATTTGTAAAGGTACGAGTAATTATAAATTTCATACCTAAAATTAGTAGAAACAATTAAGACATTTTTCAAAATTCTCAAGAATTTGAAGAAATCCAAATTTTACCTCAATAAAAACTGACGACACCTTTTTAAAAATTCAATTATTCAGTTTTTACCTGTTTTTATATTATTTTTAGGAACTCACTAATTCCAGTTAAATCATAACTAAAATATTTATTCGTTGTTAACATTGAAACAATATTTTTACATTTCTATTTTCCCAAAATGTATTACTAGCGGCGGTAGCTTACTGGCAGTGCAATAGGCTATGATGATGCATTATGTCCCGGGATGAAATATTCATCACTACTTCTGAATCCATATAAAATTATTAGGTTCGACTCGAATTAAAATGCTTCAAAACGTTTATCAACGACAACCTTTATACTATCTGTGAAAATCAATGAAGCCGTATGCCATAGAAACTATACTAATATTATTTTTTATCAAACTATAAACGTCTAATTCAAAAAATTCAAAGTATAAAGGTTTATTCAAGAAGAGTAAATGATCGTACGTTATACTATCCACTAGCGTATATTTGTATTAGCAGTGGTTCTAAAACTTTTTAAGATCACGGTACCCTAACATCAATTATGATAAACTCAAGGCACCCTAATAGTTTTATCATTTCAATTAATTTTAAAAACAGTCAATAATTCAAAAAAAAAAAAGTTCGTTAACAAAATAAATAATTAAATATTATTAATGAGAGGATTGTGGTGGACTTTAATATTTATATTGACAGATAATCCCGATACAGACAAATATGACGTCGAAATTAATATTAATAAAATTTTGAGTACTCTTTCCCCTATATTTGAGTATCTTTCGAATAAGTAGCCACCAAGAATCAGCAATTATGACGAATAAAAAAAACACCATTATGATTTATTCACATGTATTCACAACAAAATTACATTTAGTTTCGGTGTTTGATATGTAAATATTAGAATATTATAAAATGGACTCCATCCCGAATCATATGAAACTATTTATAAACAAAATTATTAATTATTTTCCAAAATTCTTTACAGATTCAAATAAAACCGTTTACATGGGAAATAATGGCAACAGTTACACAGAAGATAAAGTTTTAATTTATAAAATTGCATTCCGATGTTCAAATACTACTGTAAGTATTCAGTAACATTAAAAGTACTATTTATAATAACATTTCTAAATATTGTTTTAATAGATGAATCCAGCTGAAATTGAGAATTATTTTTCGAAATTTGGTAAAATCATTGAATTTAATATTTCGGACAAGTTTAACAATTCAACAAATAATGATCGTAATGTAAATGGATTTGTAACATTTGAAAAAGCTAAATCAGCTTTAAGGTATGTTAAATGATCCTTACAAATTAAAATTGTATTTAATTGGTTTTTCATTTTAGTGCAATGCTATTTTATCGAGATATACAAAGACTTGAAGTGGAATATGATGATTGTGATTATCCTGGCTTTTATATTACTCACATAAGTAACGGAGAAAATAGATATAATTCGTACACAGCAAAACATCATCAAGATTCTGTAAATATAATTTTTAGTACATTCAAATCTTGTTTTTAGAAAGAGAAGTCAATTCCGTTTAATATATGTTTTTTTTTTGGATACGTTATCTAGAGTTTAAAACATAATTGAGAATATAATCATAATTTTGCATACAGCTCATACTTGTGCTTGTGCCTACAGCTCAAAAACTCTATTTAGTTAATTTCTTAATAAAAATTCCGTACCAGAAATGTACCATTACAGAATTGCAGGCATTTTGTAATTTAATTTTTTGTTAAATCACTTTAAAAGTGATCTCATGAGATTTGTAAGACAAACAATTTTACAAAAGCTAACGAATTTCAACAAAAATGATGAATCACTATTTCCAGAAGTGTTATCTCTTTTACTATACTCTGCATTTACTACATAAATTTTGAAGCTATATAAAATAGGAAATTTACTTTCTTTATAAAATACTTTTTACCCACTTCATCATTTTTTAAAGTTTTATTAATTCGAAAACTACTGTATTACTTAAAGTAGAGTACGATGCCTTAGTTTATATTATCCGTTTAAGGAATGTCTACAATACTCAATAGTAATCTCAGCAAAAAATTGACAATAGCATTCCGTTATTTTAACCAAACGAAACTATAAGAAATGGCAAGCGAAATAATGTTCAGACTTGAGACTTTGACTGCTTTTAGTAATCGTAATAGCGTATCACTAAAGCGGAGTTTTGACTAATATTATATTAACCATAATTTTATCTTAAGCTGAGCTAAATTTTATTTGGTAATCTTACCTAAGCTGAAGCACTGTATTGGCCATAAGTTTTGGTATACGAGCGATTTCCAAATTCCGTCCTTAAACATTCTGTAACATAAACCACCCGGAAACTTGATATAATATTTAAATAAAAATTAAATTAAATTAAATATAAAAAACAAATTTTATTATTATAGGATTACGAGAAATTTCCACCTCATAGCCAATTGCCAATATTATTTTCAATAGTGTGGAACGTAAATTTAACTTGGAATAGTGTGGACCATAAATGGCAAATATCATTTGATAGCAGATTTAAATCAACTAAAAAGTATATATACAATAAAAATTAAATTGATTTTTAATAATTAATAATTAATTTTTTTTTTTTTACAGAACATTATTTGCATATTTCAAAAATCCTTTAATAGTTGAATGCGCTAATAGTTGGGAACAACCAACTAAAATTGATGGCAATTTATCAATATTAAAATTAAATGATGATTGTTTATATCATATTTGTAAATTTTTAAAATTAAAAGATCGTATTCATTTACTACAATTATCAAAACGTTTTAAAAACGCATTGCCTTCAATGAAAAAAATCGATTTTACACAAGAAACTATTAGAGATTTAACATTAATGGAAATTTTAGAAGTAATTCGTGTATTTGGTGATAAAATTGAACATATTTATTTAGATCAAAAAGAAATGCGTTATGATTCACAATATTTATTTAAAATAATTTTACAAAATTGTCAAAACTTAAAAGTTTTACAATTACAAAATATCAAAGTTAAAAAAGATATAAATCTTTCAATGGAAATTTGTGATAATTTGAAAAATTTAAATCATTTGATTATTAAAAATTGTGATTTGACAGATGATCATATCAAATATTTACCAAATCATTTAAATATTACAAAATTAGAATTATCCCATAATCATGGATTAACTGGTAAGAATTTGAATCAATGCCAGAAATTAGTTTCATTAAAAATAAGTTTAATTGAATTTAAATTATGTACGTATAAAGAAATTTTCGAAAAACTACAAAACTTAACAGAATTGACAATTAGTGATGTTTATTCACATAAAATTTTCGAATTCATTAGTGAATATTGTAAATGTATAAAAACATTTAAAATAGATCATTATTTGTATGACAGTAAAGCTATTGAAATTGCTAAGTCTATAAGTGGAATGGAATCATTAATTAATTTAGAAATAAATGTTCGTAGGACACATAATAATATTGTTAATTTCATGACAATAATATCAAATTCAAGATTATCGAAACAATTGGAAATTCTTACGATTACATTGAGCACAAGTTTAACGCCAGTGATACCATCTATTCAAAATTTCAAGAAATTAAAGATTTTAAATATTTTTTCATATCTTACAACAATTCCAATGGACGATATAACAAAATTAATCGATGATTCGGAAAATTTAACAGAAATCTTTTTAAATTATATAAATAGTGGAAATTTACCATTCACGGTATGTTTAATTGATATGCTAACACGTCAGAAGAAACCAATTATTTTCAAATATGAAACATCAATTTTACTGAATGATTACAAAAATTTATTACAAGTAAATATAAATAAAAATTTAAAGTGATTAATTTAAAATTTATTAATTATTATTTTCTTTTAAGGATCAAATCTTCATATCCAGTAAAAATAATTCGAAATTCAGCTGGAAATTTGATGATTACTTTAGCCGTTACTGGGACATTAAATTTAAATATGAACATAAAACATCAGATAAAAAAATTCTATAAATTTATATAAAAAAGAATAATTTGGAAATTAAATAATTTTTGTTATTTTTATATTATTTAATAAATTAAATAACAGAAACAAAATATTAAAATGCGTTTTGAATATTCTTAAACATTTTCATTTTCTAACAATTTGCGTTACTGACATTGGTGGACCAAATGAAACAATGGGGAATTATCAACAATATATAATAAGAAGACCTTCACTTTAAAATAAACGAGACAACTTGCAAAAGATTGGTTCTAAAACCAAATTCAATTATTCCAAAATCAATGATAGCAAGAAGTTTCTTTTAAAATAACGTAAATTTTCATTTTGTACTAAATAACGTAAATTTTCATTTTGATTTACTACTTTTTTTCGAAATTTTACTCCATTTTCATCTACAACTGAACTTCAGCCCCTGATTTATAGTCAGAGATCATTTTTTTTATCTTTAAAATTGATCAGAGCGATCTGAAACGATCAGAGCTGTTGTTTTTTATGGAGAAATTTTAGTTTTCCAAAGAAAATATCTATTGAAAGTAATTTATTTGTCGTTTACATTATATTGCATACTTATAGGAGTGTTTAGTAAACTGATAAAATAAAGTTTATGAATTAAAATTTTATCTTCCATATTCGAATATTCTTTAAACGTTAAACCCTTCTTCAGTTAAAATTTCAAAATTCGACTTGCTACTAAATAGTGCGCCAATATTAATAACTTTATAAAGATAAAAATGAAGTAAATCGGTTTGAAATCAATCAGCTCATGCGCAGAAGAAAACGTTAACTTTGTTATCCAACTAATTTAAAAAAATATGTTTTATAATGTTGATAGAAGAAATCATTTAATTGTAATTGCAAGTATACATCCGGAAAAGGTTTCGCAGTTCGCCAGATTATTGTAGATGATTTTTAGGCTTATTAATAGAACAATTTCGGGAAAATCATGTAGTAATTTTAAGAATTCCTCAGATTTAAATAAAACTGTTTCTATTTGGAAGTAATGGAAAAAGTTACTTTATTTTATGAGTTCGTTAAAAACTCCTGTAAGTATGCAATATAATATAATGTAATATAATAATAATCAATTCAATGTACAATATTAAGATGAATCCAACTGAAATTGAGATTTTTGTTATCTAAATTAACATATGATCATATTTTAAAAGGATTTGTAACTTTTGAAAGAGCTGAATTGGCTTTAATGTATAATGAAATTATAAAATAAAAAAATGAAAGTGTAAATTAAATGCTTTGCAAATTTAGTACATTACTGTAGCTTCCTTCAGGTAATACAAAATATTGGAGTGGCCACAACAAAGTTTCCTTTTCATAATGATAATTTGGAGGAGAACGCAGGATTGGGATACTATTTTGTGAATATATAATTCTTAGTATACAATTTTTTACTCTTTTAAATAGTTTTAACAGATTGGTTGGTTGGTTTACAAGGGGTGACGGAATCAAAGTCCCTCGCGCACTTGAGCCTATTGGCCCGTTGTACCCCCCCCCCCGTCGACGGCCGATTAAGTTTCCAGCGCGTCGACCCATCCGACAGCTCTAAATAGAGTAACAGATTAACTCGAAGATAATATTGAGAGAACGATGATGACAACTTATCAATTTTAAAACTAAAATATGATTGTTTATATAATTTAAGTAAATACTTATCGTTAAAGGATCGTATTCATTTATTACAAGTATCAAATCGTTTTATCAATATTTTTCCTCTAGTGTAAAAGTTGACTAATGAAACTTTTACCGAATCGAATAATTTATCCAGAAAAGTTTCCACTAGATAAACACTAATGGAAATTATCGAATTGATCACTAAATTTGGTACAAAAAATAGAATATTGTCTTACAGAAAAAAAAATTTATTATGATTGCCAATATTTTTTGAATTAATAAGATGTCATTGTGATTGCTTGAAAAAACTTAAAATTGAAAGTTGTTTAAATGATAGTAAAGCTATAGAAATTGCTAAATCTATAAGTGGAATGGAATCATTAATCAATTTAGGTATAAATGTTCGTAGGACATACAAAAATATTGAAAATATATTAAAGAATTGGAAAAATTAAAAATCTTAAATATTTATCTTCGTTATATAAAAATCACAATTGACGACATAGCAGAAATAATTCAAGATTCTCAAAGTTTAACAGAAATTATCATCCATTCTCTACAGTATCTAGAATTTCAGTTCGTATTACATTTAATTGAGATGTTCACAGGCCAACAGAAACAAAAATTAGCTTTAAATTTAAATCATCAATTTTATTTACAAGTTAGTTACAAGTTTAAAATCCTAAACTTTCTTAAGGATCAAATTAACGAATCAAGCCAAAATAATATCAAATTCTGTTGGAAATTTCATAACAGCTACTACTGCTACATTGAATTAAAATTTGAAAATATATAAAATTCTATATAAATATCAGACAATAAAGTTTTATAAATTTATACCTAAAAATGAAGAGCTATGCAATTTATATTTGAGTTGTTCCTACTCATCCAATTTTTACAGTGACTTCTAATATTATATAATTTACATATAAAAAAAATCGTAAATTAAATAATTTTTGATCTATTTATGAATGAATAAATTAATTCTCAAGTCCTTAAAGCACCTTCTATGTCTGTGCTTCATTTCAATATTCAAAATTACAGAACTTTTATTACTACTTTTTAAATAATTTGTTAGATAAATGTTCATTATGTTCATTAATTAGGTAATTAGGTATTGAACCAGCAAGATCAGGCCTCCTTATTAAACAACTAAACAATGATCTACTTTAAATAGTTAACACTATTTAATTAAATCCGCGAAATTATTTTTGGAATGTTCTGAGTAGCTAATTTAAGTAGCTTTTAAGTAACTAATTTCAATAAAAACATATTTTAATCGTATTCCAAATTCATTAACAATCACTCCTTAAATTTATCAATCAAGAATTACATCATTACTTTTATCATAAATTAAATTTTAATTTAGACAATTATCCTAATTACACGTTCAAGGATCAAAACAATAAAATATTTAGCTTCAAAAATAAATATTATTATCAAATAATATCATTTAATGAGCGCTAAAAATTTAGCGTTAAAATTAAAATTACTTGGCTTAACACCTGGAAAAATAACAATTCTAGAAATTCTAAAGGATATCAACGAGATGGAACAAATTAATTTTATACAGTTGATTTTAATCTTTATTTAAAAATAAAAAGGACATTATAGAATTTTAGTTTTTTGTTGTTGTGTATAAATCAAATCCGAAATACGAAGAGCGTATCAAATTATTTCAAAAATTTACCAATACCCAATAAATGAATCGAAATTTTCTAGGTTATATTTTAAAGCAAAAAAGGACGACAAATATACAAAGCATAAAAAAGGATCATAAAATATGTGTAATGATGAATTGAATGGAAATTCATTATTTTTTATTTTTCAACCTTTTTATATTTATTTTGAATAGACTGTAAAAAAAAAAAAAAAAATTGAAATGGTCAAAAAGAAATTTTTAAAATAAAATATTTAGTTTTTTTTAAATTCAATCTTGCGTAGCAAATTTGCTTAAAATTTTGTTGAATTCGAATGAATTGACAGAATTTTTATAGTATCACGTTTTAGTATTGAAAAAATTTACAATTAATTTAATTTTTTTTTATTTTTGTAATATCTATGCTAAAAATCTTGGTTAGATTTTAGCCAGATGGTACCAACCAAGAAAATATATGAAAAATTGAACCATTTTTTAAAGAAATTTTTCATTATGAAATATGTCCCCAAAACAAAGAAATATCTACGCAATATTGAAGTGTTTCTTCATATCAAATATTGCTCCAAATCCTTGTAACTTTTTCATTCAAAATATTGCTCCAGATCCCAAAATTTGATTTTATGTGGCAATTCTTCATTTACAGACGATTTTTCGAATATCGTCACTAAATAAAAAAGCATAGTGACATCTAAGTTAGTTGTACAATTGAATCCGCGAAACTATTGACAGCGTATGTCAATGACATCTCCGAGTAATACCTTCAGTGCCGTGAAAGGTGAAACCAAACTATATTGGTAGCGACTCTCTAAGAAGAAATCGAAGATCATTCTGTCCATGAATAGAACAATCTGTAGGAAAGTGATAGGTTTACTTACTTGTTCACTGTTGGATCAGTAAACTCAGCCCATATCTTGGTATTTTAATGGATGTCTTATAACGATGTGGGCATTTTAATAAAGTGAAATAATTGAACTATGAAGTGCCATTTAAAAATATTTACTTTACTAATTATGTTGTTGTTTTCCAATGATGAAACACTATAGAATTTACACTTGAATATCTAATGTTTAGCTGCTATAAACTTGTGGCCGTTAGTTATCAATACATGGTCGGCTTTTTCAATGCTACCTTTCTGGAGAATTATTCTTTTCATAAAGATAAGTAAAATTTTTGATAAGATTATCCTAGGATCAGATTGTAATGGATCCATCGAGATCTTTTATAATACGTGTTGACTACGGATCTTTACGCACCCTTCCTTAACCTAACCTAAGAAAAATATATTTTTCCTTATAAAATTTCACCTGTTAAACTTAATTGATATCTATAGCAATTTTCTAAACAAACTCTTCATACTTTTTATTACTATCCTTTATAATGTTTTCCTATTAGCGCCAATGCATATCCTCATTAAAATTCTAGAAACAAATATGTACAAAAAATAGAAATCTTTCCAATCAGTGATTATCCTTATCTATAAAATTGAAACCGCATATATTAAAAAAACTTAAAATTAAAAAGGAGGCGCTATAGACGAAAAGTGCCGACAACACATTAGCTCATCATTAGCTGTTAAAACAAATTCTAACAAATCTTATGATGCCCACCCAGCTGAAATATCCTTCATAAGAAAATTATTTAATATAGAAAATATAAAAGAAAAAATACCGCAATGATAACTCGATAAAAATGATTTCGCTGACGGGGTGATATTAACACTAACTTTTACAATATTAAAAACATAATGATTGGCGGCATTTTAAATATTATCAGACAAAATCACACGTGCTAATCAGTAACTTTCTTACTGAAATTAATTTCAAGGCGGGAATGATCTAAAGATTGTTTTTTTTATACAATAAGCAACTACTATTAAAAAAGGACAAATAAGGGAAGAACTGTATAGCAAAAAAAGGACCTCCATAACAAATTGAATCTATATACTTTGATGATGCCGTGACAAACTATTCTTTTGTTTATTAAAGAATTTGTACGTTTTGGCAATTTTTATATTGATATTCTGAACAATCATTGAACAACAAATCAATGTTTTTGGCACTGATTATAACAAAGATACCAGATGGAAAAAATCTTGTTATCTAGCAACTATGAATAGATTGAAAATATATGTTAAAAATACTCAAAATATATGCAATTACAATTGACGAAAAATTGTTCTCTGCGTGTGATTATTGATTGTCAAAAAAAGTTACAGCATATTGGACCACCAATAATTTTCTATATACTAACATCAACTAAAATATTCATTAACATGAACAGTCTTGTTACTATAAATTTAGTTAAATTTGAGACTACTTCTAATTCAGACTTTAATGAATAATTTCAGATTTATTAAAATCTCTAGATCTGAAAATTTTAAGTTTTGCAATGTCCTACATAATTAGAAAACAAGAAATATGAAAACAAAACTTTTCTTATCTATGAAAGATAATGAAGCACAGCTAGATCACAAGCTGATATTGATACAAAATATTTTAGTTACAGAAAACATGCTACACTGATTAGATTAATCGTCAGTTACATTTTGCAAAAGATTTTTAGAAAATGCGGAGTCTTAGAGCACCTTCAATGTGTGTGCTTCACTTCCATATTGAAAATTACAGAACTTTTATTACTACTTTCTAAATAATTTGTTACATGAATTTGTTGTGTGGTTGGGCAATCTGATTACGTTCATTAATAAAGTGTGATAAGTTGATGTACTGTAAGAAGAATTAATTAAGCCATCGAGACCAGAACTCTTTATGAAGCAACCACGTAATCATTTACATCTATTATTACTTTATAAATTTGATATTGAAAGGAAATCATTTATTAATAATTCTATAAATTTGTGTCTCCAACTTCTTTGACAAGTTATTATTTCTTGAGATAATCCTATGAGTTATTTTGAACATTTTTGGACTGTCCGATTATCTGTCACATGATAGTATACGCTATCATATAACTCCATACTTTGAATTGCAATTCATACCAAAATAATCATTGCTTCCCACTTATATAAATAAATTCCGAAGCAAGCCAAAATCACAATTTTATTTTATTTATTTTAAAATTGACCTAATTTGATTGTAGTATCACAACATCTACAGTACTAGAACTTTTTCAATGTTGTATACAGATTTTATGGTACGTCGGCGATGATCTTTAATCAAAAATTCAAAATTATTTATGTAATTATTAACTACAATTAAAGTTTTTCCATTTAATTTCTGTAAATTTTCTCTGATGCTATAAATAAAAGTAAATTTCAATTGATCTTCAATTTGACATGAATTGCCTTTAAGTTATACATTATTTTCTATTACCAAAAAAATATTATTGTCTCTTTAATGTTAGCATTTTCTAAAACCATTCAGAATTTATTTAAAAAAAATACAATTTCATCTTTTGAGTCCTTTAAAACGTTTATGAAAATTTAATGAAATATTTTTTACTTTACCATGAAATGTCAATGTCAAGGATAATTCAAAGATTAACAATAATTTTTTTTTTTACTTTATTATTGAATTACCATTTAATTTTAAATTCGTCCTGGATTCTATTCAAGTTATTAGTTTTTTTATTATATTTCATTGAAATATTATTGTCATTCTTATTTTTAGTAAAATTATATTGGCATTTAACAACTAAAAATACTTTTAAAAGTGTACATAAAAACCATAATAATGTCAATTATATAAAAAAGAAGGACTCATGAATGACTTTGACTGTATACCTTTAACACAGTCTATTATTATTAAGGATATTATAATAAAATACAATTTTATTTGTCACAAAAGAAATTTAGTATAGTTAATAGTCGAATAATGGGAAGTCTATTGATCTTGAAATTGATTTTTGATTATTAGTTTCTAAAGGACTTTAAATTCCAACGCGTTGCTATTTTTCTATTTTTTGTTAGATAAAAGAAATGAACCAACACCTTCAATTGGTAGTTATTTAAGTCCTTTAATATCCTTCAGAAAAATAAAAAATAAAACTATTATTTCAAAAAATATACTTAATAAATATAATTACAATAGGGAATTTTTAAAAAAGACCATCTTTTGAATTATAAAATATAGAAACAATTTTTCAATTATCTGAGTTCTAATGGCCACTTGCAAACAAAGCCCACCGAATCTGAAATTTATGTCTGATAAAATAGTCAGAACTCTAAAGAAAACCATGGAAAGTAAATCCAACCAATCAAACCTAATTCTTATTTAAATACGCCAATACGCGAAAGGTAATCCTGATCCATTAATTACTATAGTTGAAAGGTGAGAAGAACAGATGAATTGGCATGGAAATGCGCCAGGAACATGTTCTTAAAAATATCTAAGAAACACTACGGAGGCGTTAAAACGTTCCATGCAAAAGCACTGAAATTATTTTTATAATATACATATATCGCGAATGAAACGAATTACAGTCTAATTTAGTAGTGGATATATAGTTTTAATTGGTCGGTTGTTTGTTTGAAAGGAGGGAAACCCAAGGACCTCTACGTATCTAAACCACAAGATTCCGTTATACACTACCACTGACATTTGCCTTAATATTCAAAAAAACGTCAGTCCATCCTACTTCAATCATGAAAAAGCCACCAATTTAGCCACTTTTATTTCTCCTGCATCACTCAGACAAGTCTTAAAATGACACTCCTAAAACTTAAATGTTTTATGTTTTACAGCGGGCAATGACACAATACGTTTTCCAATTATTCATCTTCTTCTTCACATCCCTTACATGAAGAATAGTTGAATTAAGAATTCTTTCGTAAAATCTTTTTTGCCACTGATGAAATAGATCAATAATTGGATAATTTTTTGTTTCAACTTGAATAAAAGCAGCTCATTATACAACTTGCAAGGATAATAATTTAAAGATATGCTTCTGTAAAGCTTTAATTGAGGTGAACACTTAGATCGAAACTAATTGTAAGTAATTGCTTCATATTCAGGTTATAGATAGAAAAAGGATGAATATTTTTTAACATTTCTGATAGCGGTTTGGCCAATAGCCGGATGTAGTCTTATGTGAATCAAAAATATTGATATATAAACTGAAGATAACCTTGTTTTCTAATGCTCATCAATCTGAGATACAAGTTCCATCTTTTTTTGGATTGATAAATTATTTCTCAGTACCTAATGAAAAATGAGTTGATAATTAATTTCTCAATAATGAAAAATGGGCGGCTGAGAAAGAGACTGATAAGCGAAAACAAGCATTAGCAGAGATTACTTTTTGAATAATCTGATCCAGTCATGTAAGTTTGATCTAGTCAAACTAATATGGATCATTAAAGAAATGAAATAAATCGATTTCTTATGAACAAAATATTATAAGCAATCAGATGTAAAAATGTGTTTCAACTGTGTAGATAGGATTCGAAGCAAGATAACACACTTTCAAAACCAATCAATTTTCAATGGAAATCTATATATGCTCAAGATCATAGAGTTCACCATAAAAAGATCATTATATTCTGAAAAGTTTGCACTTACCTCTTATTGTCTTATTATGTTCTTTTTCTAGCAGTTACTCAAAGATTTTTGTAATAATTATCCTTTTAATTTTCAAGTGAATGAAAATGTTTTATAAAATTTCCATTTAAACATTTTAGATATCCTTGAATTCCAAAAGAAAAACTAATTTCAATTCAAAGATTTCATTAGTATAAAAACTCAGTGATGCGCATCTCCTTTCAATTGTCTGTTTAAAGGACATATAACTATTTAAAGTACTTCAAAATCTTATTCAATAAATATT
The DNA here is from genome assembly GCA_963920725.1 of Rhamphomyia laevipes. Taxonomy (NCBI): domain Eukaryota; kingdom Metazoa; phylum Arthropoda; class Insecta; order Diptera; family Empididae; genus Rhamphomyia; species Rhamphomyia laevipes. The sequence goes on from OY987255.1 coordinate 140,996,747, forward strand.
TTTTAGTACTTTACAAAAGGATATAGTAATATTTATTTCTAGTACAGGAAATGGAATCAATGAAAATATTGAAATGGTTTTCAACTTTTTAGACAATTCATGCTGTTCTTTTCAAATTTGTTTGATATTTGTAGAAAGTTTTTGCATCAATTGATATTTTAGCATCACACTACATCATGCAATTGATATCTGTGTAATACGGACTCAAATATCCTTAGGAAAGAATAATATTATTTATAACAATTGTAAAAATTTGATTAAAAATCATCTTTGTCTATTCGAATTTATGATATGGTTAATTGTATTCCGAAAATAGATAATAAAAAGGATCAATAGAGAATATATGTAGAATAATATTTTGTATGAATTTGATAATAAAAATTGAAATAAGCATCAATTTACAAGACTGAAGTACTGCGAAACGAAGGATAAAAGTTTTACTATTGTATAATTGCAAGAATATCCCGGATGCGAATGTGACTTATTATTATGTGGAGGTACAATGAGCAATTTAAACAAGTAAATACCTTGACTGTGGTTAAAAGAACATTACATTTTGAATATAGATTTTATCAATGAGAGACTTTGTATCTTGGAAATAGAATGATCTTAACATTTCAAAAATGCAAAAAATAATGTTCATTTTTGTAAAAAAATCTCATGTCAATGAATTTTATATGAAAAAATGTTTAAGATTAGCAACATTGATAATTCAAGAATAAAAATTTTCACAATCAGTTTTCAGGAAATTGCAACCTTTCTTCCAATTTCTTGAAATAATAAGCTTTATTTAATTTCCACAAATTTAGAGGAATACCACACAAAAAAGGTGACATGAATCTAAAGCTACTGGGCTAGACAGAAACACAAATGCGAATCGCAATTCTTCCAATGCCTTCCACTTATCCCAAATTCGATACTGCAATTATCTTTACTTCAAATCTATGGAACAAATCGGATATTTTCTAATTCACTTTTGTCGAAAATGTCATTGGTTTGGGGTAAATCGTAAATATCATAACAAACTTTTGGATCAAATGGATTTTAGTTTACTGAAATTATTTCTATATAAGTACAGCAACAAACCTTATAAAGTGCTAACTTGTGATTATGAGCCCACAGGTTCAAATCGGAGCAGATAAAAATTTGCAAACGTTTTTTTTTTTTCAAAAATTTAAATAATTTACTGTACAAAATTCTTCCCAAAAAGTCCATAATTTCATACTTCCTCGTTAATAGCATTTTGTATAATCTTTTTTAATTACCATAATAATGAAGGCCAGTGATATTTTTGGAAAAATATATCACTTTAATGGGACCAACCAATAACAATTAGAACATCTACATAACGAAAACGTAAAGCAATTTAAGTATAGATACTAACCAAGTAGCGGATGCAAATCAAATAGAATCTATACGCTTCCAATAGGAGTAATTGAAAATAAACGAATTAATTTTTCACTCCATTTGATTACAATGTAAAACTTCAAATCCATTCAGTGTTGAATAAATATTTAATAAATTTATCTTGTCGTTCCCAAACAAAAATTATTTTAAATTTTAATCTACTTAGTTTGGAATGCTCTTTCCGTGTCTTGATTTTGAATAACAAATTTTAATTCGAAAAATATCACATTTTATTTTCCATAATCTTTTTTAGATTAGATTTCACTTTTAAAATTAGTTTTCTATTTCATTTATAACTTATTTAACTTATTAAAACGTTTTCCATAAATGGAAAACGATCCATAAATATCAAATACCAACATGAGTAAGCTAAATGAACCTGCTCCAGGACACCATTTAACCTGATATAAAAAAAAAGTTTACCTGGGAAAATAATATACAGAATCTAGTGGGGTAATATTATCAGCAACAGAAATTGGAACACCAATTCACATCATAAACGAAGTAAAAAACCGTTGATTGATAATTAAAGTTGGGACCATCTCGACATGCAGAGGTTGTGAAGAGTAAGAGAAATTTCCAGAGCATCTACTATGTATTGCCGTGCAGTGCAACAACGGAGATTAAGTCACTTTTTGTTATTATCTAAATAATCTGTTAGAGGAGGATGAAAAGAAACCTGGCGACCTGATCAGGTTCATTAAGGAGGTGCGATGGGTTGATGCGCTATAGGAAAATTTCAGTCATCGACCTGTGGTGTACAACCTGAGGTTTTCGGATCCTCCTCTCAGCAACCAAGGATAGTTCTAAATAAGACCAAAGCTACTTCCAATCGTTATAGACATTAAAATTTAGAAAAATTTGATTGAAATTCAAATAAAAATCATATCTACACATAGTTTTTACAAATAAATGACAGATGATTATGTCAAATTAATCACGAAAAAATAATTTAATAATAATATATCCTTAAGGTAGTCCTTAAATATACAATATAATAATAAAAAAATATGAAATAAAACTCTTTCCAAAAATCAATAATACCGAAATACCGTACACAATATTATAATGTCATAAGGAACAATTTCAAAAAAGAACCAGATCCTTTTTTTACAAAGAAATTAAATATTTTATCAATACCAAAATTTACCAGATAAACCGAAAAATTCAATCAACCGAACTGAGGTTGACCGAATCTGAAAATATATAATCAAGAACAACAAAAAATAAATAAAATAAAGATTATTTAAAATATTGCACTTATCCTTAGAAATCATATAAATATGTTACAAAAATTGAAAAAGGATCTAACAAAAACAATTTAATCCTTAAAAGACTTTGAAAAAACGTATTTTGATGAAATATATTTCTTTATATTTGAACAAAACAACAAACAATTTCAAAAAAAAAATTCTTATCCTTGAGGGCGATTTTAATATCCTCAACAACAATAAAATCATCGTTAAAATTATATACAAAATATAAAAAAAGGATATATTTTTAAGGATCACACTAAACATATAAAATTGATCTTATCTTAAATAAATTCGGTTGAAGAAAAAAATATAATATTCAGTAAAGATTTAAATAAGGATTTTTTTTAAGAGTTTTGTCCTTTTTCGTCAAGATCGTTATCAATTAAAATAACAACGATTTATTAAGGATTTTATCTTCTTCTTGTTCATATGATTAGGTATACTATTTGTAATTGTTCTGAAGGACAACATTATACATTAAAAAAATGCTATAACGACTTCTGCCTGAAGCATGGATTTGAATAGTTTAGATTAAGTCCTTTTTTCGGTTAAAATATCCTTATTCTAAAAATTCTAAGATTGATCAGTGTTGTTTTTATACTTTTGATAACTTCAACATGGAATTATATAAAAATATTGTTTAAAAATATATTTTTGGATTAGTTATTTAGATTTTTAGATTTTATCAGTAAAGATTTGACTAGTTTTAGTGTCAAATTTCATATAAATTTAAAAAAAAAATCTATTTTAAATGAATTTTTCAACAAATATTTATTTACCTGTTTCAGATTTTATTAATGATAATTATTTTTTAAGCTACAATTTTCTTGTATCTGTGATGGATACCAAAACTCATAATTTTTTTTTAGTTTGTTTTATCAGATTTTGCAAAATTTATGAAATTCTTACTATTTAAAGACAAATTTTTAAGTGGTATCATTTTTTTTATCGTAATATCTCAGTAAGGACCTAAATAAAATCCAATCCCTTTTAAAAAAATTAGTTCTATTTTTAGTTAAAATTTTGATTTAATTTTAATGATAAATTATTTTTCGAGTGAAATTATTCGATAGTTTTGTGAACCATTAAGATTTATGATAAATAAAAAATGTTAGCTTTAAATTATATTATAATGGCAATTGGATTTAAGATTGTTAATTTTTAGATAATTCGGAATTCATGTAGAAAATCGTATATCAAAATACATGAAACATTAAGGGTGCAATTCAATACCAGAAAGATCAAATCTGTAATTTACAGATCATAAATTTTGTTATTGAATTGATCCTCCCTTAGGATCTCAATCTCTTGTGTATCCTTTTGAGACTATCCCTATAACAATTCATTATTTTTGTATATTCAATCCCTAAATAAAATATTTGTTTTCCCGATCCCCGTAACTTGTTACAAAATTTACAAGTGAATATAAATAAAATTTGTAAAATTATAACAACAGGGAATCGTACAGTTTATAAATATTTATTTATAAGATCATCCTGCTGCGTTCCCTACGAAAAACAAGTGTTATAAATTACACTTTATCATATTTTTTCAGAAATTTATTCTTCAAAACGCCTCCACTTTTTATCCCATGGAGTAGGATTGCCCATATTGAGATAGAAAATTACATTTCTGAGTTGTTAATAGAAATTTTGCCTTACGTTTTTGTATTACTTTGAAAGGACTATGATTTTATTAAAGATTGAATAAAAAATAAAATTAATTATAATTAGGTCCTATTATCTTTAATTTGAAGGATAAATATATGAAAATTTTACCTGTTAAAAACAAATTTTATTAATAAAGAATTTAAACGCAATAGAAACACTAACAAAGATTTATTTAAAAAAGCACGTGTTCATTTTTTAAAATATGTGGCAGCGCCATCTTGATGTAAATAGATTGATCAAGAAGTTGATATATTTTATATTATGAAAGAAATTTTATCCTGAATGAATAATTATTATATTTTTGCTACAGATTTTTATAGTTTAGTGGATTATATTCAACCACCAAAATATTATAATAATATAATTATCTAATTGACTGAAAAGATTGGTTAAATATAATATCCTAGACATTCCTAGAACGATTAACACGCAACGTGAACTAAAATTAATTGGCAGCATCAAAGATATTAAGAAAATAATTATATATCATTTCCGCTATTCAAAAAATGACTAGAAATATCATCGCACGCTAGCATTCGGAACATATTGATTGAAATCAACTTTGGATAATTAAAATAATGTGCTACCAATTTTATCACGTTCATTATTAGATTATAAAAAAAATTAAAAAATTAAAAGGAAAATTTTTTAAGATGTCGAGGATATAATGAATTAACGTAATATAAATGCATGTTAATCGTTCTAGATTCTGCAGTAAAAAAAAATTTCAATTTTCGATTTATAAAATTAAAATATCAAACAATATTATGCTTCTGAATCTGAGGTTTACCAATTTCCCAAAATATCAAATATACCATCAGCATGAGCGATATAGATGAGCCACAGCAATAATACTCCATTAAACTTATATAAATTAATTGCATTACTCCAATCCGTTTCAGAATAGCTGCAAATAATATTAAAAAAATATTCTATCAGCAACAGAACTTTCATACACAGAATTAACATATAAAAGAAATGAAATGGCTCAGTCCAAATTATTTGAATGACCTTAGTGGGGGCACACAAAATATATCAGAGAACATCTAAAAGATCTATACAAAAAGCTTGAACACAGTTTGTAAATAATATGAAAAAATTAAGTGGAATCTCTGTCAACTCATTCAAGAAGGGTAAGGCAAAGTAATTGAATAAAGTTTACTAAATTTGATTGTACTTAAGATCTAAGACTTCAAAGATGAAGAAATATTTAATGAATTTACAATTGACTAATATACGTCATCATTTCCAAATTAAATTTTTATAATCTACACAAAGTTGGAACGTTGTTTCTGTGCCTTGATTGTGGATTACCAAAATTCATATTCATTCCATAAATATGAAACTTTATTCAATTTACTATCTACCTAAATTATGTGAGGATTCGGCGGCAGCGTATTGTTATTATTCATTATTGTGATGCATTTTGTTCAATGCATCGATGTGGCTCTAACCTCTAAGCTAATTCACCTTTAAATGAGTACGAGGGATAATACCAAAATCCAAATTGTAATTATTTTAACGAAACATTTGAAAGTTCTCCTTTCGCTTTCCTAAATATTGAAATAATTTCTTTTGGATGAGAAGTAGTTAGGATAAAAATATTATAATAATTTTTGTAATGAGAATATTTTTAATCAATTTTACAGCGATTCTATTGCAATCGATAATTACGATTATTGTATAAATTAACATTTAATATCGGTACAATTTGTTAATTGATGATTTTATTGTAATATCTACGTCATCGGATATTCTACAATTATGAATAGTCTTAAGTGTATCTATTTGCAAATGTGTTGCTGTAGTGTAACAATTTCCAAAGACTGATGAAAGAACTCTAAAACCAATAACAATCGAAATAATTATTAATGACATATTTATTTTTAAATCATGTACTACAATATTTCTAAAAGTTGTAATTATCAATAATTTTCCTAAATATACTATAACGTCAATATTTGATCAGGCAAGCTCAAAACTCGCAGGCTAGGTTCTTGTACCCACAGATAGAATTAATATAACCTTCTGGATAATAACTATTTCAATGATAAATATGATAGATTTACGATATCGATTATTCTTAAAACTCGAGGTGAATTATTAAACTTAAATTATGTGCCTCATAGAGAATCAGCTTCATCGAATTGCACTCTGTGCATTCTTAAAGCCAGAGATGATGTTCATCATTTTATATCAATGAGACTTATCTACTTTGGGAAAAGAAGTTTAAGCTTGACTGAAACTAAAGAAATATTAAATGGAGCTAATTGGAACAATTTAGCTGGTTACTGCAAAGAAGCGCTACAGTATCGTAAAGGTTACATCGAAAATTAATTACATATAGTTAAACGAAAACAACGTATACAACACTATAGAAAGAGACTCATCATTCATTCAGCAGATGGTTTTTTCTACCATTGCTTAAATTCAATATTTATTTAGGTACATTTTCTCAAGAGTGAAAACTGATTAAAATTAGGTTCATTATTTTTGTTTTAATATAAATAAATTTATTAATAGTAAATAAAAAGTTTTTCTTTTGTGATCATTCGTCGGAAATAAAAAATGATGCAATAATTCCTTATGATAAGCTAAGATTTCATTTTTTTATAACACCAATACTTTTTAAAACATTCTTATGTATATGTAAAAATACAATTACACAACAGAATTATTTTCTTATTCTTGAACCATTTCAATTCCAGTGTAAAAACTGATTCGCCGCCACTCACTGCTATAGATAGCTATATTTTAATAAAACGATATAAATAAAATTATTAGCTGTTCATTTACTCGACGGCACTCTATGTGTATGAATACATAGAGTGCCGTCATTTTCAAGGATATAGTATATGAAAATTTCAAAAAACATCATACGAATAACGTTCGTGCACAAAGAGTTAAGATCCATAAGTGTCATATAGAATTTGGTAATGATTCCTTTTACGTAACTATGTCATGTGACACTTTACATTTTAAATAATAGTTTATTTATTATAATTATTTAATTTTCTTAATATATTTCTTACCCAACATCGAATACGTGATTGGAGTCGGTTTTCTATAAAACAGCAACTGAAGTTACATACAAGGATCCTATATATAATTGGAAATGCTAAAGAATATTGGTTTTCCATTTTCTCCCAAAAAACTCAATATTATGAATTGATATCAAAATTTAATTAATTTAAATATTTTTTTACCCTTCTAATAATAATTATTTAGTTCACAGATTTAAATCCAATGATGCAACAATTTTCATTATCATTTCATTTATATTTTTTTTAGAAAACACATCGATCGTCATCTGAATTGAAAGCAAAACATGTGTGTGATATAAAACTGGCTATTCGATGTGTTTTGACAACACAATTTTATTTTTCAAATCTCTATTGGCGACGCCAACGCCAGTAAAGATTTTAAAAATATAATTGTATTTTTGGCGATGCGAAGAAAAATAAAAATTTGTATAATGAAAACTCTTTATATTAATATCCGTACCCGGATGATTAATCGAAAGGAAGTAATTCATCGTAGTAGCAATTCATCGCAATTAAAATTCATAGGAGGGACAATTTATCGTAACACTTCTCAAGTTTACAAAAAAAAAACTTTTAGGTACAATTTTTAATTAACCAAAAACACATTTTTAATTTTCATTGTTAAATTTATACAAAAAACCAATTTCGAAGTTATGAGCTACACTACTCAAATAGATAATAGCGTCAACAAAAACCAAAATTTTTAACTGCTGTTGCACAACGTTTAGCACAGCCCTTATATTTTTTTCTTTTTGGGTTCCCCTTGATCGCCAGTAATAATTTGCTCTCGGGTCATATCATTTTTTGCTTGTTCAGAAAGGATTATTCTCATGAACAGCCATTGTAAAAAGAATTTTGATTGCATAGATTTATTGAAATTCTTGCGATAAATGGTCCTTGCGATGAATTTTACATGAAATTTGACAGTTAAAAAAAAACGAAACAAAATAATATGTGATTTAGTCGATTGCAATCGATAGCTAGGTATTCCAGTCTACTTACGAGTCGAATCGAATCGAAACTGAACTGAACTGATCGAAACAATGTAGCCCGTTGACACCATTTTGCTGACAACAAATGGAAATATTTCACTATCTAGCATGTATTTTAATAAAATAATTGGTTTCATATCCGGAGAATTTGAAAAAATTACAATTACAGTGTCCTGTTATCCTTATTTTTGTCATAATTTCTAGAATTTTGACAAGATAAATGAAATCTTTATTCATTTTATTTCGATTGTTATGATATCAACCAAAAAAATTTAAGATTTAACAAACATATTCTTGCTAACATAATAGTTTACTTCATAATATTCTTATAGTGTGATTATACAATTGAACCGGGAACGACTTGATTGTTGGCTAAACAACAAAACAAAATATATACATCAATTTACGGCTACCCTCAAATGCCTCAATTCAGGATGAAAAAAAAAATTAGCTTGTTACACAAAACAAAGCCTCCCCCATAAGAAAAAAACCATTGAACTATTTTGTAACCAGAGATTTTATTATTTATCTGCAATATATGCAACCAAAGAAATTACATTCTGGGCTTATTGTGTCATTCCGAATATTATCTATTTATCTAATAAATATTTTCATGTTTTTTTGTTATATTTTGTCCATGGGGATTGTAAGTAAATAAGGAAATTTTCTTTTGAAGATATCTTTTTCATTTGTAATAATATTATTGTGTTTAACACCGACACATCCCAAGCAAAAAACATTTTAAACAACATATTTAATGTAATTCTTAAAATATCAACCAAAAATAAAAGGCCTCAAAAATTAAATGAATAATGTTAACTCCTGAAGAGTACCAGGATCAGAAAGACTAGTACAAACAACAACAAAACTTAAAACCTTTGATGAATATTTCATTTTTTCATATTAAATGCTGTCAAGTATGAAATTTTTAATGAAGATTATAATGGTAAAAATATTAAAGATTGAATTACGAACCAATTATAATCAAAGTTTCACAGGTAAAAGATTTTTTTTTTTTTTTTGTTAAATGAGTTAATCTTTATTTTCTTTGTAGGTAATTTTGTTTATTAAATAATATAAAATTTACCTTCAAGTTTTATGTTACATTTAACAAAGTTAGTTATTTTCAAATTAGTGTTGCCATATTGGGACAACATTCTCGTTGGCAGTTCATATTATAATTCAAGTGTCTAATATTAAAATTCAAAAATTGAAATAATTTAATAATTTATCCTAGAAATTGAGTTAACCCATTCGGTGTGATGATTTTTTTACGTGTTTGAGATATAGCCAAAACAATAGATCATGTACAGAGGTACGGTTAAATGAAATTTTGAACTAAATAAAAGTGTCAAATTCTAGCAAAAATATGAGGCAATAGAGCTGGCTGAAAATTGTAAGTAAACAAAATGGCGCTGAAGCATTCAAATTGTTTTATTCAAAATTGTGTTTTACAATATTCGATAAAATTGGTTAAAAAATATTTACCGTATTTAATGAACCTAAAAAATTTCATGCACATGAAACTACTACGTATTTGTTCGGCTACGCGTTTTTTTTATTGAAACTAATGATACACAGAAAAAAAAGAATACTATATCAGCTAGATATTAATTGAAATTATCAAAAGTGAAAAGGCCGTACACCGTACAGCAGTTTGCCGATTCTCTTCATTAATTTTAAACATCATCGTCATCATCGTAATAGCATTTTATTTAATTATGTAGAATGCTTTATCATATTCAATAAAGATTATCTCATTTTTGGATGAAAGTCTTGAAATTACGACCTTGTATTATTAGAATTTTCAAGTTTTAAATGTGTAAAGTTAATAATTTTAGAAAATAATAATCATTTTATTCGGTCAGGTAAGGTTTAGGTTTAGAGTAAGGGATAACCACAAGTAAGGGAGGACCACAGACTATAGCATTACAATATAGCTCTAAGTCTGTACTGCTAATCAAAATATTTAATTTTCTAAAATAACAGGTAAACCACCACTTGTGACTAAACTGATTCAGTAAGTTATGATTATAATTTGAATTTCTATAAAACCAAATGAAACATGATGCCATTTTTTAAACACAATATTCTTTTATTTAATGTTATTTTTTTTATACGAAAATATTTTATGAAAACATTTGTAAACAAGCCTAAGCATTTATATTATTAGCCAAAGCCAACCAAAGCATAAAAAAAGAAACGATATAATTGTCTACAAAAGACTAGTAATCACTAAAATTTTTATATTATAATAGGGTATATTCTTGTCAAAAGTCCTTTTTTTTCATAATCACAATTCTAATTTTTCACAATGTTAGTATGCCATCAACATTTCATTAGATCCTTTTTTTTTTTTGAATTGAAGAAAAGCCTCTGAAGAAGGATTTACACAACACAACAAAAAAAAAATTATTTTGAATCTATTGAAAAACCTCACACCGATATAATATCTACCTTTATAAATTGTGTTCCTTACGATCCTTCCGATCATTTTTAATATCACAAAAAAGGCAACACACAATTTCAAATATAAACTATTATAAATTAAGTCCTTTCAATGGTAAAGATTAAAAAGGAGCTCTAAATATTATATGTAAAATGTTCAAAATTGATTATAATGAAAATTGTGTTCTTCTCTATTATCACAGAGGACGAAAAAATTAAATAATTTTAAGTTTCTTTTTCAAAATCTTAAAGGATAAAAGGATCGAAAGAATTAAAAAAATTGTATTGTCGTAATGCGTTTTGAAAAGCCAAATAAATTGATGAACCTTTTTATGGTATTCTTCCTGCTGTTTATTGAAAATATTTGTTAAGATAATCAAAATGTATAATAAATAATTGAATAGAAATTTTTTGAGAAATTTCAATTATTTAATATATTAAATTTTGCAAAAGATCTTAAAAAATTATATAAAATTGGAAGATTAACAAGATTTCATTTTGGCCAAAAATTGTATAGTATTTTTGGTAAACCAAATTGTTTGGTGTTGTATATAGATTTTTTATTGTTGTATTTCAAAATTCGATGATTTTTACAAATATAATTTATAATAAAATAACAAAATAAATAATTTCATTGTTGACATTTTGACAAAATAAAATGTTAAAAATTTATAAACGATGGTAAACTGCATTGCAAATATTTGTAATACGTGTCAGGATAATAAGTCATCTATAAAATGAGATTATTGTAAAGAAATTAATTAAATGATACAAAGAAATCAATTTTTATATTTTATCGTCGAATATTTACGGATTTCGAGTTATTCTCTCGATTTTTTATGAATGTTACATATTTTACTCATAATTACGAATAGAGTTAATCAAAATTTTAAAGGTTTCTGACAGGTTTATTCCAAATGCATAATTTCGACGCTAAGAAAATTCGCTGATTGATAATATAAATTATAAAACCAGAATTGCAAAAGATGAAATTTAAATCTTAGACAGAAGTCTTGTCAACAATTATTTTCGTGATAAATTATTCGATAATTTATGTAATTTTGTTCATGTAAATGGACAAGCACAACTTTTGATTAAATATTATATGGTAGTAAGACAGTAACTAGTGAGAGAGTAAGGATTAAGGAATCTTACTAAGATTGTAAATCCACTGCCTGCGCCGAACAAAAAATAAAGAAACTGGGAAAAGTAGGAAATACATCTTTATTTTATTCATTCTTTGAGCATTATCAATTAGGCATCATAGTTCCATAAAACTATTCAACTTTCATTTATTTATTGTATTTTAGCTCGGAACGTATTCAATGCCTTCACATATTTCATTTTCGAAAGATAACATTAATTACTCGGTTATGTGAAAGAAAAATGTATCACTTTTAACTGCAGAACTTCTTTTTGCAATTAAAATTTCTTTATGATTCGGAATGTATATAAAATTGTCCTAAAACTTATTTATAGAATGTACCGAAATCTATGATGTTACCAAGGAAATTTCTGTTGAAGATAATGCCAACAAGAATTCTGTATTTTATTGCAAATACGATTTCCCCATTTAAAATGGACTATATTGTATACACAATTCATAATTTAATTTAATTTAATGTGATCTTTATTGAAGTCAGCTTCAAATTAATTCGAACTAGCAATAAAAATATAACGAAAATATACGTTTAATAAAATAATTAATATAGAATTCAATTAGGAAAACCATTTTTTGTAAAATTCAATAATTGACAAATAAAATTATCTACAAATGTTTGTCAGTTATTAATTTTAAACCAATTTCTTTCGAAATTTCTGTAATTATATTGCACAAATTATGAAATACTTATCATTACCATAAAATCATTAGACTATTAAAGACCCATATCATCAAAACCAATATATAGGCCAATATTACAACTATGATATTACATTACACATCATGTTATTCGTAAATAATCTGGCTTTAAAAAAATTAATTATTTCCAAATGACAGAAACTGTTTAAATCCACTTAAAATCATATTATGCTTAAATGTATGTCAAAAACTTTTAAAATTTCAAATAATAATATGCGTTGGTCCTTAAAAAACAAACCCAATATAGTTATAAAAAAATTATTATGGAAAATATCATATTTCAAACCTAATGATATACATCCACACCAAGAATCACCCAAGAAATTGTGTTTTTTTTTAAGGAAATTCATTTTTAATTAATTTTTTATACATAAGGACATTTACTTAAATAAACACAGAACACAGAACGCGATCAAATAACTTTAAAGAACCGATTTACTATAGGGATCGTAAACATGTGTAGTAAACAATTTGAACATTTAACAAATAAATATTGGTTTGTCTTTCAAAGGACCTTTATAATTTAAGATAATTATATATTTGAAAAGAATCAGAGACGCACTAAAATAGGATGGTCAAGACAACCCTAAAACAATTTCTATTTTAAAATTAATTAGTTTTTCGCTGTTTTGATGTAGAAATCAATTTTTTGTTACATAGTGTCCTCATTTAGATTAATTTACTTCCAAAATATTTAGTTTTCAAAATAATTAGTCAAATTATAATCTGGCTTTATATATACTTCAAATTATTAGCTGTTATTAAATAGGTTTTCAAATTAGTAATAGAGTTTGTAAACCTAATCAATATAGGACACAAGTTTCATCTGTCCGTTGCCAAGCAAATTGGGCCCGATAAAGAGAGTGCGATTATTTTTTCGATGCCTATGTTAAAAGGAAGCATAAAAAAAGAAAGAAAATATCTTTTATACTTGATTTAGTGATAACCGACGTAGTAACTATTTAAAATGAACCAACGATAGAAAAATTCCTTTAATCCTTTCAAAATCAGCTAATTCAAAGCTTAAAAACTCATTGATTCAGCTTTCATATTCAAAATTTTTCAGGGAGGCAAATAAAATGAAAATTGAAAAGAATTAATATGGATCTCCTTCAACATCAAGTGCTCTAGTACCATCTAGTACTACGTACAGCCAAATTTTGACGAATCGTATAGACGATTATTAATTTAGCCCTCTCTATATATTTAATCCTTAGTGCGCCCCCAATGATTAGGATTACTATTATAATTTCTTTAACATTTTAGCAAATAAACAATTTTTTTTCAGAAAATTTCATTTATACACATTTGTTTAGGATCAAGGATTAACAAATCATCATCTCATATTCAAAAAAAAAAATTCATCCTTTTTTATATTCACAAATAAATAAAAAATTATCACATTTTCAAGAAATCCATTTAAAATAAAATTTTCAAGTTTTTAAGATTATAATAATATAAAAAAATACACTCTAAAAAAATGATATTAGCTGGTGGTGACGCCTCTTAAAGTGTAGTTTCAAATTTCTATATAATTTTTTAAAACCTAATTTTAAAATAGTTTATCTAAAAGATATTTACAAATACGAGAAATTTTCTTTTTTTTTTTGAATATCATTTTAAAATTTAAAATGTAAATAATAAAATAATTTTTTTCCCTAATTTTCAGCTAAATTTTTTGTGAAGGATATTAAAAACATGAATGTTAAATTAAAAATTTAAGGATCAAATAAACCGAAATTGAAATAATATCGGTTTTCAATATGTGTAAAAAAAGGATTTTGAATAGTGCGGTAGTTATCAAAAAGAGTGAAAAATTTTAAGGACATTTAAGTAGATTCAATATTGACGATCGAAAATATTTAATGGTCTATAAATAAATTCGTTTATTATCTATTCATTTTAATTTGATGCTAATAGGATTTTCATGTATATATTTTATTTAAAAATTTCAAATAATTTATTTAATTAATATTTAAGAGATATTTTTTTTGATAATAAATCGTTTTAGATTCTAACCAATTTCTAGAAAAACGTCATCTTGCAATCAGTTTTTAGATAGAAAAACATCGGTTTTCGATTAAGTTTTTAATATTTAACAATAATTCAATATTTGGAAAATTGATGTTAATGGATATGGAGTGCAAAGAGTACAGCCTTTTTTCTCACTGTAACGTGTCAAACCACCCTAGTTCTTTGATGAACTCAATCACTTTTACTTCCTCCAAGTTATCCAAGGAAGAAATCCAGAACTTTCTTTATTGAACGGATGAACATTAGCACAGTGTATGCTCTATTAACTCGTCCTCAAACCCTCTGAATATTAAAGTAGGGATGAATCTTCTGCCTTGCAATGTTAACTACAATAGAAACATTTACCAGATAGGTAAGATTACTAGGTATGATTACTCAATCCTTTGAAATAGTTAACCTACTCCATTCCTTAGCAATAGAAACCCTTACTTACCAACATATAGCAATCCTTACGAACCATACCCAACCATTTCAATAGTTAACCTCTCCCTTTGCAATAGGACCTACGACAGCTAGGATATTCCATATTCACAAATATTTGAGACATCTAACACAAAGCAAAACACATTGCTTAAAATTGGGTTGATATGGAAAGATTTGAAAAAAGGGGTTTGGAACAACACTTGAATAACAGATTGTAGAAGCTGCTGATTTGTTGATAATTAGTATTTATAGAACCTCACATTACGTTAACAGTTTTTTTCTTAATAGTCCTCTAATTTAAATTACGATTGCCGTATGGAACAAAGCAGATTTGAGCCGACAATATACTGAAAGTACCGAATCATTCCTCCAAAACCTGCTAAATTTCAGGAAAAAATTTCGCTTCATTTAAGTTTCAATAAAATAAGTTTATGAAACCATAAATTAATTTAAGGAAAATCATTTCCATTAAAAAATTAACATTAAAAGTCTTGACATTTCAATGCCGGCATAAATTTTCATTATATACTTTCAGTTTCAAGTGTCTTATGTATTAAAGCCTGTACCCAGAGTCACGATCAAGTCCTCATCAATCAAAATATTTTAGTTTATAGTTTGTAAAAAAATGTAAATATATAATAATTTTTTATGGTGTAATAATAAAAACAAAAATTTATTATAATGTCAAACCTAAAAATATCCTTTTTTTTATCAAAATTTATTTATAAGATTTTTCAAAAATAAAAAAAAAATCGCCCCTTTAAAAAAAACAATGTTTTGAGGGTCGTTAAAAATATCATTAAAAAAAATCCATTTAATACTAAATCACTTGTTCACGCTGTATTTATGTATATAATAATATAGAAAATTACCATCGAATATGATGAGGTCCTAAAATGATCAGTCAATTTATAAGGACAAGGTGATTTCAAAAATTAGGGGAAAAACATTAATTTTCATCAATAAAACTACTCAAAAAAGTGTAAAGAAATTTTTCATTTCCACCAAAAAATAAGTGTCGTACTTTGCTACTTATAGACCACATTTACCACAGAGATGCAACTTATGGAAGATTATAGACTACATAGGAAAAAGAATCACTTCGACAGATTACAACGGCGGGCAGGTTAAAAAAGGCTAACTAATTGCGTTCATAAGAGAATTGGAATGATTTTCTGTAGGGTACAAAAATTCATCATGTGAAGAGTACAACGGCCATCGTGGTTACTCCTTCTTCCTCATTAACACATTATATGACTCGTCCTCAAGTATGACCCCTCCTTACCTTTAAACCAACAAATAAACAAATAGAAGAGATTTGACTAGAGTCATTCAGGTTGAAAGATTTCTTACTCTCAGTAGTTTTCACGAAATACTGAACTATAAGAAAATAAAATTAAAATCACCCTGAAAGTACTGAAATCACCCTGTCTTCCAAATTCACAATTCCAAGGCGATAAGAGGTTTTTATCAACGCTTTTTTTTGTTTTGGTTAGTCGAAATTTTTTGTATGGTGGTTTTCTTTGTGTGCACACGTGTTCATCTTTTAGGAATATAGTTTTTAACCAGAAATTTTTGGTTTCTTTTACCCCCTGAAGAGTTTTAGATTTGAGGATAAAAATAATGTTTAAAAAAATTTTAAGGAAATAAATAGAATTTAAAAATATAATTCTAATTTCACTTTTCAAAGAAATTCAATTACTTTTTGGAGATTATGATGAAATTACTGAAGAATATTTTTGAAAATTAATTTAGATTTAGAATAATGCACCTAAAGTAGATTATGCAAAGCCCATGGTGGTCTTCTATACGAAACTAGCCATGAGTCAACACTCACATGACTTTGATGAATGTCTGTCTTACTATTCTGATCTTGAAATATTCTGATCTTGAGCCCAATAGATCTTTTGTATACAGGAAATTTGAGAAATATCTCGATTCCGTGTATCTTCAGAGAATATCGCTATACGTTTTTAACTCCACCAGAATTTTTATTTCAGTTTAAAGGTTCTTGAGTTCTTGTACACATACAAAATTAGAAAATAGTTCCTGTTTGGATTTTTCATGGCCTTCTAAAAGTATACTCCCTTGATTCAATATAAAACTATTAGAGATTGCCGTGGCTTTATGAAAGAAGATGCTGGCATACATGGAATTTCTTTATTGATGAATTGTAATTAGTTCCTGTCGAATAAAAACCTTGCTGATCTAACAATGTCCAGTCAGAATACCAAAATCATTTCCTTCTAATTGTTTTTTTTTATATAATTCTATAAATTATTTATGGTCTTCACTACATTTGGCTCGTAAACAAATTCAATTTAATTTCTATAAAATTTATTTATAATAAATTATATTAAAAATCCTTTAAAGTCGTTATTATAAATTATATGTAAAAAAGGAGCTAATCCTCCATAACAAATTCAATTTGCAATAATGGTCAGTTAATCACTTTCAAAATTATAAAAGGATCCATTTTTTTTAGAAGTGTTATTACCAAAAAAAAAGACCTACCCAAAAATACAGGAAATATTAAATACCAAAACTATAAATATAAAAAATCTATTCATTTCAATTTTTATTATCTACGATATTCAATTTTTTCGGACCTTAATTCACCCCATAAAAAAGATAGAAACAAAGAAAAAAAATATTGGTAGGTATATGATTTTCTTGGACTTTTGAAGGCACACAAAAAAAAAATCTAAACAACAAAATACAAAATCGACCCTTGCACGTGTTCAAATTGCTTTTGGTTACTTTATCTTCTTTCCCAAAAATAAAAAAAAAATCAATCCTGATATATCTCCTTTTTTGGTGTCTACTATACACAAACAAGTTTTCTACCTCCCTCGATTCTTCTTGAACCTTTTCGTAAACGTCAACTAATAAATATTAAACGGAAAAAAAAAATAATCTGAAACTAAAATAACGAACTTTTTTTTTTTGTTGGCACCAATAACAACAAAAATACGTTATTTCATCAAAGATCCTTCCCTTCATCAAAAAAAAAAAAAATTTTAGAGTTTATTCCTTTCGACTTTGATGTCACTTGCTGGACCCGGCAATGTTTGCACACTGTACAGAAAAAACCACGTTACGGGGAGGAAAAGTTTTTAATAAAACGTGTAACAAAGAAGAAAAAGATTGAATCAGAAGTTGAATTAGTGAAGAAAGGATGGAGAGGATTAATTCGCAATAGATTTCTTTTGATAGTTAGTTTCTTAAGGTTGAGAAAAAAGTTTAGATACAAATGAATTTTGGTTAATTGGTTACAAGGGGATGTGTTATTTGTTGAGGTTACACGACTACCGAATACTGAGGTCATAGATAAACCTTAGAAAATCTAAAAGATGTTTTCTTCACGTGTCTAAGGATATCCTATTATAACCATCACGTGCAACAAACTGACGAATTTCAAGCCTTTCCTAGACATTATATCATAGTAATGTGCTATGCTGTGATGTATTAGGTCCCACGTTCAACTCCAACCATCAATATCTCTCAGAATTGACTCAGCTTCCAGTAATAAAATTTGCAATACGGTTCAGACCATTTACTGACAACAAATGTTTCACTGTTAAAAGCTAATTTATAGTTCGGATTCCATATAAATTTAGTAGAATCAAATTTCAATAAAAATGTTATTAAACCTCTGCTATGAAACCACTCTCTAATGTTACACAGTTCAATTGACAGACTGAACATCATGTTGAGGAATTTTCGCCATAAGCGTTTTAGATCAAATACTTCTTTTATTATTTTAACTGTTCACTGAATGTTCCCCAGACACAAATCTGCTCATTAATGTTCCCCAGAGACAAACAAAGCTGCAGCCACAATTTTAATGACTATGTCATAGATTATTATAGTGAGTGAACATTCTATTTTTCATTAGCAATGAATCTAATTCATTTAATGGCTCCCAATGGCTACTACATTGTTCTACTAGGACATGAACATGAAGAATCACAATTCAAATTATCTTTTTTTTGGAAACTATAACATGGACTGCCACGCCACACCAATCAAATAATTTTAAATATTTTAAGGTGGACTTGTTGTTAATGGTAGGCAATAAACATTTTTTTTTCCATTTCATCGTTTTTCATTATTTCTCTACCTGGAAATAATTAAATGGAAATTTTTATCTTATTCAATATTCAAGAGTTTTTAAATACTCAACAAATACAAAATAAAAAACTCATCCTGATTGCATGAGAATGCATTTTATGTTACTTATCTTTTATAATACATTTTAAATAACAAAAAAAAATGAAGAACGAACGGCTTAGTTACGTACCCTATACAACAATCATTGTCGTCGTCGCGATCATTTTTTTTTTAAGAAATTGTATTGGAAAAGGGATGAACACACCAAAAAAAAGGATATTTGATATTTTTTGTATAAATTTTTAAGAATCTTAATATAAAGATGATTGATGAATTTAATTTCGATCTGTAGAATTGGAATGGAGGTATAAAAGTATTGAATCAAAATAGTGTAACGAGTATCATTCAAATTTGTGGAATTCTGATGCATAGAAAAATAAATAATCATATTAAAAATGATGATTATTTGATCAAAAGTCACGAAATTCAATAAATATTATTTTAAAAAAATACAGGGTGTTCGTTGGGAAGATTTACTACTTTATTTTTGTATCACGTTATAGAAAATAGTGTAGTGCTGAAAAATGTTTTATTGAATGTTGGGATTTACATATAGAAGTAAATAATCATGGCCTCATAAATTCTGGTTCTTTTGATAACATTTTTCATCACATTTTCACAAATTATTTCATTAATTTCGTATAAACTTTGCTCTTTAGATATCCCCGCAGAAAGAATTCCGTGACTCTGTTAAATCGACAACCGTTGAGGCCAGTTGACATCATCATTTCTTGAGATAATTGATTGTGGAAACAGATCTATCAGTAATTCTATTATCAAATTATGTGTTGTATGCAAAGTTGAACCATCTTTTTGAAATCATGTTACCATAGTTTTCTCCGGTAACACTTATCGTTATGTAAGAACCAATGATTCCTGCAGACCACATAGCGCACCATACTTTCAAATTTTTAAAGGATGAATAATTTAAAATTTTCGATTGGATAGAACCGACTATTTTCTTTGACTTATATTTATGACAAAACAAAGTAGTAAACCTTACCGGCAAACACCCTGTATTAAATAAAATTTGTTTATTTAAATTTATGGAAATTTGTTTTGGATCTTTATGTTAACTTTATCTAAAAATTATCGTTAAATAAATATTATAAGGATTTTATGTATTTTTCAATTTATGTTTTGATATTTTGGAAAAAACCTGTTTGATTTTCAACATAAACATTAAAAACGATAAACATTAAGTCCACAGAAAACAAACGAAGGGATTTTGTTGATCAACAAATATTATTTTTTTATTCCTTCTAAAAATATTTATTATTATTGTGGTGTTAAATTTCCTTTAAAAAATGCGGGATAGAAAAATTTTTATGAAGATAACTTAAAAACAAGGATGTAAAAGAAGAAATAATGTTCCAAGAACAGGTACAATATTGGTTTAGGTTAATAAAAATAATACCAAGGGGAGAAAATAACAAAATAAATATTTTTTTATTGAGGGTTAAATTATACGGAGAAAGGCTAGAAAAATTGTTACAGGTTTTTTGTGATAAAATAACAGGTATTTTGTAATGAACTGTTTGAGTTATCGATAAAGTATCAAAGAAAAGTTATGTAATAAATTAAAATTAAAGATATTAGTTACGTTCCATTCATTTCGAACAGAATATTCATAAATTCTTATAAGTAACTTTTAAATGAATGCGCAATCCAAATATTCTATAAAATAAATTAGATAATAAATAAATTTAATATTAAAATCCATTAAGCGATATGTAGCCATCTATCGGAGAATATTTTGTGTAATTATATAACGTTTTTTATTTCACTTTGCAATCAATGACAGCACTTGAAAGTAGTTGTTTTAATTTCAATAGAACTTACGTAATCTAAACCCAAAAACCTATTCTCATTTAATTCTGTCAGTTATTGTCACCTTAATCTTTCTGGTTCCTGAAATTAAGAGGATATGTGAAGATGCAGCTATAACAGATAAAAGGGTTATAATTATCATATGCAAGGCCATCCACTGTTTCCCGATCATATTCTACTCAGGAACTAGAAAGAATAAATTTAATGGCGGTCATATTCTACTCAGGAACCAAGAAGGTTTGGTTGAATTATATCTGAATATGATTAGGTTATGTGAAGAGGAGGACAACATGAAGCAAGCGAGTAGGTTTAGACCGTCCCCAGACTAATTACATTTGTGAGAAAGATTAAATGGAATGTAATGCTCTACGGTCGATTAAGCCATAATGCGAATAGTGCAATCGATCCTCAAGATCTAGGTAGATGGAGGGTTTTGTAACAAACAAAAATTTCTTGTCCAGCCCTTAATATAATAAAATTCTCGTCATTGTAGTTTAATTTCTGATTTATATTAATAATTAAACCTTGAAATATTTTAGGTTTTATATTTAAAGAAAATATTTTTAACAAAAATATCAACGACTTGTAAAAATCAGGTTCGTCGCTTAACATTTTTGTTTTTCCTATATTAAAACTAAAGAAATATTACTAAGAAAACTAATAAATTTTAATGTCACAAATCAATTTCGATGTAAAATAATACCGAATAATGACCGGCTATTAAAAACAAAATCAATTTAACAAATTCCTTTCATTACATTATTTTAATAGATTGTCAAGAATATAATTTTTTACTATAGATACTAAATTTAAAAATACCTGTTAGCGACTATTAGACGCCAGTTATTTCTATTGTTTGATTTTCAAAAACACCATGAACTCATATTGTACCTGCTAAGCATGACAATTGGGCTATTTTTAGGGAAATGTTTAAAAAATGTTCTCTACAAGTTGTGAACCTTATTAAATCGAAATTGATTTTTTTTTACAGAAATGACAATGAATTTATAGGAAATAATTTGAAAATTTTAGAAATTCTAAATCAAGGTTTAAAATTAGTTTTAGAAATTTGTTGTAAATATCTAAAAAAATCAGTTATAAATGTAATATTTCAGTTTTTCGACTAATGACCTAATTCTTTTGGATTTTTCGAACCACGGTGGCCAATTTCTTTTATAGAATTTTCCTACCTGTAACAATCAATAATAATTTATTATAAGAAGTTTTTATATAATATAAATTATATTTAGAATATGTGAAAAATGATCCTAAAATTTACGCTAAAACGAGGACCACACAAAATCCTGATGATACCAATCTGTTCTAGATAGAAACATCATAAATAAATTATATAAAAAAACTAAAAAACTAATAAATTTCCATAATAAAACTGGGCTTTATGATGTCACAAGCTAAATTTATTGTGGATACCAAAGATTGGGCAATTTATGACAAGTGTTTTGCAGTAAATTTTAGAACTAGCGAATAATTATATAAAAATGTGGAGTGGAATAATTATATAAAAACGATTTATTTCTATAATGACCTAAGTTTGTTCGGATTTATATGATGATATGATAAATAAAGATTCGGGTAGGTACCGATGCCACTGTGATCCTATAATGATGAACCTGATAACCCAATTATAAGACCCGTACTTTCATAGAAGAACTGTAGCTTTTGAATGGGTACGACGACAGTTCCATTGACAATTCTTTATCGTATTTGCACATTCTACAAACGTTGTTTAGATTCAGTCACATTTTATCCGATTTATATGAGTAATTCTAGAAATGATTTAATTTTAAATATTCTATTACATTATAAAAAGAACCCAAGTAAATTTCATAATAAAATCAGGTTCGTCGCTTAACATTTTTATTTTTTTATTTGTTAACACTCAACAAATTTGAACTCCCGGTAAAAAATAATGATGTATATTGATTGATCAATCAATTTAACAAAGTTTCTTCATAACATTTTCTTAAAAATCTGAGATTATACATAAAAACGCTTAATACTATAATTATTATTTATAGAATTATGGTTTGAAATTCACAGAAAATTAGTAGATCCTAAATTGAAAATTAATTAAATCGAATTAATTATATTATTAGATATAAGAAGCTTTAAGATCAAGTTTCGACCATAAAATGTAAATTGGATTACAATTAAATCAATATCGAATAATTGTAATGGTAACCAATCAATTTGGTAGCTAATCAATGTAATGCCAGCTAAATTAAGTACGAATTTTGTCTAAATTTAAGATAATAAATTTAATTTGAAATAAATGGAAATATGTCGTATCTAAAATTTATATAAAATTCCTTAACAACAACACAATTTTGAAAAATTTAATTACTTTATCCTTCAATAATTAATTATCTTTAAAATTTTATAAATTTATTAAAGTAAAACATGAATTTTAAGGACAATTATATTAACTACGTATTTAAATATTGGTCAATTTATCAATTCATTCACAATTTCTGATATCCTGTAAAAAACTGAATTGTGTAATCCTCCGAAAGATTACTTTCTCACGTCCAATTTCATCCTACACAAATCTTAACTATTATACAAAAGAACTAAAAACTATTCAATAAAAAAGTATTATTTCTGAACTTTTTTGTTAACTATTGTAATAATTGTACAATCTTTAAGATATATTTGCCAAAAAACTAACAATTTGATGGGAAAATAAGTTAAAATTGTTTGTAGTTGGACAATAGAATTTGTTACACAACTAAAAAAACTGTGTCCTTTAAATATAATATTTGTAGATATTGTGGAAAGACATGTTTCGACACGTTCTTACTATAAGGATCATTTCTATTTTAGTTAATTTTTTGTTAAAACGAACACGTTCTCTCAAGAATGTCGACTTTTTTTTCCAATTATGAGGTTTTAACTTTCTAATATAAAAAGAATTTTGTACAAAATAATAATTTAAAAAAACAGGAAAAGGAAAAGAAATTTTTTGAATATTTTGACTTTAAAACGTGATGTTTTTAATAAATTAAAGTTTTATAGAAAATTTTCAAAATATTTTTTATTGATTTAATGAAAATTAAATATTTAAATATTTACTAATATTTTGATTATTCAAGTAATAATAATAATAAAATTTGAATTTTTAGGAAGAATGTGATGGAATTTGAAATGTAAATTATTGTAAAATTTGAAAATATAAAATTTAATTGAATTTTAATATTGAAAAATTGATTTATAATAATATTTAATGGAAGGTAGAATTATAATCATCAAGAATTAATTAAATTGTCATTGCATTTATATTTTAAAATATTTATTTAATCGTAAAGATTATTAAAAACGTTTACTTAAAACGAAAGTGCAAAATTTTATTAGTTTAATTTAAGACAATGTACCCACACAACTCATTGAATGTGCTCTGAATGATGGTTGAAAATATACTGACTCACGCTCCACCCAACTAGTAAACACAACCTGTTCAATACCCACAGAACTCCTGGAGTGTGGTCTGTATGCTTATCAAAAATATACTGACTCAGCCATCACTCAACAAGTAAACAAAACCTGTTCAATACCCAAACAACCTCTTGAGTGTGCTCTATGGTTGTCAAAAAGCGCCTGACTCACCCTGCACCCAACAAGTAAACACAACCTGTTTAATATGCATACAACACCTTGAGTGTGCTCGGTATGCTGATTAGTCATCCCACAATTATTGGCTACAAAAAATTGGTAGCCGCACAATAGTTTACAACATAATTTGCGACAGCAACAGTTTTGGGTTAGGTAAAAGAGAGCAATCACGTTCCTGGGTAACGACAATGGTGAAACTATTTCATATGATCGACCAATTTTGTGACGAATAATGAATTATTTAAATAATTCTTAAGAACTTTTCCTATTCCAAAGCTATTGATATAAAAATTGCCTCCAAATTAACTGTCACTTTAAACTTTTTGATGTTAGATGGTTACACTAAATCTGATATAATCTTAATACTCAACATAAACCATAATCTTCTCTTACCACAAAATAATTCCTGGTTGATTCATTAGAATTTTCTTGACAAAACTCGTGTGTGGACTAACAAAATTTTGTGTGGAGGTCAAAGAACATTTTATTAACCGATAAGAATTTGAAATTTTATATATTAAATTATCTTAAAAGCCTGTTTATTGTTAATCGTGAACTCCTCAATGTAACGAAAATATAAAATCTAATAATAAAATAATCACGACACCGCTCTTTAACTGAGTCCAAAAAAAACAAATTCCAATCAATTAGTGTTATTTGTTATCACTTCCAAACCAACAAAAAAAAATCGAACTATTTTTGAAAATGTTTCTTTAATTTAATGGTCTACTTAATGTCGGGGTTTTTGAATGATAAACAATCCAATTACAAAATTTTGAAAAACAATTTTTTTTTTATCTTAATTTATTGATTAATCAATTCGTTCTATACAGATACGAGGTTTGGAAATAAATAGGCTCTTAAGATAACAAAAAAATAGTGTACCCAGACAATTTAAAGAATATAGTTCTGAACTTTGTGATAATTTTAGGGTTATTTGATAAATTGATGATCATAAAAGACATCAAAATCAATCTAAAAAAATTATTTTGAAAAGGGTTACCGAAATATTTATGGTATTATTTTTGTGGAATTTGTAACAATTGGAAATATAAATTTTACTGAAAATGTGAATTAAAATGATGGAACATAAATCCACGTAATTAAAATGAGTGCGAGATATTAAATGATGCATTGCCATCGATACGGCCTCGTGTCATTCTTTTGCACTATCTTGAACCTAACTTAACATATTTCAGTATTAAGGAGTGCGAAGAAACCAGTGCGAAGAAAACAAGCCACAACACTAGACTTATCCCCTGCAACAAGATTCCAATGGATCTAATGTCATTTGTCGATGAATTAGTGGAACTGGTTTACTGTCAATCCTTAGATGAATGTATAAAGATTGAATAGAGAAGAAGGGAATCAATATAAAATCCATGCGTAGAGGTCAAAATTGATCATATTTTCCTTTTTTGATGGAATGGTTGAATAAATCTGATTCTGAATCTTTGATTCCTGCAGTACGCTCAGGATATAAGCAATAACTCCTCTCGGTTTATTGCCCTCTTATAAAAAGGAATAATTTACGATGCTACAAACAAGCTTTACTTATTTTATACGTTACTCGTATATCAAAATAATTAATTTCCATGCAATTTTAGAGCGTAAAAAAATGACCATGACAATTCTTGCACTTCCAAAAATCACCAAATTTTCGTTTATGACTCATCGTTCAATTTTTTTGCTGCTCCTTACAATAACTAAAAAAAATCTTCTAAGGCAATTATAAAAACTGGTTCAAAATATTTTGGTTTTTTTTTTGTCTGGGCTTAAAAATGTCTTAACCTAAGGCAATTTCATGATTTGGTTTTTAATATTTACTTCGTAAGTCGATGTGTTTTTGTAATGAGTTTTGCTTTTGCTACACATTTTCTTGCGTTTCTTAATAAAGATTTTCTGTATCTTTTTTATGTGTTTAACAAACAAACAAAAAAAAAAACGCCAAAATTACAACCAGAAAAAGATTATTTCTTTAAAAAATAATTGTTAGGTTCATAACAAAAACAAAATTGGTTCCTTTTTTTCTTTTTTGTTTGGTTGATTTTTATATTTTGGTAACTTGTCGCGACATGTTTCATTCTGTACAAGGATTGTCGAGTTTTGCTGAAAAGAATTGTTTATTGTTACCAAAGAGAACACATTTTAAAATGCGTAGAGTTTGGTATCATTACCATAAAAATTGATTTAAAAAAAGTGAATTAGAGTTTTTTTTTTTTGGGAATTTTAAGTTTTAATATTACTCAAGCATTTCTTAGTTTTATTAACATCATTTAAAAGAAAGAGTAATTCGATTTGAAGAATAATGTAAAACTCTTTTCATTTAAATTATATTTAATAAATTATTTTATTAATTGATCATGCCATCATTTATTTTGTTCTTGTTCTATCACATCAATTCAAAAATCACAGTAAAATTTCTAAATACATAATTTATGCCCGCACATTTTTATATAAATTCTATTTAAAATAGATAAAATATTTACATATTTTTCGCCCTTCAATATTGAACAACATAGAAAATAAAGGCCAGAAGGTTTAAAAACTAAAAACTAAAAATTATTTCAGTTAAAAAAAATTAAAAATCTTCTATAAATTTCATATGAATTTGATACAATCAATATTATTACAGGGTGATTTATAGAATTAGTTAAAATTTCATTGTTAAATTATCATTAATTTGATATTTTAAATTTTTCTACTGGATTGATCATCTTTTTAATTATTTCCTACCCGTTCATGTACCAAGATTATTTATCTATAGTGGTAGTTATAAAACTAAGTGGTAAACTTTGATGATATTTCTTACTTTCAAGTCTTACATTATTTAGATATCTGGTACCAGTGTCCAAAATGACTGAGTAAAAATCATATTCCCCTAACCAATTTGGAATTTTCAATAAAATCCTTTTGATATAAATAGTTTCGTTCTCAATTGAAAACGCGGGTAAACTGAAGGCTGGTAAACTAATTACATTCATTTTAGAAGTGGGTTAAATCGACACGATGTGGTGAAGATGTAGCTTTCGAATGAAGAATGCAACAAACCTACTTATATAGAAATTTACATTCAATTAAAACCAACCAAAGTTATACAAGAATATTTTAGTTAGTTATGAAAGACTGTATGATTCAAAGCATTAGTTCAATTAATGAAGAATTGCTTTTATATAAACTGAATTGATTTCCATTCTTTATCGAGAAAATAGAAATTCTACAAAATGAATTTAGAAAATTTCTATTTGTGATGTATAATCACATAAATATATGGAATCACCCAGTATCAACATCAAGAGCATCGCTGTATATATTCGCGATCATATGAAATTTTTATTACTATTCATTTGGTGAATATTTTCTTTAATGTTTAACATAATTTATAAAATAAGTTATTAATATTTCTAATAAATTATCTCTAAAAAATTATTAAAATCATTCCCAAAATTTCATAAATTCGATACCTGTTTAAATCAAATAAAAATTATAACTGAAATTTCTTCCATATTCTGGAAGAAAATTAACCTGCCATTAAAATTCTTCCTATTTCGGTATTACATTTGCATTTAAGAAGGTAAAATCCTTAAAGAAAACATAAAATTACAATATCCCAAAACCTTTCTATAAATTCACCCTAAAACCCCTAAAATAAAGTAATGCACTTGCATAAACAAAAGAAATCCTTAATATTCGATGCAATTTCAACCGAAATTTTCAAAAATCATGTCAGGTAATATTCTTATAAATCATATAAAGATCCTTTCAAAGATACAATCTTTATTCCGTCCGTCATCCAAAAAAAAACACAAAAACTTAACAGCTAAAATTCTATTTATTAAAATTCTTCCCTATCCTATAATCCTTCCTGTCTGTGTGTGACGAATTATTTAAAAATTTTAATAATAAATTATACAAAAATTCAAATTTTTAAAAGACCTTTTTTTTTGTATTTATGTTGTTATTATCTCGCTTTTAGTATCATCACCAACAATAGAAATTCCATAACATAAAACATATCTTTTTTAAATCCAAAAAGTCTGATTCCTTAATTTTCAATTCCCTTTTTCTTTTACTCTTACTCTTCCTTTCGACATTACTTCTCATTACTTGTTGCACATAAAACTGATTTCTTTAATGCTATCCCTTGACTCTTTGTACACCCGCAATCGTACTGATGTATACAGCATAAAAATATAAAATATTCAAGAGTCGAACACCTGCCCTTTTTAAGCTAAATGATTGGTTGCTTAGTAATTTTTACAGAGATTTTGTTTTTTTGTTATGCTTCGGTTACGAGATTTTCAATTCTCGTTAAATCTTGTTTTCGGTTGCCATCATCAATTCTGTGTTTTCGGTGTAGGGTATTTAAGGGCTACATTACAAACCAGACAAGCACAGTTTAAAAATAGTCTTTCGACAGTAAACACCACCAGAGAGTAAAGAAAAAAGTTATTTAAAATATAAAAAAAAAATGTCATTTATTCGTCGTGATTATAAATTTAATGATAGTACGACAATGGAACCAAAAACGAAAAAATTTTCAACAATTTCGGGTATACGGAAAATTCTAAAACCAATTTTACGTATTTTAAAAATGAAATCATCAAAAAAAATTACATCAAATGAAATATTAGATAATAATTATAATAAATCATTAGAAGATATGCGTAAAGATTGTTCTGTAACTGAAGAATTTGATAATAATGCAAATGAAGAATTAGAAAAACGTTTATTAAATGAAATTGAAAATTGTAAAAAAAATGATGCTATTTATTTGTGTAATGGCTCGAAATATAATTTAATTGAAATTGATTGTGATGAGAAATTTATACCAGTACATTTTGTACGAACAAATAATGGTACATTCTTTTGGACATCAACTGAAACAACTAATAAAATTGATACCACAACTGATTCAGATTCATCAGCAATTCAATGTAATCAAAGAAATGATATTAATAATGAAAATTATTTATATGATCGATGGGTACAAGCTTAAATGGAATTCGTCTTGTAACAATAATTGAAGATAATCGATTTTTTCAAGTGCCATATAATTAGCAGATAGATGTCATCAAGATTCAACGATTTTATGAAGTTACAAGTAGCTTTAAATTAATTTAAAAGTGATATTAGTTGGTAAATCATTTAGATATTTAAAATATATTATAAAATGTAAAAATAATAATTGTGTATAAATTATAAGTAACAAAATTCAATGTCTTCCATTTTTAATTTTCGCATAAAAAAACATTTAAAAAATAATTGTTAATTTTATTAAGAATTTTATTTTATAAGAATTAAAAAATATATTTTTATATCAATAAATAATTAAATATAAATTTGTTAATGAAAATATTTTGTCATTTTTTTATTTAAATTTTTCATCAATTTTTTGAATATAGTTAAAAAGCATCAAATAGTAAGTAGCCAGGATGGTAATCGTAGGTTCATCATCGATTGGTAATAGAATTTTGAAAATAGCCGACTTCTTGGTCATAATTTAAAAAAATATTCATTAATTTAAATATAATTTTCAAATTCATTTAATTTACTATGAAGAAAAATTGTAAAATTTAAAGATTTAACTCTCTAACTGCCGTTTTTCAAGCATTTGTCAGTCAAAAATATTCTAAAATAAAAATTGTTTTGTCAAACACTTCGACCTGACAAAAATCGTGTTGACTGCAAGTAACTATCTTCTGAGCGTTGTGGCTGCAGCGAACATTATACTAACCTTTAATGTAGCGATTATGTATAAAAAGATGTTTGGGGCCTTTTTGACTGACGTATCATTGAAAGTGTTAATACTGAATTTATACTAAACCCGCATTAATTGTGGTATGAATTTAGAAATTCATTAGATTTTTGTTCAGTCCGTAAAAGATTTAAATTAATAAATAATGACAGGAAAACATAAATATAAAAAATTTAAAAAAAGGGTCAGATTTAAAATAATGAAAATATTTAAATAGAGAAGATCAATTGAAAAAAGTTCACTTATCCGGAATTTTATATGGTTTTATTTAACTAAGTCTTGATATTTTTACTTTCCTTGGAATTCTTTGGATAGAATGTAATTTGACCTGTCAAATGACAAATTCGTAGTCGACTGAACAATAAACGTAATTTTATTTGCAACGAAATTTGAAGCTTTATGCTTAAGACGGAAAACTTTGTGAAGAAAATTATTATATTAATTGTGACACTATTTGACAAATACGTGGTCGACTGAAAACACTTTTACAATGAGTTATATAACAACTTTTAAATGCTGTGATGGGAATATGAATTTAAAAATAATGGAAATTGTTGATATCGAATTATATTTACGCTTTCAATTTGTGACTCGTATTTTATCAGACTTCGATAGTTGAATCAACTCGTAGGTAAGTTGTGTTGTATGCACGAATGCCTGTGATAATGATAGCTGTTAACGGGAGTAATGATATAACTGTACATGACTTTAGTCTACGGAGCAAGAAATGTTTATACTTCAATCGAAAATCCTATACAGATATTGATTACAGAAGATTTACATGAAGATGAAAAAATAATTGAATAACCGAAAAAATAATTGAATAACCGAAATTAAATAGGAAAATTTATCTTTGCATGGAAATTTATTATTTTGCCACAGCGACGCAGACTCATGGATATTACGCAGAATTCGCATAGCAGGCCACACCGAAGATAAATTATTTTAAAAATAATTTAGCAATAGTAACACGTGGAATCTTCTATACAATTTGGCAATATTTTTTCAATAGTTAGTTAGTCTAATAGTTACAGAAGTGTGTCTGTACTAAACGCAAAATTTGAAAAAAAACTGTTGATGAATTGAAGAATTTAATGAATTTTCGTAATTGTATAATAGAAATAAATGATTAACATGTGACCATCAACATCAAGTGTCCAAACAATTATCGATGCTACTTAAAATTGATCACAAAATCATAACTAATTTTTGGTCCACATTATAAATTTATATTTGTCGATATTGGGAAGTTTGGGAAAAATAAGGAACAAAAAAAAACTGATAATAATTTTTTTGAATTTCTAAATCTACCAATATCAGAAATGGAAACAAACTTTCCAAATGATCCACGACGACCAAGAAATGTTCCATTAGTTCCTTACAAATTTTATAAATATCTGCTGTGAAACACTTTGGGGTAGCCTATTTGTTCCTATACAATTTTCTTATACAGTTTACGAGTACGAAATGTTAAATATGTTCAGCACATTAAATTCTTTACGTTCACTTTATATTTCTATAAAAAAAGGATAGAATTTTATGTTACATTATTGCATTTAAGGACGGAAACTAAACTTTTAAATAACAATATAAATTTATATATTTTTTCAGATTTTGACCATTGAAACACACATGTGACTTTCTAATGATCCCAAAGTCATTTAATTTAGAACTATTAAAAATTTGTACGTAACATAAACATTAAATATGTTTTCTTTTTTTAACATAAATTTACTGTAGCACATATGTAATTTTTAGGGTAAATGTTGGAACATTGTTGGAAGTATAAGTATAGATAAATTTAAAAATAAATATTTGGTCATATTGCAGTCAGAAATTATTCTAAGAATAATAATAAAAATAAAATATTATTATTATGTTAATGTACAACTTTATAAATATTTACATAATAATTTATGTTAATTATGTAGTGAACCATTTCTTTGGCTTGTGTACAAAATCGTGTTCAAATATTTTAAGAGCATTTTAGAAGCAAATGTCAATTAGTTATGTAATAAATAAATAAA
The DNA here is from genome assembly GCA_963920725.1 of Rhamphomyia laevipes. Taxonomy (NCBI): domain Eukaryota; kingdom Metazoa; phylum Arthropoda; class Insecta; order Diptera; family Empididae; genus Rhamphomyia; species Rhamphomyia laevipes. The sequence continues at coordinate 141,029,300 of OY987255.1, forward strand.
TTATATGAAAATGTTTGGAATTGCTTTAGAATTTGAAATATAAAAGTTTAGAAACATGATGAATTTTGTACTGCGGGTTCTGATACCTGACAATTTTCAAAAATTCTGCCTTCTTTAATAAAGAATCTAGTTTTACAACCTAGTTTCAAGAGGGAGGTTCACAAGTATGTTAATAAATATTTGAGTTCTACGCTACCCAAGTATTTGTACCTGAATCGAATGTAACTTAAAATTTTCGAGTGCAATTTCTTTGGTTTCATCGCACATAGATCGCTAATTTGGAATGTAAGCACATCGGTGTAATTGATCATTCAATGACCTGTAAGGAGACGAATGACTTTCCTGTCGTATTAAGTACACTATAACAATCGTTAAGTTTAATTTAAACTCTTAAAAGGCGACTCTTCCTTAAGAATTAAGTCTTCTAGTTTAAATACAACTCTTCCAAATTATCGTTTTTATATAAATTAGGATAGCTTATCAATAATGCATAACTCGCTTTTTGACGAATTCGTTTAAGTCACGTAAATGACTTGAAAATTTAGAACATTCTGATTCGCCATTAAGGTAGTTGCAAGCTTCAATTAATCTTCGAGTACACTACAACACTGCTCAAATATTTATACCTGGATCGTGCAAAACTGACATTTTTACAGTATTGTACCCAATATTCTAGTGAAGCATCTTTGGTCTCACCTCAATAGCAACATTGCTGGCACATTAAAATTCCAAGCTAATCACCCTTCTATTCGATTATTCAATTATCCGTAAAGCGATTTGTAACCAAATTTAAAATCAACTCGTAAGATGACTTCAAAGCCTAATTTATATTTAAATTTCAATTTTACTCTACAGTTCATCAATTATTTCCACTATATTAAAATAAAGTTATTCAAATTATTAGTTTTATTTAAAATTCAATTTTCCCCAATTAAGTTTGAATATTTTATATACAAAAAAAAAATAATTTAACAAACCAAAGACATTTCAATAAAATATTGATAACAAAATTTACAAAATTCTTTACTATTTAATGGAATTATGTTATTTTAATCTACTATAAAGAAAAAAATGTTGAAATATTTTTTTTAAATTAATTTAAATAACCAGTTTTTTATGTCACTAACAATTTTTCAATCATAAAACATAAATGTATAATTAAATAAATTATCAAATTTACATTTTTAAAATTCGATATTTTTTTCTCAGCCATAAAAAAACGAAATATAAAAATGCATTTTGCAAGCCCGATAATATAATAGTTCGGTTCAAAAGTTTGGAGAAAAATGCCGCGCTGCAGAAAAACTGTACAGAAGGTTTACATAAATGGTTTTGTAATTATGCTTAATAAAGTCTTTTTTATAGAACATTGTAGAGCAAAATTTTTAAATGTACTACAGCGCCATCTAGTAAACGAAATGGTCCATTTTATTCTACTCTTTTAACTTTTATAACTTTCCTAAGATGAACAACATTTTTGCTAGACAAGTACAATTTTAATTTTTAATACGGATCGTTAAGGCAGAGGTATCAGTTTACGCCTCTCGATGCAATGTTCTAAGATATATATTGAGCTTTACTTATTAGTATTTCTTTAGTTGATACCCTACTGTAGAAGCACGTATTTTACTGAGGACTTAGAAATCTCTTTCACGGATATATTGCTCTTTTTTATGGCTACAGATTGTCTTCCGAAGTTTCTTCATCATATGATCAGAAGCCAGAAGCAAGAATCACTATTTTCAGTCTTGCCGGTTTTGTTTAACTGATAATTAAGCGGGCAGTGACTTATGAACAGGCCAATTATTTTAGGTAGCTCGGTTTTACTAAGTAGCTCGGTTTTACTAAGCGTTAGGACCGGTTTAGCTTCTTTTTTTAAAAAAAACCAAGCTTCACTTCCCTTGACATATGCTTGAAATGTTATTTGGCGTGGTCTAACATCAATTATGGATACTATGTTAAATTGCATATATTTAATACAAGATTGCAGACAAATATTGTGTGAATACCAATGCCTAAAAAATTCATAACATTGCAGAGCGTTTACATAAGAGATTTGTAGTTTTTCAAAGAAGGAAAAGCCCTACAAATAAAAACGGCCATACAAAATGTGTTTTTTAATTAAAAGAATAATGACCAAAAATTATTCTAAGATTTAGTATGATTGGCTCGTACCAAACTTTTTGTTTTTTATAAATTCCATTTAAAAAAAAAATTAATTAATTCATATCATTAAAATTTTAACCAATAAAATTATGTTAAAGAATCTAAAATTATTATAATTTTACTATTGTAGATTGAAGATTGGAAATTGATTTTTCTATGTTTCGAGTTACGGTCAGTTACAATATTGTTAAGGATGTTAAGAAACAATTTTAAATTCCAATAAATAATATACTCCACATTACCTAATCTTTAAAATCACTTGCTCTTCCTAAACATCTTTTTTCTCACGAACTTATTTAACAAGTCTAATTTTACTTCCTTATACCTGGCATTTATGGATTACAAATGAATGAAAATTGGCAAAAAAAAAATTCTCAGCATTTTCTTAAGTTTGCCTTAAAATACAACTAGCAATAAAATAAAGATTCAGTGTTTTACTATGAATATTCTTGGTCCTTGGACCTGTTTTTTAAAATTTACCTGTTTGTTTTCACGCTTAAATTAAGCAAACATAAAGATAAAAGTAATTCTTAAGAAACAATCAAAATTTTATTATATTACACCTGAAACTTTGTATTATTTATACTTGCAAGGTACGGAAATATTCCACACTATTTTAATTCATTGGAAATCCTTAGTTCAAACAAAAAATCAATATGTTAACCATATTGAATATAAAATTAGTAAATTTTTGGGAAAATCCATCAATTAATATTGATTTTAATATTTATTTACCTGTCGTTTTAATATATTTTTTTCAGAAGTTTCGCAACTTTGGATAAGTTAGTGTTAGAACTGCCACCTCAATAAAATAGATAACGAAGATGACAAGACTGCTGAACATATGTGAATGTGAATGTCTTATCATCACTAGAACCTGATTATTCGGGCAATAGTTTCTAGAACCCAAGGATATTTCATCCAGTCTTCTAACAAATTTTGTAGGCTTTATCAACAAACTAGCATGTCAGGTAGCTTTTTATGGTTTTCATCGACATTTTCTTCCCAGGCCTTTACTAAATCTTATCTAATCTAGTGTTAAACTTGAAATTACTACAAAATTTTGACAAGACAAAATCCTAGGGAATCTTTTATATTATTCTAAATTCGAAATCAAAAGTAACAATGAAAATAGAACAGACTCGTAGCATGACTAAATATACTGAAAACCATGAAATTTTAATTTGCAATTAAAAAAGATTCAATTTTACCCAAACTCTATTAAAATTGGAATATTTAATTCTAAGCCAAACCCGCATAAATTGTGGTATTTAAATTTTGGGATACGATTTATAAAATTTATTAGATTTTTGTTCAGTCCGTAAAAGATTTAAATTAATAAATAACGACAGGAAAACACAAATTTAAAAATTAAAAAGGGTCAGATTTAAAATAATTAAAATATTTAAATAGAGATCAATTTGAAAGTTCACTTATCCGGAATTATATATAGTTTTATTTAACTAAGCCTTGATAATTTTACTTTCCTTGGAATTCCTTAGATAGAATCGTATTCTAATCGAAAAATTGTGAACTCACAAATGACAAATTCATAGTCGACTAAATAATTAACGTGATTTTGATTATTAACTCTTTAGAAAAACAAGGAATAATTAACTCCTTGAAAAAACAAACCAAAGACATTAAATGAAATCGAGATTAAGGATAAAAAATGTTTACTTGAAGCTATAATATCATAATTTGTCATAACTTTAGTAATTAAATGGATACGTTTCCTATAATATCCTAAACTTGTTCGTGAAAATGAAGAATTGGTTTCGATTTTTGAAAAGATTTTAAAAGACAGCTTACTTACCAAAGTGAAAAACAAGAAATTTTGTAGGAAATTTATTGGTAAATCAGGGAATTTCCTCGACAACTATTGGTCAGGACCAGGAATTTTAATATCAAATAATTATTTTAAATTAATTATTAATGGCATAATAATATTTTGATATATGCCAGTGTTAAATAAAAAACCCCTTTAAATATTTAATAAAATTCTTAGGTCTGCATTAAAACACATCTAATACACCTCAAGTAATCCTTAAAGGAATCACAAACATATCAATAATTAATTTGAACCGTCAATGTCAATGGAACAACACCCCCATTCTAAAATCTATTCATATACCAATTTCCTTCTCCGTATATAATAATTCCCAAATAAAAATCATTTTCAAGTATCCTTAAAAAAAATTCTGGTTAAAAATTATCGCTATAATTCTGGCTATCTTAAATTCATTTCAATCCTCTTTTTAATTTAAATTAAACATTATTAAAGGCTACAAAAAAAAATAATAATAATTTGATAATTCGTTCCGAGGTTCCGACAACATATGGTCAAATCCAAATCCAAAAATTTTTTTTACCCTCTATAATTTTAATCTATTTCTATATCCAATGCCACAGGTAAAATCACATAATAATTTGCACCACTATAATTTATTAAAATACCATACCATAAAATGAAAAACGAAAAAGGTTCATTCAAAATATGAAAGGATAACGAAAATAATAGAAACTGTTAAGTAACAGGACAGCAACAACAAAATAATAATCTCAATATTAAAAAATTTTTATTGAATTTTCCCACGAATTAGCGGATCCTTAACAAAAAATAAAATAAAATTTTATGGTTCAGAATATAATCAAGGATATCCCAAAAAATTATCAAATAGAAATTATTTTTCAAATATTTTCACCTGCTTAGATACTGAATTTTGATTGGTTCAAAGTACGGTGACGTCACAATTGTATAAAGATATAATTTAGGTATCTATAATATTTCTAATGAATAATTAGAGAATTATGAAATTTGGGAAAAACCATCAATTTGGAAGATGGATTTTAAAATTATACCTGACTTTTGATGTTGACAATTTTTTTTTTTTAGAATTGATATGATAATTAATAGACCGATAGCAGAGTCCACCATTACTGATTCAAAAAAATATCATATACTATTTGTGGAATAGTCTACAAAATTTGTGGAAGCCATTTATTTCTAAAATTCAAATAATACTGTCCAATTAATGGATCATGTTTGCTTCGTTATTTAATAATTCAAATTATATTCTAAAAATTGAGCTGTAACTCTACAGTTACCATCATACAAGCCATCTTACAAGCAAAATTAACGCATAGATTGTCGTCTTTATAATTGAAAATGAATGCATCATATTCCCCCCCCCCCTTATTTCTCCAATTGTACTATACAAATCTATTCATCTAATATAATTTTATCACGGCACTCTGTTAGAGTTCCGTCATATGAGTAAAATTAACGCATACAGTGCCGTCATACCTGGAAAATTTCTAGTCTTTATGGCTTTGATAAAATATATTTCTGTAAAATGCCTCCCAAAATAAAACTTTTGCAGTACACTATACATGAATTTATTGATAAGGCCGTCTTCATCCAAAGTCAAGCATAGCGTAACTGCTGAAATACACCGTCGTAACATTAACAGTGTCTTAATAAATTAAAATATATTAACTGATAAATTATATAAACATTGTAGCACGGGGATGCTCATTAATTCCTAAATTGTGTAACACAATTTTATAAATCTGTTGCTAAAAGGAATAATAACGTAAGTGACTGAATTTTAGAGATATGATATTAATTTAGAATGAAAACTTAAGTCAATTATGATATTATTCCTCCTCATAATTATTAGAACAAAGCTCTTCGATAATCTGCAAATGAATGAGCAAAAATGACACAATTAATGTTTTGAAAAAATTGTGAGATATGTTGTTATTACATTTGTAAGGTAAAAAATTGTATGTGCTATTTGGAATGCCTAGAATCTCGAAAACCACAAGTCTGATATTTACCAAAAATTCACACAAAATGTAATTGGGGACGGCAAATACAATGGAAGTATTATTTCAATTTTAGAATATTTTGCGTTATGTAGTTTAATTTAGTGACCAGTGAATATTTCTTTTAATTTAAAGACTTTTATATGTTACGCAGCAATCTATGTGTTAATTAAAAGTAATAATATGTAATAAATAAATATAGCGTAAATAAAATCTAATATATCTTTCCCAAAATCGTCTTCAGAATTCTACTAGATTTTAGATAAAGCAAATCCTTGAAAGACAATCAAAGGACAATTAAAAGACAAACCAGAAATATTGTTACCGTAGACGATAAACTTAATCGAAACTATAGAGAATTAATCATTGAAAAGATGAACGAGGAGGAAAAAATTGTTTTAAAAACCGTTTAAAAAATACATAAAGGTTTATTATCCTACCTGTCATCGTAGTCCAAATTGACACAATAATAATTTATTTAAAACACTTTAATTCTGCAGTTTACCATGATCAAATTGTTGTTGGTTTATAACACTACGAAATATTATAATCTTTGCAATCATTAAAATCAGGTACAAGGATAATTTATATAAATTCAATCTTCGTAGTTGAAATTTTACCAGTCATTTTTCGTACTCCGTCAAGAGTACAAGTAAAATTAATAAAAAAATTAGTTAATCTGAAAAAATTGTATATAAATTTTGAAAAAATGGAATTTGAAAATTTAAATACAACATCAACAAAAACTCCTAGACGACGATTATCATCAACATCAATGGCATCAATTCCAACACATTCAATCAAAAAAGCATTAAAATCATTGAAAAAATTATTTAAGAGACGTAATAACAATTCCAAACAAAACAATCAATCATTTAATGGTGATTCATCAATTTTACAAATTATTGATAATGATGAGTTATTAACAAAATCATTTAGAGAATTACTTTATGATGAACACGAATATGATAATCATTGTAATGAAGAACTTGAGATTGCGTATCAATGTGATAATCATCAATTTGAATTATAAATATAATTAAATGATATTAAATATGAAGATATCAAGGGAAATTTAATTATACAGGGACATAAATATAACAAAAAAATTTAATTTTAAATTATTTGTTATGGAAGAAGGAAAATTGTCATGGGCACATTGTTCTTAGCAAATAATTCGTCGAAGGATTTTTAATATAAACTGCAAATCGTGGGCTGAAAAAGATATAGAATTTTATAATATTTTAATTGTATTTAATTGAATTTAAAATAAATTTTAAAGAAATATATAAAATTGTAAAATATTAAAAAAATTATTTAAACTTTTTATTTAATTATTAATTATTAGAGGATGGATGAATTGAAAAACAGGAATCTATGAGGGATTCAAATTTCACAGCGAGCTCTTGCTTCAACCATATGACTTCCCGGTCTAGTGCAGCCTACTTCCAATTCCCAGGATATTTATCGACGTAGTATGATATTCGTTTTCCAACTGGTTTTCTGCTCTCTGGCTTATTCATGATTGCTTTTCTTGTCACTCGAGTATCTGATGTCCTGTTCATTAGAGCCTTTTCACCTTTATGAAATCGGTGACTTTTAAATGGCCTAGTGTTTGTGATTGACCAGCCACTATCGATCTAACTAAGGACTTGTATTATACTACAACTCGTTACAGTGGTTAATTCAACCATTTACAATAATTTCCACATGGTTTCACTCCCTAAACTCCTCATTTATTAATAAACTAAGTTAAAATTGTGATAACAGATCAATCTCAAAGTTATTATACAGCATCAAAAAGATACTCATATTCAATTTAATAATATCCCAGAAATCTCTAAAAAATTTACGCGCCAAAAGTTGGTCCAAAGAAAAATGGAAAAAAATCTTTTTTTTGTTCTGATTGGATTTCTACTGAAATTCTTGTTATTGAAATTCGAGACAACATTTTTTTTTTTTGCTTGGTCTTGGTACCAACGTGAATTTTTGGAAAAATATTAAATTTTACCTGTTGAATGCTGCTATTTTTCATTGTGATGACTGTACTTTTTTATATTTGTTTTTACGTTTTTTATTTTTATGAGATAATAATAATAAAAAAATGAAACTTTTCAGATATAATTTTAATTTGATTTCAGATTTTTAGGCTTTTTGATATTAATAAAAATGTAGCCAATATGAATTTGTTTATTTTTGTGGTAACATAGTCAATTTAATTGTGCGGTTAAGAAAATATTGTAAAACTTGAACAATTATTATTAATATCGTAATATTTGAAATAGGGTAAAGACGTAAAAAATTATAATCAATATACAAAATAATGATGTGCTAATATAGCACATCATTTTTTGTATTAATATCGTAAAAAAATATAATATCGTAAATTTTTACGATATCGTAAATTTTACGATATTGTATAATTAAAGTGTAATTTATTAAAAAAATAAGATTAGTTATTAAATATTCAGATTTTTATCCAACCACGCAGTATAAAGATTTTCAACTCACATTTGAGTTGATTTTATGGAAGTTATCATTCTATTTTGATTGTTGAATAAACTAAATTTCAATCATTTCAGCTTGAAATGTAAAGAAATATTTCCCAAAACCAAAACCTTAGAAAAAATCCTGATGTGCCCCAAATCTGTAGTAGGAAAAGTCCTGAAAAAACTTCAAATAAAAAAAATTATATATCAAAAAAATTCTTTATATACAAAATTTATTTATTATCAGTCTCAAAATTACATTTTTTTAATATATTTTTAAATATAATACAATAATAAAATTATATAAAAAAAAATTCAAAATTAATTTTACAAAATATACTACGAAAAAAAAAATATAAAATTATGGAAGACAAAATAAAATTTGTTTAAAATTATAAAGCATATTTAACCATATCGTAAATATATTTTCAAAAATTACAATTTACAAAATTTTCCAAAAAAAAAAAAAAAAATTAAATTAAATTTAAATTTAAATTATTTATTCCAAATTCTAAATTTACTTTTCATACAGATTTCATTGAATTCACCCAACAAATTGGGTTTAATAAGAAAACTGTTGAAATTTCACTGTTTTATATTGGTGCCTCATTTTCATTTAGATCTTTAAAGATCCTTTATCGAATATTTATTTTAAATTAAATACAGCCTTTTTTTATATATCACAACAACAACAATAATAATATGAATTTCCTACGAAAATTCCGCGCGCTTTTATTATTCTTCTATATAAATCCTTTCCACACAAAAAAGGATTTAAATGAAAATTGCCACAATAATTTTCACTATATTCAAAAATACAAAATTTTCAATTCTAAGAAAATTTTGATTTGAAAGTTTTCATCAATTTTAATTCACCTGAACCATAATTTTAGTAGTCACAATAATTATTAAGCTTGTGCCCAACGATCTAGAAAATTCCATTCAATTTGATATGGTTCAATTGGTTGTTTTTGGGCTGTTGTCCAAAAAAATGTACCAGCATTTGTTCTAGCAAAATGTACTGGTATATAAAAATTCTTTTTATTCAATTTTTCTAATTGATGTGATTTACCATTTTCATTAAATATAAAAATTGCTGTATCATTTGATGAATCTTGAATTTCTTCAATTAAACGTTTTTCTAATTCTTCATTAGCTAAATTATCATTATTCATATTATCATCATTATTATTATCATTAACATTATCTTCTGTAATCCATTCAAATTCAAAATCTTTTTCGGTAGCTGATATATAGGAATTACGTTTAGCGGTTGGTGTTGATGATTTTAATAATTTTGATTTAAATATTTTACGTAAAACTGGCTTTAAAATATTTTTTATTTTACGTGATGTTGAAATTTTTGAATAATGATTTTTCGTTGATGCTGCTGCTGATGATGATGAAGATGATAGTAATTTTTGTGCTGATGATTCTGGCACTGATGTTGACAAACAATAATCATACGTAAGAGACATTTTCAAAAAAAAGAACACGATTTTCAAAAACAACAAAAATAAAATAGTACAAAATAAATTTTCAAATTGTTTAACACTCTAGTTGACAGTAACGAACGTTATGAACTGGCTATATAATTTTGACTCTTATTTATAGATTCGGTTTATGTGTGGTTCATTGAAATTTCAATATTTCTTCGTTTATTTTGAGTGTATCCCTACTCCATGGTTTCTTACCAAATCAAAACACTGATTTAAGGGCAGGTGCATTTTTTCGAAACAAAATTATTTCATATAAGAATTCAAGGATTTGTGTATTGAAGAAATTCATTGCTTAAGGGTTTTTTTGGTTTTGGTGTTTTAAAGAAAAGGGGAAGGAATATAAAAAAATAAAATTATGTGTTTTTTGTTGTTGTAGGACCCTTAATGATATTCGGATCGAAGAAACCGTGGGAAGAAAAATATATTTTTAACACCATATGGTGTGTAGGTTTGAAGATAACAAAATTTTTGTTTAACGTATTTTTACAAGGATAAAATTATATACTTTCAGTTTGGTTTTATTATATTTACGTCCCTTTTTTTAAATGGAATATGATATATAAAGAATTTTAATTGAGCAGGTCCTTGATTAAAGGATCAGATATTAAAATAAATGAAATTTGATATCTAAATTTTTTTGAATATGTTATGGTATTTTATGTAAAAAAAAAATTGCAATACATGGAGTACCCCCTTAGGATACCCAGAACATAAAAACAGGTTTTTGTTTTGGTAATTGATCTTCATTTTTTTGTGGTATTGGGGTTCAAAATTTAGATATCGTAACTTTATTTTTTTACCAGATTTAAGAAAATTTTATTTTAAAGGGGGTCCATGAAATAGTGGTTTGGATTGGTACCGATTTGGTTCTATTGTGATGAATCATTAAGTTAGAAATACAGTAAGTCTTTGAGTAGGTGATTTATAAAGCTGTGTCCAAGGAACGGCCTATTAATTCAAACTCACACATGATAATGTTCAGCCACTTCCTCTTCATATTTACACATTCTAAATACATTGTTTGGAGCTAAGCCTATTTACTGAAAATGTTTCTACAATAAGTAGTTAAGTACTTTAAATAATATCAAAGAGCTCACGGATCCATTGAGCTGATTGGAGTGGATTTGTGAATTAGATGATTGTTTCGATACAATTATTTGAAAATTAGAAAAAAATATTACTGGACAATACTTTTTTAAGGATCCACAAAAAATATAATTTTCGGAAAAATTAATTACTTGCCTTTGTTTCTGGAAAGATTTTAAAACACTTCTAATTTTCGAAAAGTTCTGTAATTAAATGAATATAAATTTATTCAAAAACTATGTTACACAGCAGGACTTTCGTATACATGGAATTCGTAATCCGCTAAAGATTATGTATAAGAAATAATTTGACAAAGTAATAAACCCTTAAAATAGAATCGAAAATTTAAATATTAACCAAATTTCACTGCAATTTTAAATTTTCTGTAGAAAAAAACTTTCATTTTTATGAAACCAGGAAATGAATCATTAAAATTAGTTTAGAATTTCGTCGAATTGTATTTCAAATTTCAATATGGGTTAGAATTTTATTTAAAATTTGTTAATTACCTTTAGCAAAAAGCACCAATTGAAAACTGAGTTTGTAATAGTTAATTGATGAGGATTAGATACTCACTAATTATTTGATATCAATTGATAACAAAATTTCATATGCTTTGGAAATTTGTATAATCAAAGTTCAAATTCTGCAATGATTGCAGCCTAGTTAAAAATGTAACTTTAATTCCAGTTTTCATTACCCCAAGAAACTAAAAAACAATTCAAAATTGATGGCTCCCCAAAATCAAAAAATTATACCAAAAACATGAAAATTTTTAAAACTGGTTTTTCTTAATTTTCTTTCGTATTTTGTTCCTGAATTTTTTTTTTATTACATATATTTATGTAATTAATTATTCAGTTAAAGTCGTGTCATTATTGGAATATATTTTTTGTCAATTAAATTTTCAGTTTTTTGGATAAACTTGATAACAAAATTTGAGTGTATATTGAGTGTAATTGATGTATCATTCATTGATACCATAAATTTTCATTCAAAAACTATAATTTAAATTTCGTAAATTGTAGGTTTGAGAGTTAATAAATTGATTGAGATTGTTCCTTGAAGATTTACGTAATATGAAAACTGATTTAAATTGATGAAAACTGATGACAAAACAAAGTTTTGGCGGGTGAAAGTATTTAAATGTAACCAAAAATTTAAAATAAAAATAAAACAATTTTGATTTAATTTAATATTAGATCATATTTTGATAAATTTTAATTAATTTTAAATAAACTTTGTTCAAATTTTATTAGTATTAATTAAATCTTGGAACTAATAAAATCAACTGAGAAGCATTTGTAAAAACGAATATAATCCACAATTATCAATTTTACGATCGATATTTGGGATAGATTTTAAATCAATTTTGATCCGAATTTCATTAATATTAATTAATTTTAACCAATTTTTATTAAGTTCTGGTAGAAACTAAGACCCATTAAAAACATTTATTTCATTCCATTTTTTCAATTACTTTTTCTATCAACTTCATCATTTTAATGGCATTATTGTAGTCCAAAATTGATTTTTATAGCCTTATTTACATCTTCACTTGTTATTCATTAACATTTTCTTAGTGTTCACATTAAATTATCTTAAGAAATTTTTATATTATCACATTTTCTTTGAGCTGTGATAATGATAATTTAATAATAAATACCAGGAAAAACTGATTGTCAAGCCCTAAGATTTAAATTAATTTATATAATTACAAATTATTAACTTGTCTATAATCATTTTTTTTAGTTCACGCTAAAAAAACTATCGTTTTTCTACAATATTTCGATAAAGGATTAAAAAAAACTAATTCTTTTCGGTTCATTTGACACTTCTTCAATCAAATTCCCCTTTAATTTCTAAAATTCCCTTTTAAATTGATTTATTTTGAACCCGTATAATTAACAATGTTATTATTTGGGTTAATAAAAATCGCTCAATCCTTTTTTTTTTATTTATATAATGGTTGTATTGATTACATAATAAAAATTATATAAAAATTACCACAAGAAACTGAAGAAAGAAGATGTTCTGGGCTTAGCACGCTCAAATCTCTTCAAAATTATTTTCGGCATTGAAAATTAGAAAGAAACCTTAAAGAAATCCATTAAAATATTTTTTTTATTATTAAATTAAATAATTAAAATTTTCATTTCCATTAAATTATCGCCAATTAATCGAAAATTTTAAATTTTAAAATTAATATCATTTTTATTAAATTCTCACGTCAGGCCATATGTTGCATATTTACACAATTATCAATCGTAATTCCCTACCTACACATTCTATTCATTATGATACCAGTCAGTCAATAGCAATAATCAATCTCAAATTGACTATAGCCATCAAATATTTAACGTCAAAATGAGACAAAAAATTACACTTTCTTAAACAATTTCGTCACATCTTCAACAAAAAAAGGACCTCAAAACGTGCATGATGATAACCACACCCCCGAACTATATAAAAATTACCGAAAATATAACATTTTTTTAAGTGATTATATATTTTATCCTTGTTCCTCTTTACAACAAAATTCTTAAATCTTTTGTAATTTTCTTACCAATAGGAAATCCTTTTTTAACTTTCATTCAAAATGCAAGGAATTTTTATGTATCACAAATATTTTGTGTGGGTATAAATACAACACTAATTTGATCCTAGAATTCAGTTCAAAATATTCCTTTCAATGGAAAACTTTGCATTTAACGATAGTTAAAACATAAAATTATCCTTGAAATTTTATTTTCAAGGATATTTAGTTGATTTTATTTTTTGTTGACATGACTAAAAAGTCTTTTATCAACAAAAATTTTATTTTAACTTATCGTCAAAAACAAAACAGTAACACCGAAAATTTAAAGTGCAAAGGATAACATCAAAAATGAACTCATTATTAATGCTGGTAAAAGTATAGTATTCGAAAGGATGCTCGCTTACAAGGAAATGGATTATTTCTTAATATTAAGTTAACAAAAAAAATAACTTATAATTTTGAATAATCCTGACGATTTGATGTCCTGCTTTGCTAGATTATTTCTAAATAAAATGAAATTTATGAAATATCCTGGCGATTGAATCTCCTGACCAGCCTAACAATAATTGAAGAATGAATTTTTTTTCGAGAAAATTATCAACAACTGGTGAACAAATACAGCATCGTATAAAAGAAGATTAAGGATGAAAAATCCTTTTTCTAATAATGTAACTATAAAAGCTTTAAAAAAAATATTATTTTTTTTTTGTAACTGACTGTGATAATTAATTAGTTAAATAATTAATTAAATTTAAGTGTAATTTCATTTTTATTGTATAAGAAAAAAAAATGTCTTCCATTTCGTTTTAAGGAATTAATTATTAAGGATTTTTAGAATTTAAGAATTTTTTTTTTTAAAAAAAAAAATAATGTCTTCCGGTTTGTTTGTTTTGCTTTCAATTAATAATTTTAAGTTAATTTTAAGTTTCTATAATTTTAAATTTTAATGATTGTAAATATTAAAAACAAAAAAAAAATAATAAATAAAAATTGTAAATACAAATTTTTATTGTTTTTTTCAATTAATTACCAAAATAAAAAATTAAAGGTACAATTTAGAAGATTTTATTACTGGTAAGTTTCAACCCAATTTCGATCATTAAAATCATAAATTTATAATATAATCTGCAAAGGTAATTACATAATATTTCAGTCAAAAACTCAGTGGCGGTTCGTAAAGCGTAAATTGTGTGTGGGCTAACATTAGTTTTTATAAAGTATTAAAACTAAAACTTGGTTGTGTAGTAAAGGTACTTACTGGAGTAAAATATTAGAGTGGCCTGTGACGACCCTCTTTGAAAGAAGTTATAATATGAAGAACATTTTGGGTAATTATAAATTTCTTGTAGGCTTTTCAAAATCAAATTTAACGATTTATATTTTATAATCAATTATTCAACAAACCTACAAATTGAGAAGACTTGTGTGTACTAAAGTCCTCGATAACTTTTACGCTTTGACGTGAAGGTTGAGGAAGAGAAACCTTACGACTGCTACATGAGAAATGCAATTGAAAAATGTGCACTTATATGCATTAAAAACTTAAAAATATAAATTCTTTTATGTTGCAAATAATAGCCTCTGATTTTGTCCTGGCACAAGGAAAATTTTAATATTGAAACATTTCTTAAATAACTTTGAAGTACAATGCAAGCAAAGTGAAGGAAATGAATGATTATGATGTACTATGTGCTATAACTATGACTAAACACCTTCAATAACAGCCAAAATTCTTTTCGCTATAGTAAAATTGCTTTGTATAACTACACTTAAATAAATTGGAGTTAACGTTGCCACCTAAATGAATGATTTTTACGCCATATAAGAAATATGTGATTTAATGTTCGGAGATATGTTTTTATGATTTTCAACCGCACGGAACAGAAAAGTGGACTATTAAGTTCATGATTGAAAAACTTTTTCATACGTTTTTGAATTTTGACAATTTGTCTCAATTTTTTGCATATATATCGCAATATATTTAGGTTATAGCAATTACGACTGAAAGGGAACCATACAATAATATTTGTATAAATCTTTTAGTATTATACATGATACATAATTTGGACCACAGTTAAGTGTCACCACAGTAAATTATCGCATTTTCAAAAATATTATTAAATAAAACAATTTAGCCTAAAGTAAATTTTACTTATTTGTCATTTATATAATAGAAATTTGCACTAATTTCTCAAATAAATCATTATAGAAAAAAAGTTCTTGTCATCGTAAATATTCGAATTTTTGCAGTCTACTTACAATTAAAAGCCAATCTAATAATAGCAGGATTTGTCCTATATGAAATATGGAATTCTTTAATTTGTCATCCAAATGTAATTACAAAATAAATTTAATCTATAATGATAATTACGAACCCGTTGCCGTTTCGGAATGTTAAATTGACAAATACAATTTGGCACAATTGTTTTTATTAATTACTTTATATTAAAATACATTAAATTATTCAATTTAATTGAATTTGTTAAGTATAATTAATATCAATTTCAATAAAAAATATTTGTTATGATTTATGTTTATGACATTACATTGCATCTGCGAGTTCGTCGTCTACGCAAAGTAGTCTTCAGCAGTACCAACGTCGTTTGACACTAATAAAAAGGTTTATAAAGTTATTCATAAAAATGGTTTTACTCATGCCTTAAGTCCTAAGTGACTTTTAACAGATTTCATTTTTATTATAGTACAAAATCAAATTTCATTCATTATCGATACAATTTTTATTATTATTTACAATTTATTATTAATTAACCTAATTTTATTAACCTAATTAATATTAAAATATTAAAAGACAATTTATGTTGTTAAATAATTTAATTTAAATTATTTCAAAAATTTATTATATAAAATAGCACAATTTAAAATAATTAAACCATAAACCTAAAAAATTTTAGGTTAGGTTGAATTTTAGTCCTTAAAACTAATTTTTCGCAATTTTATCAAATATATTTTCGGAAATCTGCTGGTAAATTGAGCACATTTCTTTACTTCTGCTGGTTTTGGTGACAGGACTGTTTATGAGCTTCCTATATTACAGTTTTTACATTGGGACTATAAATATTTGCAATCATTTTTGTACTATTCATAATAATTGTAATTGTTAGTTCCCAAACATTTAAAGTATATATAAATAATTTCACTATTTCACCATTTTTCAAAAGGTGGTAAGCTGCTAAAAGTCATGTACAATTTATCGAAAGGTTTGAGTTTATTTAACCCTAAAATTTCTCATAATTTCGAATTTATACCTGTTCAAATTTCATTAATTTTGTTTAACTTGTTTATTATGTAATCAAAATCGAATGAAGTTCGTTGTCTTCCTTGTGTTATTTATTACTAAGATGGTGAGGTCTAAGGTCTAGAACATCGAAGAGGAATTGGAAATATAATTTTGTTGTGTGTAAATAAAAACAGAAGGGAAAAAACGTTAAGAAAATATATTAATGTTTTCAGTTGATTGGTGTGACCAGGGACTTGACATTATAAATGCTACCGGGCCACTTTTGCCATTTATGACTTCGATGTTTAATATTTATGTAGGTGTACTTGTTTATGTAATTTTTGTAATTTATCGTTTATTTATTTGAATTATAACAGAAATATTAATAAAAAATAATCAAAATAATTTGCGGTGCCCTTGCTGAGCCTGCTTTACAAAAATCTTTAACTGTCGCTGGGTGTGAAGACGATATAGCTCAAAAAATTAAAAAAGTTTTTAGTTATTAATTTAATTGTTGAATTATGTAAGGAATTTAATATTCTACATTTAAATATTGTCACGTAGTTCATCCTTTTTCCAGCGGAAGGCATATTTTAAAAATTTTCTAATACCGCATTGTAAATTTCTTCGTATATTTCTTTATGGATTGCAAACACCTAAAAGCTTTGTGGAGCTATATTATTTTTCATGGGTTTCGGCATCATCCGTGCAGCGACTTAATAATGAAATCCATCGGAGAACAATCTGGTTTGATTTTGTCATGTACATAAACCGCCACATTAATAAAATTTGAGAATAATTTGAGCAGAAAAAATGCATTAAAACATTCTATTTGGCTCTTAGGTATCGCTGTAACAATAACGCCGCAATTAAACATTTTAACAAATTTCCCTACCGATTAGATTGTTTTATACGATCTTCAGACTATGAAAATGATTATTTATTGTTGGTATCCTAATTTATTTTTATCATACCAATAATCTACAGTGGTACTCAAACAATGGGCACCACGGGCTACATACGGCCCTGTAAGCAATTTTAGCTGACCCAACATTTACAGTGCATTAAAAACAAATAGAAATAGACTTAATAATTAAAACCATCAAGATCTATTGAAAATATTGAAAAAATTTTAATAATTTTAAAATACTTCCAAATTCCGAATTATCAAAACAAATGCTGGGCACAGTTAATGGACCATTTATATTAATATCATATTTAATCCTTTAAATAAAATTTGTTATTTTTTTTAATATCAATTAGTCAATTATTTGTTATATGTAGAGGTGATGAAACTTTTTGGCTCGTAGACGGTCAGATCATTTTTGAAAATACCCCAATTATTATCAATTATTCTAGCACCACTGCTAGAATAATCAATGAAGATCTTGACCATACTATCCTCTAAAACTAAGCCAAAAAAGGATGCTGTGATTCAGTTCGGAACTTGTTATTAAGTGACATGCAACCTTTTTTAAGAGCGGGTAAATTACAATATTTTCTAGAGAATGTGGATAAAAAATTAATTTCTTGGATAGAGAATCTGGATAAAATTAATATTATTTAATTAATTACTTCCTTACTTTCTTTATGTTGAAATTCCTTGCATATTTTTTCTAAATTAGGTTGGTGAGTTGTTGTTTTCAATCTGTTACAGGCATCTGAATTTTCCAGCTTCAATGTGTTTCTTATGATATTTAAAATAAATTTCATTTCTGAAAATATTTGCTCATATAAAAAGCTTGAACCAAAAGCTGATAACAAAGTAAATCCAACTTTTTATATGTACAAAAACCTTGGTAGAAGTAATGACCAAGAATTTGTAATTAAATCAAAGTTATTTGCTTCAGTTTTCTCAAGTTCTGCTCTTAATTTTTTGATTTTTTCTTGCCATATACTTGAACTTTTAAAATCAATAAATTCAAGTGAAAATTTATCAATTTCAAAAAAGTTAAAATAGTTCAGATTTATATCTTTTTCATCCATTCCATCGGCACATATTATAATAAATGAAAACTTTGGACGGTATCTTTTTAGTTTATCAAATCTTGATGCAAAATCTTCTTTTATGTTACGGACATAATTAATGAGCATTTTTAAATTTTTATTATTAATTTCTGTACTAATTAATTTGATCATAGGAAAATATTTAAATATCACTTTCAAAGAGTTGTAACTTAATTCCGAAACTCTTCCATTCTTCAAACAATTTTAGAATTAATGCATAGTAAGCGGGATTGGATAATGTAGGCCGTGGGTAACTACATTATCCTCGGGTAGGGGGTTGCGTACCAACTAGTTCATCGTCCATCAAAAATTATATAATTTCTTAACAAAAAATTTCAATAATACTATTTCCCCTGATGATATCACAAACCCAATTAACCCATAAATAAAATCGAACCTTCGAAAATTCATTTTTGTATCAAATTAACAGATTTTTAACGGAAATATTTCCCACACTCTATAATAAAACAACCGAGAGCACCTACAAAAAAAATAGTGCACCCCTAAAATTTATTTACCAGTATTCATACTGAACTTGCATATTCGATTTTAAAAGTGTATATCGGAATGGGAGCAGGTGTTCCACATAATAATCTCAAACATTTTTTTTGCCATCACACAAAATATCTTTACACTGCTTCTCTATACCTTCCCATTTATTTTTTGATCCTTTCAGAAATATACTAAACAGAAATTTCTGAATTTTTATACACAAGGACTGCACTTCGTGCATGCGCATATCACGAGACTAAGGAAGAAAATATCGACAAACCGTGGGAACAGTAATTTTAAATATTTTTTATTTATATTTGAAAGATCTGTAAGGTCCTTTTGTTATGCCCTCTAAGGTTCAACATAAAAAAAAAATATATTCATCAAAAAATATTTTTAAAAAAAATGGAAATTTGATCTGCATCCATGATGATGACGAAGAGGGTGCACTATTTATTTAATGATTAAGGATAATAAGGTTAAAAACTTTTTACGTTTTGCAGAGAAGTTGAAATTGGGATAAGTTGAATTTGTTTACAACAGAAAAAAAAATTATAATAATGTATCCTTTTTTTGTTGTTGTTGTTGTCGTTGGAAGATTTTTTTCTTGTTTTTGGCCACCTGAAGCTTAACAAACTATCAGAATCATTAGAATTTCGTGGGAAATAAATTTTTGGAAAATTTAATTTAAAAGTTTTTTTTTGTGTATATCTGGATTGGTTACTTGTGTAGAGGCACATGTGTTACTTGTGGATATCATGGTACGATATTATATGGATAACTTGAGGTTAGTCGTGAGATTAAAGTGTGTTTAAGCGTCTGACAAAATGCATAGCAATTTAGGCTTTATAGTTCTATTTAGGGAAATTAAACTCACAGCCAGAAGTTAACAAAACTAATTGTGTGATTGTAGCCCACAACTTAAGCTTTTTTGATTTCTCAATGAAAATTTGAGCTAAACTGAAATTTATGAATTATTTGTAAATGATAGTTTTCAAAAAAAAAACGAATACGAAGTTAAAATTCTATAGATGAAAGGCTTAAGCTCGTACTGTGAGGACGAAAGTGTATTCTCAATTATCTGATCAGCATAAATGTAAATTGATATAAGTCAAAATGATTTTAAAGATTAAAATAAGGAAGTTCTGAGGAGTTTCAACCAGATTTGTTTAAATTCTTATCTAAGACCTTAAAACTATTCGCAATATTAGTCGGAAAATATTGAAAATTATTTCACTTATGATAGAGCTACGAATTTTAGTTAATTTATTCAGAATAGACAATGTAAGTTTACTTATCTTTAATTATGACTACTAATGTTCCGTAGCTCCTTAAAAATTACCAGTTATACATAAAGATCGTCTTTGATTGATTGCATTTAACAGTTAATGAAAAGCTTAAAATATCCGCGAGGAATTATGTCAATAGATTAACTGACCATTCGATTCCATTGGCAAATAATCTGTTAAAAATATAAAACGAAAGTAGATTGAAAAATAAAAGTCTAGCTATCTAGAACAAGAGACAGCTTCTAGTTTCTAATCAGATGATTAGACCTTAAGAATTATCCAATAAATACTGAAGTTGCTTCGTGTAAAAAAAAAACAATCTTAAAGTAAATACGGAATTGACATTGAACAATTTGGTTTTGAAGTAATTTTGTGTGGATCAAAGAAATGGTACCTCTACAAAACTCGTTGCATCCATTCTGGTTTCTTCATAATATCATATACGTTTTGAGCTCTTAGTTCCTAAACATTTTATTGCCTATATCAAAAATTCTGTTTCCTTTAATAAAAACAATCCAAACCTGCATAAATGAATTTCTATAACCACACAGCCCAGTTCTTGTACCTGGATCATACTGATGTTGAAGTGTGCATTTTCTCTGAGCTCTATTTAATACAAGAACATAGAACACTCCGAGGAAAACACCGTGCAAACCGAGAGTAATTAATTAAATAACAATCGGTCCTTCCTTAGGGAGCTGCAATTCAAACATAATTGATTACTAATACTAATTAGAGGAAGGAGAAGGTAAAAAGAAGTTTCGTCACATGTAGAAGCCACTTAGCCAATAAATGCTTTAGAGTAAGATCAATTTTGCTGCCAATAAATAACATTTAATTTCTTGCAATTGAAGATTTTCTTCATTAACCAGATAATTTCCAATTTGAAGATTACATAAAATTTGGATAGGTAAGTTCGAAATTACAATAGACTATATCAAAGCATATGAAAGTTTGGAAATTAAATAGGGAACACATCGACCTACATTTGAGCTATATTACTATTAAATCAAATTAATCATTAAAAATTAAAATTATCCTACCAAAATCAACAATAATTTTATCAAGTTTAAATACATTTCAACTACCACTTTAGTTAAATATCTTTAAATAAAATGCTACCTAAAAACAACATTTCCTTATATGTTCCGCATTTTTATTAAAAGCGTGTTTATACCTCCAAATTACAAAAACAAAAACCAAGTTAATCGTACTTAAAGCACAAGAGTAGCACGAAAACAACCAAAAGAAATTCAAAAAAAAAAACAACACCAATTAATTATAAGTAATTCGTATCAAGAAAAAAATCAGTTAATACGAAATGAAGAAAATACATAAAATCATTTTGAACACCTGTGAACACAATCTCTAAATAATAATAAAATAAAATTTCCCACGTTTCTGTAATGCCTCTGAAAATCAATCAAAAATTCACATGCAAAATAATAATACAAAAAAAAACAGGGGTTACACACACAATGTTAACAGTCTGCAATGAACCAATGAAAATAATGTTAATAAAAAGGACATTCTATTTTTTTATATTAAAAATGGATTAAAATGACTTGTTCAAAATTTATAAACACCTGTCAAATTATTAATTTTCTATTGGCTAGAAGCCATTTTTCAAAACAAAATCATGATTATTTGTGTACGACGAGCCTAAATTTTAAATTTCAGAAAATCTCATATAAAAGGACTTTGATATCATGATAAAAATTACAGTCGTAAATTATTTTTCATTTTGATTAGTTGTAAGTAATTCAGAAAAAAAATTCACTGTAAATTGATAGAATCATTAAAATTTTCTTGAGATGTAAAGTTAATTAGTACTGAAACTTGTAAAATCAAAAATTAGGGTAAAATTTGATTTTAAGAGTAACTAAAATTGAAAATATCTAATTCAAAATTTATGTTGCCAAAATAGATTTTCATCATGTAATTACCATAAATGTGCAATATAAAATTAATTTAAATGCTGTGATTATCAACTGTGATGTCGTTAAATAAAATGGAGGCTAAAAATTATGTACACTATTGGACAGTTTTAATTGGTCCAAGCTCATCGTTCGAACTATAATATCGAATAAAAATTTAAAAGGTTAAATTTTTGGGACATATTTAAAATGTGCAATTAAAAATTTTATAATTTAATTTATAAAAATTTAAACTAATCTGTGTTAAAAACGAAGCTTTATAATTTACAAATTTTACAATTATTGAATTTTTGTTTTTTTAAATATAGTTTATTAAAAATTGTTAATTTTAATTTTATAATTATACATAAATAAAAAAATATATTTTTTGTTACTATACAAATCAAAAATTTTATTAATTTCCTTTGAGAATGCTGAACTGATTGAACCCTTCATTTAGCTAACTTCTCTTGTTTGCATCGTTGTAAATTCCCATTTGCATAGTATCCCAAAAATTTGTTGAAACCGTGCTTTGTAAAATATTTCACACTTCCGAAGACATCAACAAATTAATTTTATATAATTTGGTAATATTATTGATTGATTGAAAACTCTGAATGGAACTTATTACTGACCTTAAATTTTATTGGTATTCAAAACTACATCACAAAACTAAATTTACAATCTGTGTGCCAATTTGAATTTGAATTGGATAACAACTTTTTATTTGTCATTTTTCCAATCTCCAACTTCAGATATATATACTCGTACCTAAAGAAAATTTGATTTGAACAATCTTTCCATCACAACACTAAATAGTTATTCCATAACTTTTCGAAAAATATATTAAAGATATAAAAAACGTAAACGATCAACTTCGCGGTCATCTACGTACTACAATTAGTAATTAAAATATTAAAATTATAATTAACACTTGTTTAAGTATTTTTCAATGAAAAACAGATGATGAAAACTTGATACTTCTAGTAAAACCGCAAAACAATTTAAATTTGCTATTAAATATTAGCATTTGCATTACAAACAAAAGTAATGACTTACAAGAATAGCAAAGTAATTAAATAAAATTATGATTTAATCAAAATTGGTTGGTAATTTAAACTAACAATTTTAGAAAAAACAGAAAAAAGTTTTAAATTATAGTCAGCTAAAGCGAATCCTAAATCCTTTAGAGTGTAGTAAATTTTTGTCATCTTTCCCTTTCCTTCCTTTCCCAAAGCTAGTAAACCTCGAGTTTATCCTTACAATAAGCTAGTACAATACAAATTTTCCAACGATTCCATAGCACTCGCCCAGTTCAGACTTCGGCACCTTGGGCACGGCTTTTTCCATATCATGGAACAGTCATCGAACTTAATCAAAAGCCTTTTGTACTTGGGAAGGGGCAAGGGTCTGAATTAAGGTTATGTCACAACAGCTGATTTGTGACTAGACCCTATCTAAAATCTAATGTAATGGAAAGATCAATACATACTAAAAATCTCCCAAAGAGACAGAATTAGAAATGTAAACAGAAATGGAACTGGGCTGGACACATCACTTGACTGAATGAAAATAAATGGGCCAAACTTACGACAAACTGGATACCGAAGGGTTCGAAGAAAAAAGGAAGATGGCGCGATGATTTGGATAATTTTAAATCAAACTGGCAGAATGTAGCAGTACATAAATAGGAATCGAATAATCTAGGGAGGTTATAAGCCTGAAATAAAAACAATTAAATTAAATAAATACTTAGAGTTAATTTTATATTATGTAAATTGAATATTATATCAATAATGAAGTAATTAATAAAGCGTAGATTATAATAATAATATAAATGTTTTTACCGGTGGTTGATTAAATCAATAAAAATCAATAAATCTTTGATTAAATTATATTCATGCCAGTTTAAGTTATTTATTTTCTCTGAATTTAAATTTAGAATTTAATCCAAAAATTATTGCATAATTTTAGGCATTGTAAAAATATAAATACAAAAATATTCAAAATTCAGTCAGTTCAGCATCATTTAGTACTTTAAGCACTAAATATGATAGAAAAGTGCGTTCAGATAGAAAATAAATAGCCTACACAACATATTACAGTAATGCATTTAATGACATATTATTAAAATATTCAACTTACCATTTTTGATGATCTGACAGAGAATGAGTGATAATTATTCAAAGCTGCAAAAGAGAATTAATTTAATTAGTAATGACGATTTAATTTAAAACATAATTTACTTATAGATATTAAAATTGAATTAATAGATACATAATACTTCAAACAATTGAGCTTATTTTTACAAATTGTGACAGTTTTGTTGTCAAAATGTAGCTTATATATTAATTTCCATATAAAATAAACTGCCAACACAAAATTTAAATTATACATGTTCTACTACAATTTTAACTACTCAGTAAGTCTATAAATGTCAAGCCATCTTTTTCTGTCGAATGTCGAATGACATATTGGGAAAAAACGAAAAAACTTGATATTTAATTGACATTTCATTTTTGCGGTAACGTGTTTTATTTTATACTTTTTGTATAACAAAATTAATTTAAATTCCACGCGAAATCTAATTAAAAAAAAAAATGAATATTGAACCTAAGAAAATTGAACAAATTGGAAATATTTTAAATAATAAAGATTTGCCATTAAAACAAAGATTTCGTGCCTTATTTACATTAAGAAATATTGGTGGTAAAGATGCCATCAATGAAATTAGTAAATGTTTTCAAGATGAATCAGCTTTATTAAAACATGAATTAGCATATTGTTTGGGTCAAATGCAAGATGAATATGCATTACCAATTCTAATAAATGTGTTGGAGAATGTCAAACAGGAACCAATGGTGCGACATGAAGCTGGTTTGTATAATAGCATTATAACTTTTTCAACCATTTGCTTAAATTCATAATAAACATTTCTTTTAGCCGAAGCACTTGGTGCAATTGGATCACCACCAGTAAAAGAAATTTTAGAAAAATTCAAAAATGATAATTGCATTGAAGTTAAAGAAACTTGTGAAATTGCTTTGGATCGATTAAATTATGCGAATACTAAAAAAGTAGATTCAATAACAGAAAATAAAAATCCATTTAATTCTGTTGATCCATCACCGCCAGCTGAACAAAATAATTTAATGGAATTACGGAAAATGTATTTAAATGAAAATGAAAGTTTATTTAATCGTTACCGAGCATTATTTAGCCTCCGAAATATTAATACTAAGGACAGTGTTTTAGTAATAGCTGAAGGTCTGAATGATAAAAAAAGTGCACTATTTCGACATGAAGTTGCATTTGTATTGGGTCAGCTTCAGGAACCATGCAGTATACCACATTTAATTAAAAATTTAGAAAATTTAAATGAAAATATGATGGTACGTCATGAATCAGCTGAAGCACTTGGATCAATTGCAACTGAAGAATGTATTGATATACTAACAAAATATTTAAAGGACAGCCAGCGAGTGGTTAAAGAAAGTTGTGAAGTTGCATTGGATATGTGTGAATATGAAAATAGTTGTGATTTTCAATATGCAAATACTTTGAAAGAAATTCATGTATAATAAAACAATTTTTTGGAATAATTTTTATTATTGTTTTAATTACCAAATTTCAACCAAACTTTTTTGTTTTATTTGAATCTTCCATCAGGTTTGACTTTAAAGAGGAAAGTTATACAAATTAGTAGTACATATATTTAGAACGGGACCAATAAAAACTTTCTATATTAACTAAACTCTATAAATTTGAAGTATTTACTATTTAACTTAGTAAATATTTAACTTGTTTAGAAACATTTTAAAATTTTACTTAAGAAATTTAGAAATGGATTGATTGGCCGTTGGTAGTTATTCTATTTGAATAAAATTTGCGTTCTGGGTTTTGTTTTTTAACAAATCAAAATTGATTAATCTTGTATTTGTGGCAGCGGAACCGATTATTTAAGAAGGGAATTAGTAAAGTCAGTTTTTTTTAGAACAGTTATAATTATTAATCAGTCTTAATGTTATCGTTAAAGATATGTTAACTAATTAAGTAATTACGTATAATTAATAATTTGTATTATTTGTTATTGGTATCAAGTAAACGTTCAGGATCTATCCAAACAAAACATATTTATTCGTGATCTTGGTAAAAATCAATTTTCTTGGCTAATTGCCAAATAAGTTTCGATTGATACATCCAAAATTTATGAATACATTGAAAAATCGGTACGAAAATATTAAAACTTTAGGAATTTACAAAAAAAAATATTGATTTTTGAAGAGTTGGGACTTTTTTAATAAGAAAAAACTTTTAGTTGACAAATTATTTATACTTAATTATAAATATCCTAGAGAACATTGCAGAGATTATTAATTCCAGATTATACTGACTAATTAAACGGATTGAAAGTGCGGATAAGTCTCTAATTATAAGAACTTCTTGGAAAAATACTGTCAGAGAAAGGGGATTCCTTATTGAATTTGTTTTGAACAATTGATTTATAAAATAATTGTATAAACCAGATAGTGCAACCTGCAACCATTTGGTTTAATCGTCACTGACCAAGCCCGTACAATTGATGAAACAGTAACAACCGCCACATTTACGAAGCAGAGACAACAGAAGCTTACAGGTGCCAAAATCTTCTAGACGACAACAATGTCTTTATAGCTACAAGTTTTCCTAGTGTAATTTAAATTGTATTTCATAATTTTTATGATTCATTTAATTTCAATTTAATTCAAATACAATTAAGATAAACAACAAATTTAACATTAAAAATTCAAAATAAAATTAAATTCAGTTTCGTTAAAAAAAAAAAGCTTTTCATGTGATCATTTAATGATCACAGATTTTTCAACATCTTCGAATTATATTTTAAAGCTTTTTTTTATCATAAAATAATTGAAATTTTAATTGAATGCAAAATTAATAAACTTATTACAAAATATTTTCGAAATTATAATATGAAAAACAGTTTAGAAACAGTTGAGAATAATTGTTCAAATCGTGAACAACAAAAAGTCGTATAATATATTTTTGTTTTACTTTACAAGTTTGTTTAAATGAGAGCGTAATTTTCATAATTTTTGTTATGAATTTCAAAGTGAGAAATGAAAATAAATAAAATAAAGTTTTGTAAAATCTATTTATAATACAAAATAAAAAATTGAACGATAAGAAAAATTCATAGATTGTGTAACGACCTCTTAAAAATATTAATATGAAAAATAGATAAATATAAATAAAAGCTAGAAAACGTGCGTGAAATATTTTGATGATAATTTCTTTATGAAATATAAAATATTCAAAAAATTGTGTTTATTAATTCCAGATTTTAGTTTTCATTTAGTGGATAATTACAGCGACAATAATTCCGTATTTTGAAGAAAGGTAAAAGTTGATTTAGTTAAACCAGAAAAATCAATTTAATTATGTAATATTTAATAATTTAAATTAGAGATTAAGTTTCCAACGAGAATGTTCGGAAAAACGGTCCATCCTGGCCGACTTACCGCAGGTTAAGGCACTTATACAATCGGTCTTGCCTGGGCATCGTAGGGAGCTCATTAACGATTGTAAAAGTCAATAAGTTTCCCACGAAATTGTTCGGAAAAAACGGTTCATCCTGGCAATAGCCAAGTTACGGAGGGATAAGGTACTTATACAATAGGCAGCGAAGAGAGGCGACTGGGCATTGAAGGGAGCGAATTAGCAATTGTCACGATTCTTCGATGTCAATAGGTTGGCAGTTTGGATATTGAATAGTATAATAAGGATTAAAAAAAGGATAAAGAGAAAGCTACTCTCTGCTATATCGTTAAAGTTAAAGCGATGTATTTTCGGACAAAACCCTGCATTAGTTCGAGGTCGTAGCCACTGACCATAAATATACATTTATATATCATAAACGAATTTTCACTTTTAAATATTAGTATTATATTTTTTACGAGGCTATAACTAAAAATATATTTCCTCGCTTTAACGAGGAAATATAGACAAAGCTAGAAATCGCCAGTATAAATTGTAGGATTGTAAAGGCCAAAAATAGTTAGTGATAGGATAGTGATAAAAAATATAGTAAACTCTTGATTGATGCTAGGAAATGCAGTATTTAATGTGTTGCGACGAATATTTTAGTTTTATTTTTCAAATTTATTAAATATAAACACTTCTATACTACCACAAGATTTTTGAACTAAACCCAATGGACAGGGTCATTCATTTATTTATTTTTAACTGTTATCTAAGTTATGTTTACGGTTTTTATATATGACTCGACTTGGACCAATCATACAAACCACTTAAACGTGAGTTAAACACTCAAAAATATAAAAACCTATGAATGCTGTCTGAAATTTTGTGACAAAATAAAGAAATATAAAATAACTAAATAACTGACCTTCGTATTGCCAGACTACCTCACATAATGATAGCCTTTTAACACAAATTAATTCGCAGAGAACGACTGAAAATAATCTGGGCGGAAAACTGTTAAATATGGAGAATTTTTGAATTTCATGACCTTCTCTTAATCTGAATTGTCGAAAAAAAAAATTCATAAATTATACAAAAAGTACAATTTTTCAATTGTGCAATAAAGCAAATTGAACAAAATATGATAATGAATTCACGCTTGAAAATTTGATTAATATTTTACTGTATTTCTGTTATGAGCTAACTAAATTCATGTAAGTAAGTTTCTTAAACCCCATTCAATTACTCTTCATACAAAGTCTTCTCGGCGATCCCCGTTATCAACAGCGTGGCTTTGTTTGACTTTAACAAATAATTGGAAAGGTCTAATAAAATATCTTACACTTATCGAGTTTCGAGAGATTACTAGAATAAATATCAGTGTATACTGTGTCTGAGGTAATGTTAGTTCTCGGTGTCTTGTCTTCAACGGACTTGATATCGGCTTTCAGCACAAGGTTGGTCTTGACTTCCGAAAGCAGAGAACTAATCTCCTTGACGTATCCTGTACTATTGTTCATTCTCCACTGCAGTTGCAGATCTCCAATGCAGGTTGGGTTCATCATCTACAATAACTCACCATACTAATAGAAAAGCCGGCATCATAACTTATAAACAATTTATTTTTATACGACTAATGCCGCAATAGTTGCTAAGGTAGTTTTCATACCTTTAATCCCGGTCACAAAGAAAAGGTTTCTGTCGGTCTGTCGTGCTTTGAAAAAAATATTATTTTATTATTATCTAAAAAATAAAAATTAATAAAATAATATTTTTTTCAAAGCACGACAGACCGACAGAAAAATTATAAATATAATTTTATTCTGCTATTCCTACTTAATTCATTTATACGCTTTATCAGCTGGTAAAACAAAATAATATAAACAAAAATTGATTACGTAATAAAAATGTGTAAACACAAAGAAAAGGTTTTACACCCATAACAACAACAACAACAACAACAAATTATTGCTGATTGCGACTTGCGACATTTCCATTAAAACGTAAACATTGAGAACGCAAAAATGAAACACAAAATTAAATTATGTTAATGCACACTAAAAGATATTTATTTTCGAAAAAATTCAACAAAACAAAAGGGGTTTCAAAAACCAGTTTACTACTACACACTACACTAAAAATAATAGGCTAAAAAGTAGTCGAAATAAAACAAATTGTTGTTCCTCTTCCTTCACTCTTCCGGAATTTTAGTTCTTTTTGATGTTGGAAATATGAACGTCGAAACGTGTTTTCTCTATAATGTCGGTCAAATTATTAAATATATTACGAAATTCTGATTAATATCAAATTCGTTCGCCTAAAATTGACCTTGAAATGTATGCATTAAGTTATAGTAATTTTTAATGTAATACAACGTAATTTTAATCAAAAAATTGTTGGCATAATTTCCTGTATTAATTTATTTACATTTTGTTATACATTTTTGGCAGAAAATGCATATTTTAAAAGTGATAGCAATTCGTTAATATTATAATATTAATTTGCATTTTTTTTAAATGGAAGCATGCATTCATTAATCATTGGAAGAGGGATTTTAATTATAGTAGTATTTAGTGAATCAATCAAATATAAAGTGCGATTAATGCTAAATGATTATTACTAAAAAAAATATGCTTTTAAATTGTATTGCAAGTTTTTTTTTTAATTAACGCTTTTGCGGAGAGTAACGACTACATCAGTCTTTTCAGTTTTCATGCTTGAAATGACTGTAATGCACATGTCACAAACAAAAATTAGAACTATAATAAAATCTGTCAATTTTTATAAAGAATGACAGAATTTTGGTCTGATGACATGGAAAATATAAAAGTAACAAGCTCAGAAACGTTGCTGTATTCTTCTGCAGTGGTTTACATGCATTACAATCAAAATATTGTGAAAATCTCTTCAATATACATAACTCTGAAGAGACTTCTAGTTCTCTTCATGCCCTTATATCAAAACCTACAAAATATTGCCGATTTAATGCTCTAAAAGCTGTCATAACTTAAAGAAACGTTCATTGTTTACTTTAGTATTGTCAAGTAACAGGAAAGCATCCAGAATTTTATCGTAATTTTTGTATTTATTGTTAATAATAGTAAATACTTTTTTCTGGTCATAGTCTTACAAGAAATGTTAAGATTATATTGAATGACCGAAATAATTATTGAAAATTAAAAAATGTGGTCGCGAATAGGTTAAAATTAGTTTTAGTAATAAATATGTAATAATGTATTTAAACTTTAGATTTTTCTATATGATACGATTGTGCATCATAATTTTTTGTGAATCATAATTTTTAATTTCACAAAAAACCTTGTAATCTGTAATAACCTAAAAAAAAAAATTTCCTTTGTAAATGAAAGCAACTATAAAGAGTCAAAGTCCAAAAAGAAAAATGTGAACCTATTGGACGATTGATAAATTTCCCCTGTTTTATTTATATACATATATCTTAATATTCAGATTATTATTATGACACATCGCGGCTCCTATAGTTCAATGAAGTAATAATAACACAGAGACGTCATGCAGAAATTAAATGCCGAAATTTATATTTATCTGTTACATGATGTAGACCGAAAAAACCAGACTCAGACCACGAGAGACTCAGAAGAAATTAAAGAAACTGAATGTGACTTATTTACTTAATCTTACGTTTCTGAGTCTGTGTCTATGTAATATTACTGGGGTAATGTTAATTCACTGTGTCCTAATCTGTATTTTCGATCAACATCTTTACCTGATATCGGCATTCAGCACAAAATTGATCTCGACTACCGAAAGCACATTGAGAACCAATTTACTTTACGTCCTGTTCTAATTTTTCATTTTCCTTTGCAGTTGCGGGTCTCCAGCCTGAACCCGATTCTGTTTACTATAAATTTTGTAGTATTTTGTGCGTGATTTTTTGTTTTTATAATAACTTTGTGATGTGCTGTGTTAAGAATTTCATTAATGGAAATTTTAAATTTTTTTATTTAAAAATATTTCTCACATATTTCTTCATTAAAAATATTCATTTTGATCATGATACTTTGGCGTGATCACCCACAATTCTATAATGTTAGGTACAATATTCTCTAGATCTATCTAGACTTTAATTTTATCATTTCAAAATGTTTTAGTCTGGATATAAATTTCTGGTATACAAAATAAAATAAATATAGAACAAAATTTCATTAATAAATAATCACTAAAGAAATTTCCAAGACGAAACATAATTTCAGTGAATTTCCATTTTAGATTAGTAATTTTTTAGCCACCAAAGACGCGAAATCAGTAATTAAATATTATTAATATTTTTTTAATTAATAAATACAAAATTATTTAATATATTTAATCGCGTTCTTTATTTACGCTGTTACTACCACTTTGATTTCAGTTTTTTTTTTTGCGGAAACTGCTAATTAGGGGCAGCAGATAATTCGTAGTTATGTTCAACTGTCTCCAACATAGATTTGTAATTAATTATTATTATTAAAAATTTCACAACCCAATTTATGGAATTTTGATAGAAACCAACTAAACTACTGCTTCAAAAAGTTATAGACAAACACTAAGTAGATCATGTTGCTAACCTCTGTACCAAATTTAATTCAAATCTGAATTAAATTATAATGATCTAAGTTCGTGTTCGTACCACGAAACTCATTGAAGCTGTAAATTTCAGATTTACCAAGCTTGTGAAAAAAACTACACTGTTTGTGAAATGTCACTTAATTCGTATGAAAATTACTGAATAGTGTAGTCGTAGTGTAGGCTGTAGAGTATTCAACATATGAAATATAATTTGGATTTTTAATATGGACCCCTCGAAAATACCGTCAACACAAGCACCAACTACAAAAGAAAGTATGAGGTGTACGTGTGCCGAATTTCGTTCAAATCAGAGAATAATTAATTAATATGCTGTTTTTTATTGCATATTTATAGACTTTCCGCCGTCGAAAGCGATCAAGTCCAATACAACATTCCTAGTTATTTAAAATACTCGCAATAATTGGAGCAAAATTTGCTTAACTCGTGTATTTTAATCTTGCCGGCAAAAGATAAGAATTTAAAAAAAAAAACTAATTTTCTTATCACAAAATTTAATTTTAATTATTTTAATTTATACTTTAAACAAAAATTTAACGAAGTTTTATTAAATTAATTAGTTAAACAATAAATTCTTTTTTTTAGAGATTTTTGTTTGTTTTAAATAATTTTTTGTTGATAATTAACAATTTTCGGGAAAGATAGATAATAGAGGTCAAAAATATACCTCTGATAATTATTTAATATTTTGGGTTATTTACCTATAAAAAGTTGTTTGAGAAAATACTCATTAAATAAATTGAAAAATATTATAAATTAATGAAAATATAAAATAATTGCATTAGGTCATGATATTACAAATAATAAAAATGGTAATGATAAGCGAGTTACAATTAATAAAAATGGTAATAATAATCGAGACCATTTCTGAAGAATAAATGTCACAATAAAAGTAGGTCAGTTCAAATAAATGTAAAGTAAGGGAAATACTGCCATTAGACACACGTCTACCAAGACACAAGTTCAGTTAAAGATTTAGGCTTTATTATCTGCACAGCACATAATATCAGAACATTGTAGCTATTCATATTAGATTAGATTAGAAAGAGGTGCTAAATGTTTTACCACCTCACTAAAGCTAATTATTAGAAGTCATAATTAACTTTTCTGGTCAGAAATCCTTAAACCTAGTCCTAGATAAATTGAATAAGTATATTTTTTTAGATTTGTTAAAATAATTCCTACTTTTCGATACCATCTCACTACACGATAGCAAATCATTTGAAATAATAATATCTTATTAAGGCAATAAATTTAAAACTTCAACCGGTCATATTTTAAGAATTTCTATCATTTTCATTATTGTTTTGAACACTTGCATGGCTCTATTCCAATACATTTTTACTAATATTAGCTATATAACTTCAACATAAGCTTTATCAGCTTTATGACTATCTTTTATATTAAACGCTTGGAGTAATAATATTTGCTATTTCTTCAAGGAACCCCTGTTGTATTATTTTTCAATTTTCATTTAGATGATAACCCAACGAGCAGACGCAGATAAAAAAGCTATGTATTAGAATAATTTCAGTAAACAAATTTAAATTTTTTATTAATTTTCTTCATTGGGTTCCACGCTATTCAACAATGAGTGATTCTATTTAAGTGTTTTGTGATGGAATAATGAGCCGAAGCTTCCTACAATTACACAGGAGTAAATTTTCTATTCTTCATCTTATAGAAATCTTAGAAATAATATACTAGTTCACGTCGCATTAGTAATTGAGAACACTAGGTTAGGTTACGTTAGGAAATATATAGTGACCTATAACTACTACTTCTATTTCGTCATACATCAGAGAACTCTTTTATATGAATGAGGGGATAGAAGTAGCTGGCCAAAGCATGAGAAATTAATTTCAAATTATTTTTAGGTTGTGAGAATGAGAATACTGTCAAAATTTCTCACTATATTTTATTACAGTACGTTCGTGAGACACAATGCCCTGTTTTTAAATAAAAAAAGCCTATTTTTTGTCAGACATATTGTCATTTTGTCATTTTTCTGTAAGAATTTTAGAACAAATTTTAAATACTTATTTTTCACATTTGCTTATAAAATCAATAGTTATTATATAGAAAAAAGAAAATGTGAGAAAAAACTTCTCACAAACTCCCAATATTACTTCCCCAATAAACAATAATTATTTAATATTTAATTAATTTTATATTTTGTACTTACAAAAGTATCAAAAATATTGGTTTATTATTAAATCTTACAAAGAAATCTATTTCTATTTCAGTAATGCTGCTATGTCTTAATGGCCTTCCTAACAAAAATAGTGTTGCTTAGCAAGTTTTTAAATTATATTTCTATAAATAACAACAAAGTTATTATAATAATTATTATTGAAATGCCCTTTTAAAATAACTTTAAATAACCTTTAAATATATTTTAATCAATTCCATTTAAAAATTTCATTGAGAGCTGCTACTCGATAGAAAATCTTTTTAAAATCGTTAGTTTTTAATAAAACTTTATTTAACTATGATGAAGAATTTAATAAAAAATAAAGATTAAAAATATTGATAATAATAAAATAAATATTAAATAAAATTATTAATTAAAATTTTTACACTTGATTATTTTATTTTATTAAAATACTTTTTTTTATAATTATAATTATTTAAATATTTAAAGACGCTAATCGAAAAAAAAATTTGTAATCATTTTAATACTTGAATCCAATTAGTAACAAAGGTTAATATTTTGAGTGTTATAATTAATAAAAAAAAAATCAATTTATTACAAATTTTATTAATACTTTTATCACTAAAAAAACGTTCTACTTAATCTAATAATAAAAGATATTTTATTTGATTTTGTTTTAAAGAAATTATCAAGTGATCGTTCCATTTAAATCAACTTTTTAAATTGGTTCCCATTAGGAAAATGTTAATAATAAATGTAAGATTTAATTAAATATTTATTTAATTTTCATATTTGATTAATATATAATTAAAATACATTGAAATTACTTACTATGTAAATTGCAATGTGACCCTATCGTCTGACGCAAATGAATAGAAAACTTATATTTCAATATTGATCACTTTCAATTTGATAAATGTCATGACGTTTAGAGCTTACCAATTAATTTAAATTATTAATATTTTGTGCAGAATTTTTCCTAAGATTTAGACACCTTTGCCCGTAAGGAATATCCAATCACACGGACTATAAAGTTACTGGAATTTCGTTCACAAAACTCATTGCCATTTGTCATTAAAATTAAATAGAAATTTAACTCCTTAAAGTCATTTTAATTTTATAATCGCGCTGTATGCGAAAAACTAAATAGAAATCCTCCTAAAATTATCGGGTATATGGACATTTCTAGAGCTACAGCTCTGTATACGGAGCACTGTTCTATCGAAAAACACGGTGAATCCCGTACAAAGAATAATCTCGTATCTAAATGGATCTCACCGAAAGAAGAGACAATTAAACATTTTATTTGCAAGTGCCCAGCGCTAACCAAGCCAGTGTCAAGGCGAGGCATTGTTCTTTTGCTCATTACCAACCTAAATCACATAACTGATCTAGATATGGCCTAGGAAAACAGTACATTTCCTTAGATTGATCTAAAATCACCTCATCCAGGATAGGGATCACTGGTATTTGGTAAAACGATGCTAAAACTTTACTTGGAGTCCTGCACAATCTTGGGCTCGCCTAACAATTAATTTAATTAGAGCTTTGTTGAGAAATTAAAAATCATTTGTTTTAACTCTTTGTCCGCCTGTTTGATTGCCGTTCCGTAGTATAATTTGTTCAATCAATTTACCACGAAGATTCCGAATTTTAAATCTTCCAAAATTTGTTCTCACAGTTGACTCAAATTTTTAAATGGCCGTTAAATCGAGCTAAATTCTATCATTTGTCTATATGCGCAGAGTTAACTCTATAGTTTTTATTACTTTGTCAAATTCGAACTCACATCACATTTGATGGACATTTGATTTATAACAAACGAAAACATTTTTATTATCACTATTTTAACTATTTTACTTATGAAATCTTATACTTATGAAACATTTTAGCAAAGGCAGTGCTCGCTGTATTGGCAGAATGTTAAATTATAAAGTCTGCTACTTTATTGTAATCTTCATTATATTATCAATGTGCGGCCTAAAATTATAAATAAATTGCAACAACGCAATTGTAAGACAAAACGCAATAATGGATTTCGTATGAAGGCAATGTTTTGCATATTCGTCATCTTTTATCTTTGGCTTTGTAGGTAATTAGGTGAATTGTAATCACTTCCCAGAATTTTATTCAATTATAATTTAATATAAATACTAATTATTTGTATATTCAAAATTATCACTTCACTTTGTTAATAAAAATGATATCATCATCATTTTTTGTGTTTCAAATTTTATTAAGTATTTTTTACAAAATTTTCATAAAAATGGTAAATAAAAAATTGATTAAATACAAAATCATATAATAAAATAATAAAAATCTTAGCAAAATTTATTTACTTATCAAAACATTTGTTATTAAATTAAAATTTAGTTTATTTTTTATTATTTTTTAAATATAATTTTTTATTGTATTACAGACAAAATTATTTACAGAAAATTATTGATTAAAATAGTAATAAAAAAATGATAAGGAAATTAGTGCAATTAAAGAAACTTTTGAGTTGTTGAGAATTTCCAATTGAAAATGTAAATTATGTAAATAATTAATTTTTAATTAGGTCAGAGTGGCGGGTAATTTGATACGGCATCGATTACATCGGATCCTTAGCGATTCGATTATGTATAAATATGAAAATTAATAATTGAATAAATTTTCTCTAATTGTATTGGCAAGTAAATATTAATATTAATTTCAAATTATTATAACATCATCGAATTTACATAATTATTCAAAAAATTACGATGAAATTTAAATTCAAACAATTATTAAGCGATAAATTAGAATTTTCCATCTCGCCAGTTTTTGTTTGGAAATTAAATTCACTGGCGAATAAAATGGAAAGTAATTTTACAAAGTTCGAAATAAAAATGTGACAATTTTTTTATTAATTTATTCATAAATTTACCAACTATTTTAAATTATGTAATTTAATTTATCGTAAGTGGCTTGAAAATATAATGATTGCTATATTTCAATTATCAGGACATAGTAATTTATTGTACTTCAGGATATTGAGACAAACTTCTACAACTTATTCTTTTAGTTTAGTTAGATTTCTTTATAATCAATTTTTCCTTCAGTTTTCACAGTCCAAATTGAGCCCTATAGCTTCAATCATATGAATTAGACCAAACGTGTTCAAATTCTAGACGCGTTGCTTAATTCTTACTTCCCAAGTAACACTGTATCGACCCACCTTGTTCTTTGCTTTCAAACTCGTTTCTGTTCTCTGCATTACTCATGGGGCGGCTTCTTTTGTCAATCAACTATCTGACATACGCGGCCTGCTCATTCAAGCCGTTTCACTAAAAATGTTGACTATTATAGATCTTTGGTATTGAGTATATAATTCAAGATTGAATTTTGTTCGCCGCTGGTTGTTTTCCTCCGTTTAGCCAAAGATTCGCCGAAGTATTTTCAGTTCGAAGATATCTAACGCATTATATTTATGTCTTTTTCTGATAGGGTACATGTAAATTTTTGATTGATATTATTACTATTGAAAAGAATGGTGCCTTTAGTCGTTAACAACTGTAATTCGTGCCTTGGTATTAAAAGCTGCAAAATTCGTCTTCCTATGATTACACCAATTTATTCTAAGTGTAAGGTTTGTTATCTTTAAACCGTGTTTTCTCAACATTTTGATGACATTTTCATGTCTACAAAAATTCGCAACAGAAAAAAATGTCACCCTGTACATGATTCCCGCGTCCTAGCCTTTGGGATAACTTTTATCAAAGCACGATCAAATTATATAAATTATTTTAATCAAATTTAATAATTAATTAAATAATTTTTATTATACTTTTACTTTGCTCAAATTTCTAAGAAAGAAAAAAAACATTATTTAACAATTTAAATTGGCATCAGCTATTTGAATAATCAAGATTCATAAAGATACTTTATATTGATATAAATAATAATTTAAATAATATCACGTTTTATGGTATGCATAAATCTGAGTCTAAATGTAAACAAATTTAAAGAAAATATGATCAATTCAGTATAAAAAGCAAGCGGTTGCCAAATTTAATATCTAAAATCAAATCATTTATGATGACAGTCAACTTGAAATTGAAAAGTTTCAATTCACATTAAGAGATTTATGTCCCCATGGTTGGGGAAACTAAAATATTTAAAAAAAAAAATATTTTTAAATAATTTATAATATAACGATTTTTATTATTAATAAATCATATTTCTTCGAATAACGTAATTATCGCATAATGAAGGCTGAAATGGCTGTGAATGATATATAGTAGACTGAGAGCCATAATATTAATTTTATTTGAATAATAATTTTATGATGATAATTTATTTCCGTTTTCGGTAATATTCCAATATTTCAATATTAAAATTCAATATGCTAGAAAGTCTTATTAACATAATTATATTTTGAAATAATTAACACAACTTTTTATTCTTGCAAAGAAGACAGGTTCAGCGCTGGTCTATTTTTTGTCTATAACTGATTATTGCAAAGAGAATGTCTTCTCTTGCTACTGGAAGCAGTGCTGCCAGCTAATTTTTTTGATTATCTGGAAGTTTTTCGAAAAAAATCTGTTTTTACCCAATAAAATCTGTTTAATATGAAAAATTTCAAAAAAAAACATGTTTTTCTAATGAACAAATTTTATTTTATTTATTAAATACTAGTAGATATATAAAACTAAATAAAAATTTCCTTTCTTAGGATAAATTAATACAAAAAACAATATTTATATCCTTTCGTAGGATTTAATAAAAAAAAACCCCGTGTGGGTGGAATTCTGTAAAGTGATAATGTGATTATCACCATTATTTGATATCAAATAACTGTGACACCTAAATGGCTATCACTGCAAAATTATCACCA
Source organism: Rhamphomyia laevipes (assembly GCA_963920725.1). Taxonomy (NCBI): domain Eukaryota; kingdom Metazoa; phylum Arthropoda; class Insecta; order Diptera; family Empididae; genus Rhamphomyia; species Rhamphomyia laevipes. Next base: position 141,068,948 of record OY987255.1, read on the forward strand.
ATTAATTGTTACACCAAAAACACAATTAATTGGTGATAACTTTGTAGTGATAGCTATTTAGGTGTCACAGTTATTTAATATCAAATAATGGTGATAATCACATTATCACTTTACCACTGTTAATCAAATTTTAAGCAGATTTCTTATACATTTCATTATTAAAATAACTTTGCATATTCAAAATTGATTTCAAAATTGGTACAATTTTTACCACTTTTTTTCATGTAATCTTTAGTTAACAATATTCCACTTAAAGTTGACGAATCTAAACTATTTCGTATTTTAGTTTTGTTCAAATTTATTTGAGAAAAAATACGTTCCACATTCGCCGTTGCTACAGGAATAGTTAAAATTGCCATAATTAATTTCATCAAATTTGGAAAACATAAGTTGGTTTTTGTACCCATTTTTGAAAAAATTCCGCAAGTTTATAAAAATTCGAGCTTAAAAATGTTACAAAAATTAAAATCTGCTAAAAATCTGACAAAAGTCAAGTTTTCAGACAAAATCTGTTTTTTTTTTGTAATATATTTTTATCTGTTTAAATGAAAAAAAATTGTCAAAAATCTGTTAAAAACAGATAAATCTGTTAATCTGGCAGCACTGACTGGAAGAGACATCGAACAACCACAATCTGATTCTGCCTATGTATCAGTATGTCGCATTCGGATAACACTAACATCCAGAAATGTTCGTTATTTGGAGAATATCTGTCATGACTTAATTTAAAGAGCAAAGAATGAATAGCTTCGCGTAAAGGAACCTGCTGTACGCATGTTAGTCAAAGTGCTGGGTATCAGTACACTTAAAACTTCTTGTTAAGTTTAAAAAACATGGGATCGTTTCCGGATGAAAAAAAAAATTGTAGTTCCATATCGTCCCTATTTGGTCCATATTGGAAATTTACAGACTCACATTTTGACTTTTTTTACTAACGATTCAGAATTATATGGAAAAAAACATTATTTCTTTCGTCTAAAAGAGATTTCTGATCTAGGTGTGCCAAATGGACAATTTGAATCAATTTCTACCCCAACTATACTCTTAACTTTCAAATGGCATTCTATAGTAGATCCGGATAATAAACTATAACAAACGTACGAACAAAGGTTTTGTAAGGCTTTGTAAATGTCAAAAATGTACAAAATTTATTGAAAATTTATAATCAATTGACGGATTTGTTTTTCTCAAGTAAACTTATTTAGCCTTAGCCAATCTACTTCTATTCAGAATCATGAGTTATTTATGACTTCCAAGTCTGGCGAATATATCGTCTCACGAATCGCTAATTATTTGTTCGTACCGTAAATCACAATTCATTTACTGGTCGAAACAATTTTTGTATGCGATGTTTTAACAGGTTCATTATAAATTATATCAATAAAAATTATTGAGCTCTTAATTTAAATATTATATTAGTCTATCTTATCAATAACTAAAATATTTAATTATTAGGCTATAAATTTAATTATATAATTTTAAAAAATGCAATATTTTCTTTTTCTATTGAGAAAGATCATTCAACTTTTAAATGAAATATTAATTTTAATTTTTGATATTCAATTTTTAGTAATACGATTCGTTGTCCTTGACTTTGGTATCATCACAAAGAGTATTTGAAATTCCGCAGCTTTTGTTTCTATTGATATATGCGTGTAGTTAGTTCATTAGTAAAATACGGTTTCAATATATGAAAAGGCAGTTTTATTTTAACAGGTTTCTTTATAATTGGCTATAGATAGTTATTTACTATCTCATTAATCAGGTTTAGAATACTTATTTAGATTAATATTTATGCTAGATTTAAAATAATATTTTAGTTTATAGAATTTATTGTAAAACTGGTCATTTTGAAGGTCGAAATATATGCACACCTTAGAATTTAAAACCATTATAGGCAAAAAAGTTTTAACAAAATAATAAATTTCTATATTGATCTTTAATCCGGGACCGGGTAATGCTGTTTACTTCTATCAAATACAAATAGAAGGAAGAGCATTTAACCTTGTAAAACATTTAACCTTGTAAAGAACCAATTATTCGGCAATCAACTAAAGACTTTTAACTTTAACATGTTTTGGTTTTGAAGTTTCTAGTCCTTCTTCAGTTGTGTTAGGGCGCTAAGAAATGAACTAGTACAAACATGACCTAAAAATTTTTCATTGAGTTATACAATTTAAAAATTATTTTCTAATTGCTATAGAATTTTTCTAATTGGACCTATACTAATTTTATATGGAAGCCGAAGCATAGATTTACTTGATGTATAGTAGAAGAAGCTCTAATATCAAATTGGAATGAGCTAATGGCTTTTAACGTAGATCAGGATATTTGCTACTATCGGAAAATGAAATTTGATAGTTTACTGTATTGGACTAAAGAGTATCTGAGTCAGAATGCTCTTAGTATTAGTTTTGTCGTGATAAAACGGATTTTTGTCGTAAAATTAAATCGTCTACAGAATTTGTTTGATATCATAGTAGTAAACAAGGCTATAACTCACATATATTCAGGGACGAAGCCGTATGTAAACTTTATTGATTGGTATGTTTTTGTTTAGTATTTGAAACCCAAGATTATTTTGGTCGTTTTAATTTTCGCTCTAAGAATCTGAACTCATTGCACATGTCCACGGCGCTCTATTACTTATTAACCAAGTGACCGAAATTTTTAAAGGCTATATATTTCCAGAACAATTATTCAACAATTAGTCTATAATAAATTTCTTAAACCTTTCATCAAGAAAATGTTATTTAATGCTTCGTTCAAGGTTACCCTAAACGTATTTCTAACCTTGAAACAGTCTTTACAGTCTTTCTTATTATATCTGGTACATTTATTTAAAATTCTTTTAATTATACAAAAAATATTTTCATTTTTAAAATTAATTGAGCAAATTAAGGTTAATTTTATTTACTATATTCTATTAAAAACTACTAACAAAATAATTAAAAATAAAAAAAAAACAGCTGAAAAAATCCATAAAAAATTATTTTATGTAAATATTATTAATATTAAAATAAACAACAGTTAAAAAACAATATTTATTAAAATAAATAATTTAAATTTCCATATAAAAAATATTTAAAATTTAAAAACCTTTTTTCTTGTTTACTAGAATATTAAATATTTTTTATCAGAAAAATGCGCAAATTTATAATGTGATATCAAAAAGCTTGCTGGGTTTTAATATTTTGTTTATAATTTCATATAAATTGGAGTATAGATTTACAGTAAGTTCTGATTAACCCTTTCAGTACAATTCCAAATTATTCTAAAAATGGTTGGGAACAAGCGCTTTCATTAATTGGTATACGCATTGAAAGATAACCACAATTATGTAATGTTACTAAAGAATGATATTCATTACTGAACCATCAAAAAACGAGCAGCAGAACTCCTTCAAATGAAAAGGAAGAAATATAGAACAATGAAGGGCTTGCTTACAGGTCACTGTAACCTTACACACAATCAGTCTGTCAGCAGATCAAGGGTGTAGGTTCTGTCAACACGAAGAAGAAACGTCGTTACACATACTATGTAGCTGTGAAGCGTTGATGTATAGACGATTTCTGCACCTCATATATTATGTTTTTGCTCGTGACAGCTTTCAATAACGCAGATGTACTATTTCATTAACAATCTGGATGGGTCAGTTAGAATGTATACCACAATAGGCCAAATGGCTGCAGTGATTAAGACTTGTCTGTAGCCTATCCTTACTCTACTAAACCTAACCTAACATAAAAGCATGTGAGCAATGGCCATTCGGAATTATGTATTCTGTATCAAACCGAAAAATGTATAGCAAGAAGTGCTTTTAGTTAAAAATTGGTATTCCTTGGAACAATAAACGCACTATTAAAATATGGGAATTAAAAGGTTGTGAATATTCATTGAATCTCTCGCGGGACGAATTTACTTTCCTTTTTTATAGGAACTGAAAAACGACAACAGTACTCAAAGTATTAAAAAATTATTTATTAATTTTTGGTTTCAAGAAAAACTAACGCCTCCAAATTTAAATGCACAATTTGCACAATTTATGTTGACAATAATTATTTCCTCGTTATACTAGTTTTAGTATACAGTAATTTCTTAAAATGTCGAACACCGATTGAGTGTAATTTCATATCTAGAACTCAGACTTTATTATCGGTACGCGCTTTAAATTAGGTTGTGAAACACTTTTTTTTTAAACATGTATAAATATTTTCCATTTTCAAAATTTGACTGTAAATTATATTCAATTGAAATTTACTTTTGATTGACTGCCAATTTATAAATTAAATAACAAAAAATAAAGCTTAGAAAACAACCACTGGCACCGTGAAGTGCACTTTATGTCGAAAGGGTATAATTTTTAGGGGGTGTCATAGGCGCTCACAAGAATAAACATGTTTATTCAAAAGTATCCTCTCGACAATCACAAATTATTCTAAGTAAATAAAATGCTTAAGAACGTTTATAAAATATTGTTCTTTTGTATTTAATATATTCGACGATGACGTTGAACACTTAAGTCTATTCTCTGTCATATTTCATCGCAATCAAGTTTTAACCCTGCATAGAGTACTAAATACCTCCCTACTGTACAAGTAGCTGGAATATCAATGCAGGCATAGAAGTGCCAAAAAAAAGAAAGATATATAAATGCTGTAATCGTTCTGTTGTTGCCATGAGGTACAATTTTGTTTTCGATTTTTAACGACTTCTTGAGGTTTAAAAAAAGAAAATTATTATGACAGTTGACAGTATCATAAAATGGTTCATTATCTTCTAAAAAACACGACTGACATTTTTCTACGTAGCTGCATTTCTATATTTTTTAATTTTTCCTGGTGATCCACCTTGCCCTTACCTGTGGACCGCCTATGTACTGAGGTGTACACTCCTTTGCTTTACGGAGGTTGAAAAAAAAAAAAAATATAACACCGTCGTTACATATTAGATTAGAGAATTACGTTTTACGTATCCGACGGTATTTACGATACAAATTAAAAACATAAATATTTACTAAGCATTTTTTATGTTGCATTATAAAAAAGCTTTTTGTTTTAATTTCTTAGGTACATATTTATTATTCTAAATTCAAGTTCAGTTTTCTATATAGTTTTTAGTTATCGTATTGCAATTGCAGTTGAACGCGGAACTTTTGAAAATTAACTTGTTAGAAAACTATACATAGTAACTAAATGTATTTTAATTCTAGCTATTTTTATTTGACTATGTAATTTTAACGATAATCATACTTTAAATAAATTTTAATTAATTTCAATTTTTACATTTTATTTATTACAGGGTGCTTTAAAGAATTATATATACTGTGTGAAAATGTGACATTATTGAAAAATTAATGCTGTATAAAGTATAACAAAATTATGTGAATAATATACAAGCTAAAAAAAAACTGAAAATAATTATTTTTAAATAATTTGATTTTAAATAAAAATTGTAAATAAAAACAAAAATAAAAAAAATGTCAAATAGAATTTTAATAAATAAATGTGATAATTGTGATAAATTATTTCAAAATAATTCTAATAATAATACAAGTTCAAGTGAAACTGATGATGAATATGAATTTAATAATGATAAAGATAATATTGAAAATAATTATAATAAAATAAATTATCAAAATTCAACCAAAAATAATTTAATAATAAATAAATTAAAAAATTATAATAAAAAAAAAATTAATTTAATTAATAAATTAATTAAACATAATGAAAATAATAATGATATTAATAAAACTGATGAAATTTATGCCACAACAAGCCATCAAAATCAAAATGAAAAAAATATACAGGATTTAGTTAAAGCTGAAGAATTTGATAAAAAATTATGTGATAGGTAAGTAAAAAATTAATTAAAATTAAAAAATAATAAAAAAAAATTTATATAATTGAAAAAATCACGAAATTCTGACCTGACCAAAATCTGACCTGACCTGACCAAAATCATACCTAATTCAAGAAATTTTGACCCGTTTTCCGCTGTACAATAGAAGACTGCTCTAAGAGAAGAAAAATCTTACTGTTTGAGGTAATATTGTATTCTAAAATCACGAAATGCTGGCATCTCACAATTTTGACCTGAATTCACGAAATTTTGCCCTGTTTTTCCAATTTTGTGATTTGAGCTTTTCTGAATTAATTCGATGATAGTAATTGATTTTAGGGCTGTACTGTAGAAAATACGTTAGTTACATAATCGGAAATTTTTGAATAGTTACTTTTCCGAGTGAGCCTGTCGTGTAATATTGAATAGTTTTTCTATTTTTTGTGGAATTTGTAATTCGTTATTAAAATTTTCACTATATCCCACAAATAAACTTTTGAAGGGCTTTCCATTAAAATTTATAGTTACGTTACGGTTTTGAAATTCGAAGATTCGTAATAGAACACAATTTTGAATAATAATAAATTTTTCTATTATGTGTCATACATAACGTTTTACGTAACGAATATTTAAATAATAATTACGTTCTATTGGGAAATATATAATTTAATTTAATAATTTATTTTTGGTTTCACAAAATAGCCTATAATAATTTGTGTTGTTTATCTGGTTATTTAATCGTATATACGTTTGTACTTTAAAATTGCATTTACACATTTATACAAGCCGTAATAAAATCATGAGTAGTTTGTAAACAAATTGTGATAAGATAAACTTTACAATTTCGCTACAAACAAAACTATTTTGAACAAAGAAAATTATATTTTTGAAATGATCAAAACTAAAAATTAACTTTATAGAAGCTTCGCCCGGCAACTAAATTAATTTCTATAACAAAATAATTTTAACCCCTAAGTTTTTGGAATAGTAATAAACAGTACAAATAGAATAGAATAATTAACAATAACAATTATTTGAATTACTACCGCTGGTACCAAAAAATTTAATATTCACATAACCCTGCAGAATTATCAAGAGACTTTGCTTCACTTAATATAATCATTTTCAGACGTTTTATTAATTTTCTTTCACAATTTTCCTTATTTTTTTGTGTAATATTACTCCATTTTGTGTAACATCTAATTCTATAATGCGAGGGTCTCGTGACTATTATTTTCTTCATCAGGACGAGGTCAGCTCCATGTATGGATGATGTTGGCTTATGCTAATGTCTATTAGTAGATTCGAGTGTATGGTATCACTTATGTAGCCTATGTGCATGGAAAACTCATATAATTCCCACTTCTTTAAAACCTACGTCTATTTAAATCCCAGCTCCACAAGAACCACTTCATAGAGATAAAGATGTAAATTTGTCAAGAATCAAACAGTTACAGTATTTGGATTAGCGATCGATGATTTCTTTATTTTGTTTGGCAGGTTGCTCTGTCATAAATATTCCACACGTTCCCTTAGAATTTATCTTTTTTCCGGGAATCAAAAAGTTATAGGACTGGGTCATGATCTGTTAATTTAATCTGCGATCAGTCTAGAAATCATACATTACAGTCAACATTAATCTCTGTCCTAAAGTAAAATTTTGTCATAAATATAATTATCAGAATATTAATTTTACAAGGTCGTACTCGTAACTGTTCCGAATTCTATTATTAATAAACACTGCACAATAAAATTCGATACACAGTCTTATCATTCAAAAAGACTGTGCGATAGAGTAAATTTAATTAATTAAACTGTTTTCAAAAGGTTCAAGTAGCTACTTACTTATCTCTCTTGTGGACTTCGTTTTGTTGTAAATTTGTAATAGTTTGATAACAGCGATTCTTTATTAACAAGTTATTGTTATAATAAATATTATTTATTTACATTTACACTATCTCTCTTATTATATTACTGATTCCATAGCTTAATAAATATTTACAATATCTCCAAAAACAGCTTAAAACTCTTTACAAAAAAAATGGTGGGGCTATAATATTTCAATAATAATTAACTAATTGTGATGATATGCCCCTCTAAAACGTCAAATGAAAATGTAATAAAAACTTAGCGGTTACTTAATCAAAAATACATTTATCCAAAACATTTTGGTGTGTAAACAGAATCCCTCAATGGTTCAATTTAGTAGGTCAATAATTATTTACCATTTTAAATTTTATTATTATTATTTATCTAATTATACAGAAAAAAATTCCATTTCTTATTCAATTTCAGTTCTTATGTAAATAGAATGCGTTTAGCTTTTAATTTGCTAGTCAGTTTAGCAAATGGTCTTCAAAATTTAATGTAAGTATAATAAAAACGGATTTGATCCACCAAAAATTATTTCTTATATACGTTTATTTTTACAGACGACTTCGTGGTTTCCAGGGTGATCGAATATGGAAAGCAGCATATGCTTATGCCGCCAATACAATATCAATGGGATTATCATCAGTTCAAGGTGAAATAAAATAAATACTATAAGAAAAAATTTCATTGTCAATAAAATTGATTTTAGCAATTTCTTATTTTTTTATTTTTATAAATTTACGTAATTTTAATGTAACACTTTTTATAGGATTTCTCAAATAAAAAACAAAAACCAAATTGAAGAAGAAACGAAATGAAATTAATTTTACCGCGCAAAAATTTTCCATCGATTTTTTATCGGTTGACGGAATTTAATTTCTGGTTGTTTGATGATAATATTTTTGTTTATTACAGAAATTGGAACTTTATTTTGTTATGGTTTCTTTTAAATATAAGATTAAGAATATTCTAATTTTTGTTATCACGTAACAAAAATTAGTCAGACTGAGACTATAAAAATAAATTAGATAATTCTAGTAAACGTTATTCATCGATACAATCTATTTTTATTAAATAATATTTTTTACTGACTAATTTGGGTAGTTTATGCTCACCGGGTACAAGATAATGTGGACAATTTTTGCTCGCCCGGTATTTTTCAGAATTAACCCTCGTTGGACCATAAATTTTATTGAATCTAGAGGTTCGCATCTTTGAGGTGCTATAATTATTAAAAATGTCACCGTTTTTTGTGCGGAGGAAAAAGATGTTTACTGGTCGAAACTGCGGGATTTTATCAGATAACTCTCAAATTTTGACAAGTATAACACTAAAAAACTTGCAAAATAATATTATAGCGCGTCTTGTCAATATATACTCAAAGGTTTCACGCCTTCTCTCACCAAACCCAAATGATTCGGCAAATTAAATCCTCTTTTCAGACATGTAGTTGTAATGTTTGTATTTTGCAGCAAGTTTGAATGTAATTTGAACCTCACGCTCCCCGCAAAACATAAATGACTACGTGACATCAAAGTGAATTCCTACATTACATCTCTGTCATTACATTTTAAACTAAAAGGCGAATTCACAACGGGTACTATACTAATAGTTCTTTAAATAAGTATATGCATTTAATTCTTAACAATTTAAGAATTAAAATGCTTACGAAGTTCATTAGGTAATTGAAAGATTTACATTCCCGCTCATTAGTTCTATCAGTAATTTATTTATATATAAAAAAATATTTATCAAATTAAATAATTTTTTCTAATTATTATCCAGTTACAAATCGTATTGAACCAATTCTAAAAATCATTAAATTTAAAAAAACAAAATACATCAATGAAAGTCATCATACGTCCATTATTATAAATACACCAAAGATAATTGTACCTGATATTTTAGAAACAGCTGAAGAATGTGTAAAATTAAATATATTAGCTGAACCACCAGAAAATGAACCAATTCGTGCTGATATTATATTAATACATGGTAAACTTTAAAATTACAAATTTTTTTCGAAAATTTTAATCATTAAAATTTGAATTATAAATTCTTATAGGTTTGCATGGTTCTTTAGCAAATACATGGAAACAAGGTTTATGGAGTAATGAAAGGAATCCAGTTGATTTTGAAAGACCACCACCGCCACCATTACGACCACCAAAACGACCACGTCACTCAAGATCAAATATTTTCATACCAGCTCATACAAATAAAAAATGTAAATTAGAAACTGATAATAATACTAATGAAGATAACAATGATGATATTGATTTTATATTTGAATCAGAAGAAGGGTAAGTTACCAGTAACGAATCAATTCCATTGGCACAATTCCGCTCAGCATAATTTCTAACAATATTGTTAAGATTAAACTTGTACAATTTAGCTTAGATAAACCAGATTTGATTTATCAGGTTTTCCAGAAAATATCCCGGAACCAACAATACGGAACCAAAAATCCAACAATACGGACATTTACGGACAATAAAAGTTAAAGTGTGAAACTTAAATTGTAATGAAATTGAATTGTGACCAAGTCCAATTGTTACTAGGTCGAATTGTTCTATTGGAATAAATCTAGAATTAAGTTACCAAATTAACTGAATTAATTCAATTTCTCATATAAAATCTTTTCTTTTTTTTCTTGAATAGTTCTCCAACTAAGTCTAATAAAAATAATCGATTTAATACATTCCGTCTACGTATTGACAGTTATGACAATAATTCAATACGTTCATCATCATCAACATCATCAACACCATGTACTAGTCCAACACCAGAATTTAATCATCATCATCATCATCATCCACTATCACCATCACCAGAACATCATTCAACACAAATTTCATCTTCAGCATCAACATCTAAATCTTCTTATTCACCATGTTGGCCAGGTGAATGGTTACCATTAGATTGTCCTGGTGTCAGAGTTATAGCTATTAATTATACAACAGATCCATATTTATGGCGTCCAATTTGGCGTAAAAAATATCATCGTTCGACAATGAAAGAACGTGTTCGAGTTATGACAAAAATGCTAATTGAAAAGAAAGTTGGTGTAAATCAACCAATTGTATGGGTTGGTCATTCAAAAGGTGGTCTTTTTATAAAGCAAATAATTGTCAATGCCTGGGATAGTGGTAAACCGGAAGAGGTGCCATTGTTTCAATCATCAAAAGGTGTATTCTTTTATTCGGTACCACATCGTGGTTCAATGTTAGCTGATATTAATTTGCCATTAATAAGACGTTCAATTGAATTGGTCGAAATTGAAAAAAGTATAATTATTGATTAGTATATTTATTAATAAGTTTAAATTAAATTTTTCTGTTACAGATTCAAAAGTACTATTAGACCTGCATCGACGTTTTGTTGGACTTTATTATGGTGGCCATTTAAAAGTTGAAGTTTTTAGTTTTGTTGAAACGGCAATGACATTTATGCAAGTTTTATATTTACGAATTGTTGGTGTTGATTCAGCTGGTAATATTAAATATAATTTTGAAATTTTGAAGTTATTTTAAATTAAATATTTTTAAATTTTGTATTTTAGATCCCGGAATTGGTGATGTTTGTGGATTACAATTAGATCATAGAGAAATTTGTAAACCACGTAGTCGTAATTGTATTTTGTATACGGAATTAGTTAAAATGATTAATAAAGTTAGTTAAATTATAAATATATATTTAATTTTAAGAGAACATTTTATTTAGTTTTTTTTTAAAATAAAATTTGGCAAAAAAATTTAAATAAAATGTATAAACATAATCAAAAATATTAAAAGATTTTATGTGTAAATTATTAACTATTTATGAAAATTATTATAATAATAAAAGTATGGATTATGTGGAGAATAATTTGAAATTTTTATTACACTATTTATAACAAACTTTTCTGGAAATGTCTCTAAGTTACTACGATTGGAACCAGCTGCACAATTACTTTGGCACCATATGTAGTTACCGATTTATAAAAGACAAGCTTGCCAACACTACCAGAAATTTTTAAAAATATGATAATATGGCAGTAATTCAGTTCTATCAGAGACAATTATTGTTCTATCAGAGACAGAGTGATTGTCTTTGGTTCTATCTTGTTAAAAAAATAATTAAATAGGTAAAAAATGGCGTAAAATATATAAAATAGAGTTAATTTAATTGTTGTAGCTGAAAGAGTTTAGTATAAATCAAGTTATAATTCAGCGTATAGTCATCATTTAACTAATGCTCAACATTAGCTGTACAAAAAAGAATGATTTAATTAAACGAAAAAGTAAAACGAACTAATGAAGAAAACTTGTAATCCTAAGTTGGTTTTTCCACATATTAATTTCTTAATAATTTCAAATGCGCCTAAAGATATGCTGTAAATTCATTTTTTTTTTTTTTAAACGAATAATTTACAAAGTTCATTCCAAATAGCATCCATTAATCAATCCAATACGAAGTTCCACAAATAACTAGTTTCTATAACTACAATAATACTGACCGCATAAATATAATTAAAATTCGTCTACCAAAATTTCATATTATCTTAATAATTAACATTTTAAAGCTACTCAAACTACTCTCTATGCAGTGCTCGTCACACTGTGTTCCGCGGACAACTTTGGTTTCATAAAAAGTCTTAAAGATTCAACAAGAAAATTATATGAAAAGTAAATATTTAAAATCAAATATTTAAAAAACTCTGTCAGAATAAAATATGAACCCCTAAAAATCCATTTTGTCGCATATTGTGCTTCTACATTGAAAATAATACTTTGTTAAAACTGAGATTCTGAATTTTTGACTTTAAATTTGAACCCAAAACCTCGAAGGATGCAATAACATTGTTACTGTCATGCATCCTTCGAGGTATTAGGTTCAAATTTAAAATCAAAAATTCAGAATCTCATTTCTTGAATTGGACATCTGATATCATTTCTTACGACTAATATGTGAGTTCGCTATATCTCTATTAACACAAAAATCATTTTCTGGAAATGTAGACATTAGATGCACAATATGAGTCGCGGTTGCAAATTACAACAACTTCAACCTTTTTTTTATATGATTTGTAATAAAAAATAAATCTTAAAATAAAATTTTGTTAGATAAGAAAATTGGTTTTAATGCCATCAGCTAGAAAGAACCCAAAGGCCTGGAAAGGTTGTATACCACTGTAAGTCTATAGTATTAAATTATACGAATGAAATATTAGAAACTATTTCAGGCAGAACATTATTGTTGTTTTGCAACTAAAATAAATATCTAAACCCCCTACTATAAATTAGCACTAGCCACATTATGTTGATTACATAAGAAAAAACAAGTTTTAAAATTCTCATCACTTAATTTAATATTCAGTTATAGTTTCAAAGCCGACAATTTGCTAAAATGTAAATATAAATAATAATAATTATGTTAATATGTAGGTAGTCATTTCCCCATATTTGAAGCATGATTGCACATTCAATTCCTAAGAAATTTGTATAAATCAAAATCTTTGTTATGAATGACACTTTTGGATATACTACATTTATGATTTTATTAAGAAAATAAAATTCACCACCTCCACCACAACCTCCTCAACAATAAAATTACAAAATATGTTTTCAAAAATACAAAGTTGATCAAAGTTTGATTTATTTTAACTGAGATTTATTTCAGTTGTTAATAAACTTTGAAGACGATTAAACATGGCATTAAATATTTTATTAATTATTAATTACTTTTTAATATTGCTGAGTATTAGTAGAATAATAAATGGTGCTAAACAATCTTACTGGCCACCGAGTATTGATGAATCATTAGAAAAACAATTAATATCACGATTAAATTCAGGTAATTTCAAGCAAATTAATAATAAAATTTAGTGTAAAATTGATTCAAGGTCAGATTATCGTAGGAATATTTCATCATGAAGAATTTGTTATCGTAAACATTTCAATAAAACTGGAAGAAGCTGTTTGCCAATGCCAAGTTTATCAAAATAGAATTTACGTAAATTTTGTCTAAAATGTGATTTTCATGATGAAATGTGCGCATTACAAAATTCCCAGTGTTCCGCGATAGAAAATTTAAAGTGTAATTAATTTCAAAGCAAATTATCGACGGAATATTTCCGTCCAGAATATTTTTTATTTCACCGTGACAACATTTCATTGTCGGAATTCCGTGTATCGACCATTTTTATCAAACTGGAAGAAGAGCAAATGTTAAGTTTATCGAAAACTTCTGGAGAAAACTTGTTTTTAAATAAATTGTTCACCAAAATGTAATGTTTTCACGATGAAATGTCCTGGAAATGATATGTGCCCCAGTGAAAATGAAAATCCCCAGTGTTCCGCGATAATTTCTGTTGCCGTAAAATTACATAATTAATAAAAAAATTAATATAAAATTGATTTCAAATTGTGACAAATATCAAAATTCATTCAAAATTTCTGTAACAATATTTTTTCCCAAAGTTTGATAAGTTCTCATGATGAAATATGATCCTGGCAATACGATTTGCCCATTGAAAATCCCCAGTGTTCCATGATAATATCGGTCACCGTGAAAATATAATTAATAAAAAATTTAAATAATAATTCTAATAATATTAATCCAAATTTTTTTTTATATTAGGATGTCCAGAAAATATTATGAATAATTCCGGAAATCCACAACTAATAACAATGGTTACCGAAACACAAAATGGTTTTAATCCAATACCATCACAATTTATACAAATACCAAGTGGTAAATTAATTGATTTAAATTTAGATTGTGAAAATTGTGATAAATTAAAATTTACAATTAATAATATTAATTATAATTTTGGTAAATTTAATTGTAAAACTTTATGTATTTTTACTGGCGTCCGAAATCATTTAAGAAATTGTAATCAAGGACGTGGTGAAAATTTTGATATTGGTATTTTATTAAAAAATAATTTTATAAAATTAATGGAAAAATGTCATAATGTGGAATCAACAAATTTAACATACATGAGAAATAATTTATATACAAAAATGGGTAAATTTTCAAGAAAAATATTAGATAGTAATGAGATATGCCGACAAAAATGTATGCCAATTTGTATTCAACCATTAAATAATAGTATGAATAATGAAACTGCTGAGATAACACCAGCTTTAACTAATATGGAATTTGAAAATCATTTAATCGAAAATTTATGTATGATACAAAATAATAACAACAATGGTAAAATGATGAGTTTATTAAATTTGAAGCAGGATGTTTGTAATGCTGGTGGTACTTCAAATAATTTGATTGAATTCTTTGTAATGACATCATTATTAGTATTTTTGGTAAATATTATTATTATTTAAGAATAATTTTTAAGTGTTTAAGTGTTTAAAATTTAAATAATGTTCAATGTATAAAAACCAAAGAAGAAAATGTTAAAGAATTTATGAATTTGGTTGTTTAATTTTAATATAAAATGAATAAAAAAAATGTTTATCGGAAATTTTGAGTATCATTTTAATAATGTAATGAATAATTTTAAAATTATAAAGAATTTTATAGCATATTTCACTCTAGAACAATTGCAACACTGGGACATTTCCATTCAAAATAATTCCACTGGGTTGAAATTCAAATGTTTATCTTGTTGGAATTGTTGTTACGGAACAAATTTTAAAACCTAATCGTCGTTAAATTGTATAAGTTGAATAGTTACCAAGTGGAATTGGTCAATTAAACAGAATGAGGTGAAACAATGGTCGCAGAATGATCAAGAATAGTTGATTCAATATTATCAGGCCAACAATTAATTATAACCGTCGTAAGCCACAACTTAAATAATGTAATAAGCACAAATTTTTGCAGATAAATGATAAACTAAATTATCAAATTAAAATTTATGAAAGTATCCTTTTTTCTTGGAAGTAAAACGATATAAATCGAACATCTTCATTACTGGAAAGAATTATTTCACGATTTAATTGTACTTATAACAAAAAATTATAAAATTATCAATTTCGTAACAAGATTTGTTAGCGAATACAAACGAATTTTTATCAGCAGTACGAAGTTAGTCAATGACGTATAATAATTATAGAAGAATTGTAACAATAAGCTATACTATATGGTTGCATTGATCAGAGCTGTCTGAACTCCTCTTTTACTCTAAAGCTAATCTAACCTATGCTAACTACCCAGATATTCACCCAGATAATTATAATTTGATGTTGTATTAAAATTAAATAATACGATATTTTATTAAGGTTAAATTTTGTCGTAAGAAATATTTGGGACAAATAACCATTCGTCGTTAGCCGTTACACCTAAAATTATGCAATTATATTAAACCAACAATTTCAATGATATATTATTAGATTTATCAATGTAAAAAGATTAGATTTATCAATGTTTATCATTACATAATACAAAAATAAGAAATTCATTTCCTCTTATCAGATTATGTTATCAATATTGTATTTCCCGTAAAGATTATAAAACATAATTTTTATCTTATTTATTTATTTAAGAATTTTCAAAAATTATACATTTAAAAATTCTTAAGTGAACCTTGAAAAAAAGATTTTTATCAAAATTACATTGAATATATCTTAGATTAGGCTATGGAGAGCGTCCATAGATCATCCATAAATTACATAAAATCAAAGGCGAATCACAGATTTTGACGGGATATTAAATGCTGGAGGAAATGGAGGTTTAATCAAATATTACGACATTTTAAATCCAGCATAATTCAATAAACAAAATTAAATTTATTTTATTGAATACCAGTTGTAATACCCGACCATTATATGATGTTTCTGATGACCTAACACCCAACTTTCTAACTTGTTTGAATGTAGATTATCTAATCAAATTAGTTCGTTTATACTTGGAAGAATAAAATTTACATCAAATAAATATATATATGAAAAATCGAATATGGGGAGAATCGATAATTTTATCATAAAAAATACAAGAAGCTATTTCAATAACATTCAAAATGTTACTGATAACAGTGATATTTGTCATATTTACTATCCAAATATCAATTATTTCGAAAATTGTATGGAAAACGGATACATTCCTCCAGAAGCGTTTATCTATTTGGATGAAAATAAATACATTCAAAATTCAGACGGTCTTCCAATAATTTACCACAAATTTAGAAGAGCAACAAATCTAAAGATACAGTACAATGCTCTAACAGATGATAATATAAGATACAACACTAATGTTCCGCAATATGATATCAAAAAAATTAAAAAATATGAAAAGAAAATATGGTGGCTTACTGAATAAATACTACATCTAAAAAATATGTAGTATTAATTTTAGTTATTAAGTATTAGGTTAATTTATTTAGGGTTAGTTAGATGTAAGTTTTTAATAAAAAACAAATATAAATTTAAAATTGGTTTTTAGTGGCATTTTTTACCAATTAATCAAAATAAAAAAAAATATGTAAAACAAAATAAAATGTAAATAAAAACAAGATAAATAAAAAGAGGAGAAAAAATAGAAAAATATAAAAAAAATTATCGAGCCTAAAATTGCGGGCCATATAAATTATGAAAATTAAAAAAAAAATACTGTACTAAATCTAGCTTTAAGATTTTGTAGAAAATAAGATGTACATATAAAGCCATAAATAAAGCTATTGGAAAAAAAAAATACTTGGAAGAATATAACCTCAATGATACTTTCATAACATTCAATACTTTCAATTTGAACCTACTAAATTGAGATTTCTTTATAGCGAAGAAACTTTAAAATAGCAACGATCTAATGGCTTTTAATAGTAAGACATTTGTTGTCAGTAAATAATTTCAACCGTTAGCATTTTTCAGACCCAAATACAACTCTTTCGACGGGTCTTATATCTTAGCGAACTCAACGATCTAGCCACGAAGCAACCCAGAGACACGGTACGCTTCTTGAATAGTACGAGAAGTATCTGAAAGTGCCTCTTACCACCGCGTACCCTGCCCTGGTTTCGTGAGTATGAGTGGTAGCAAAACGGTGCATATGAACTAATTGGAGAAGCCGGGCAAGTTGCTGAGGACTCGTCACTTAAACCTACCAACCAACCAACTCATTTAAAAGCGATATTGATGTTTCGGTGGAATTTAACCCAAGACCGAATGCATTACAACAATGAACACTATTAAAATAATACAGCAACTCTAATCAAACTATACTTACATTATTTAAAATTCTAGCGACCCGTTTGAGGATTATCTCGTTTACTTAACAACCGATTAAAACTTAATAACCGATTTAATTATAAACCAACGATTAAACTTGAGCTCCTACTTTATTCTGTTGACTATCAAGGTCATTTATACATTTTATTTTTGACAATCTATTGTCATTTTTTTTAAATCAGTAATTAAATATTGAAATATAATCAAATTATCTGTATAACTTAATCACGAATTTGTGCAACGAAATTTGTGCAAACGCTGATTAAAAATTATTATACAGAATTTGAAGTACCACTTAAATAGATAATTAATAAATTGTCAATTAATACAAAATATAATTCTTATTTTAAAATTAATAATTAATAATAAATAATTAATTTCCATTTATTATTTCAGTGGTATTCAACCTTTCACAGCCTTTTGAACATTGGAACCCTTCCATCTGATATTATTCAAACCACCACATTTTTAGACAACTTTCCAGGAAGTAATTAAACCAATTTTATCTAACAAAATTTTTATTTTAAGTTTAATAATGAGCCAATTTTTTATTACAAATCATATTAAAAATAGTTGAAGTTTTTGTAATTAGCAACAGCGTGTCATTTTCTGCATCTAATCGCTATATTTTGGAAATATAACGATAAAGAACTCTAACACATTTAAGTCGCAACAAATGGCATCACATCTTCGGAGTATTTGGGTCATATTTAAAGCAAATAATTACAGAATCTTGCTTACAATTGTTTTCAATGTAGGAGCATACAAAATTCAATAGATTTTCAAGGAATTTTATATTTTCTACATTTAGAAAATTCTGACTGAATATTTTAAATATTTGGTTTCAATAAAATATTGTCATGGAACTTTTGAAACTTTTCATGGAAACCAATGGTTCCGCGGAATAAAGGTTCAAGAACACTGGAGTAACTGATAAAAAATTGTGAAAAACGTCAATTTAAATATAAATATACTTAAAATTAATATGAAAAATTATGAATTTCATATTTTCTTTGTAAATTAAATTATAAAAATTAATGTTAATCATCATGATGATGATACTACCGAATATTCTGATAGCCAACAAAATGAATAAATATCACACATTTTATTGTTTGATAGTTTCATTAGTTGGTATAATTTAATATAGTTTCATTACTTGGTAGACAGTTCAACTGATCTTTTGAAAGTTTTATAAAGATAGGATTAAGTTATGGTCCACACGGGTACAGGGCAATAGCCTACACTAACGAATTTAAGAATTTTATTGATACTTTATTGATGAATTGCATATTTTGGTATATGACAAAAGTCATAAAAAATTGGTGACAATCAAAACTACAATAAATTCAAATTAAATTAATCTAATCATAATTGTAATTTTAATTACCGACAGAAAAAATATAATTATAAATATTAATTATTAAAATAAATCAAATTATTATAAAAATGTCAAATTTCCCGGTAAATATTTAATTAACATTATAAATTTTAAATAAAAAATATTTATCAACGCTAATCACAATTTGACGAGCTCTCTTTTATTAACATTTTATTAAAAGCGTGTTAAATTTCACTAAAAAATACAAAATAGAGTGAAACAAAATTTCCGATATCAAATAAAACAGAATTTTATTTTTATTTATTTTTTTTAACACTAAATAATATTTTTTATATTTTATTAAAATAAAGAGAATGTTTCTTATAATTCTCAGAAATTTCTATAGCTTTTATAAGCTATAGCTTTCCACAAATTTTTGTTGGAACAAAATATTATTTAAAAGTCAACTGCATAACTGAAAGCGTTTTAAGTCGTAAACGATATTTGAAAACGTTAACAATGTTGAATATTAATAGTAGTTGGAATATTAGAAATATTAAAATTATACAGTTCGTTGTACTATTAATAATAAATTTGGTTCAAAGTTATGAAGCACCGTCATCAACAACATCATCACCGTCATTATCATTATCACCGTCATTAACAAACCTGGATAATTTACTTGAAGATGTAGTTAAGGAATTTGATAAAATATTTATACATTCAAAACGAGGTACAATAAAATGTTTGAGAATTTTTTTTTTTGGATTTGTGGCTAATTAATCGAAAAACAATTGACCGAATGCAGAATTGATAGAATAAAAAAAGTGATCGTATTTAAATTTACCGAATACAAAATTTTTGACCGTATTTAAATAAATATAAACGGAATTGATTGAAGACAATTTATCGGAAAATGGTCCACTTCTCAATATTTTTACAATTTCCTTAGAGCCTCTTCACACTAAAAGATTTTTCACTTACTAAATCGACTCTTAAGCTTAATTTACACATCCGCTGAAAACCCATGAGGGTAGCTTCAAACCAATTAGAAATTTCCGGTGCGACGAAATTCCGGCACGTCGTAAAATTCATTTCAATTTTATCTTTTCCGTCGCAGATGCCACGACCACACTATGAAAACGTCGTGTAAATTAAAATTAAAGTGAATTGTATTCCTGGTCACTTTACTTTTCTTCAATTGTGAATTCAATTAATTACACATTTCGCAAATTAAATTTCGGTTATGTTTTATGGTTAATTATGAATTAGGTCAATTATTTTCGGTCAATTATTTTTGAATTTAATAAATAATTATAATAATTATTAATTTTATTTATAGCTTGTAAATTACATATCCAAAATGACACCATAAATCCACAACCACTTTTAATACAACCCGGCACTACAAATTTCTATAATCCAAATCCAAATGGTTTTATTGAAATACAATTTGGCCGATCAATTGAATTATCATGTAATAATGAATTTGGTGGTAAATTTTCTGATGATGGTCGTACAAAAATTTTAGCAACTTGTATTGGTGATAAAACATTTATAACAAATGGTAAAAAATTTCAATTTTCTGATTTTATTTGTGATAAATGGTCTACAGCAAAAGCACGTCGTACAAATTTCAAATGTCATAATGGTTTAGCTAAATTAATTGAAATTGGTTTTGAATTAAATGATGAAAATTCAAGATTACGAAAAAAACGTTTTCTAAAAATCGCTGAAGTTTGTCATAATGAATATTTAGAATCAACATTATATGTTTATCATAAATTAAATCCAGCTAGTTCTAATCAACAGCATAGTATTCCGCGTATTAGTTTTCGGAAAGGTGATTTTTATAATTATACAAATGTTGATAAAATGTATAAACAGAAAACTCAGATTGAAACAATTGGTAATATCATAAATGATGGTAAACATCATGAGAAATATTTTAATGAAAAGAAATCATTATTTTTGGCACGAGGTCATTTATCAGCTAAATCAGATCATATTTATGGTAGCCAGCAAAGAGCAACATTTTATTATATAAATGCGGCACCACAATGGCAAATATTTAATGCTGGCAATTGGCAGACAATTGAAGATAGTGTTAAAAATTTTGTTGGTAAACAAAAAATTAATGTTGATTGTTATACGGGCACATGGGGTGTTAGTACTTTGCCAGATAGTTATGGTCAACATCATAAATTATATTTACATATTGATGAAAATGGTATTGGTCGTATACCAGTACCAAAATTATATTATCGAGTTATTGTTGAACCAAAAACAAAACGTGGAATTGTTTTAATTGGTGTCAATAATCCGCATTTAACAATTGATGAAATTGAAAATGATTATTTAATATGTGATGATATATCAGATTTGATAACATGGATTAATTGGGATAAAAAGAATATACAATTAGGTTATTCGTATGCATGTGAAGTTAGTGAATTTGTTAGAGTTGTAGATCATTTACCATATTTAGATGTTATTGATATTCTGTATTAAATATAAGATTAATTTTATTTTGTTATTAATTTATTTATATTAAATAAATTTTAGTTAAATTTAATAAATAAAAATATTTAGAAAAAAATAATTTGTGTTTTTTTTTTCTATCTACAACACTGGCCTAGTCCTGGCCTTGTCAACTGTATTCCTCCAATTACTGCGATCTTCAGCTGCTGTTAACCAGTTTGGGACTTCAATGTCTCCTTATTAATTTCGTCTCTCCAACGTAATTTTGTTCTACTTGGTCCTCTCGTGCAGTTCGGGATAGCTATAAATATTTTTTTAATGTTCGGTCTTGTGACACCCTACTAATATGTCCAGCGTACTGCTTTGAGTTGGATCTTAGTAACAATATCTGTTTCATTGTAAATATTATACAATATGCGACCCAATGGAATCATATCTAAAATTGCTTTATCAGGCATACTTTTAAAAAGATCCAATTTTGCTACCAGCTACGCAAATATTTAATTAAAGCACATAATAATTATGTGAGAAAGCTCTCATTTAAATATTTTAAATTTAAATTTTGTAGCAGGAAATTTTCTACAAAATAATAAAGTCCGCACTTCAGGTATAAAATTCTTATATATATTTTGTTAACACTGAATTACTCAGATTGACCCAATTCAAGGACATTGCCAGCTGTGCATTTTGACTATATCTTTCAAATAATTATAATTGTGGTTCTTTGAACAGTTTACTTTGAACAGTATTCTATTAGAAAAAGGTCAAATGATTTCATTTCGATATTTCGTAGAAAGATATAGAAGACAAGCTGAACAATACTACTAAAGAGTCAATACTAAAGAGTTTTTTATAAAAGAAGTGTCATAAAATGTATCGCATAGATAAGTAGCTGATGACTAGGTAACAGACTTAGATTGGATTAGATTGGAGAGGAAAACATAACATACTGATCCAACAACTCTTTCGACCGAATTTCAAAATTGGTTTCCAGCCCGAACTACTGCTTCATTACATTTGTCCATATTAAGAAACCAATGCATGAGATAGATACAGTGACACAAACGCGTTCAGTTGTCTCGGGTTCGTCTTCCACATGTTTGACTCGATTGCCATATATCAAAGGTACGATTCCTCAGCATTAATTATCGTGCTAAGAGCACAGTCGTCAGATATATTTTATTTCTTGCTGACTACATTTCGCTCCGAATTACCTTCGTGAAAAGTAACTAAAATTAGATGAGAAACCTTCAACGAAGCTTGTGCCTTTGTCCGGATATCGGTAGTCGAAATTTAAACTACTGATACTGTAGAATTCTTCTGGCAATGCAGTATGAACATTTTTTGCAAATGTGCCTTCGGATTGATACCTTCAATACGAAGTCTATGTTAAACTTTGTGGATAACCTAGCATAGGTTCGTCTTCAAAACAAAATTGAATCTAAACAAAAATTTTAAAAATACTGAAAATTCTGAACTAATCAATTGGTAACTAAAATTCTCATACAATTTTCTCTATTATAGTTTTTTTTATATTTTTATCTAATGCATTTTCCCCACCACCCAAACTAACCCCAATTTACAATAATTTTCTCTGGCAAAACTACTGTCAACTTACACACAAGTTTTCAGTGAAATTCATTAATTGAACAAAATAGTAAATAAAATTCTTCTCATTTGCAAAAAAACAACTTTACAATTACAGAATTTTCTGTTGTTTATCAAAATCTTTACAGAATTTATAGGCTCAATTTTTATACCTCAATTTTGTCGGCGCGGGTAAAATGTATTTTTAATATAAAAATTTTTTAAAAAAAAAACCGTGCGTAGTGTAATAATTAAATTAAATAAAGTGTAATAATTCTAATTCAAAATTATATCACCTTGCGCAATTCATTAATTTTTAATCTTTTAAGTGGTTTTTTAACAAAAAAAAAAATAGATTCAGTAATTATCATTAATTCCAATTTCAATAATTATTACATAAATATAATTAAATTATTAGAAATTGATTAGAAATTGTGTATAAAAATGTCAATTTAAATATATAATTTGAAAACTTACAAGTACTTCAAAATTTAAAAATGGATTTGACATTTGATAATAATCATAATAATGATAATCATCATGATGACGATACTACAGATGATGATAGTGGTATTGCTGAGGAAATTGATTGTATTAATAATATAAGTAATCGTAATTCAATGAAAAATATACCAGAATTTAAATTTGATGAGGTATCAACAAATGACATCCAAGGAAATGGATTAAATAATTTTTTTACATATTGGTAAGTTGTAATAAATTTATTAATTCCATCATTATCGAAATTTAATTAGGATGGATTTACTAATTACGCTTTCTATTTTTATATCGTACAGAATTTTCTTATCTTTCTTTTGATTTACAACAAATCGTTTTTTTATAATTTATATTTTTAGTTGGTATATAAATTTTGTTGGCATTAATTCAGTTTTTTATTGTATTTTTGGGATTTGATATTTTATTTGTTTGATCATTTTCAAATATTTTAATCAACAATATATAAAAAAAAAAAAAACAGTGGCGTAGTTAGACCCTCGTAAAAAATTTATGATATTTCTCAATGACGTCATTTATATACAACAATAGTTTTGTTGACCTTGTCGTCTGTCTTCATTAGTTTTCTCATATTTAAAATAAAATTTTACTATAGCTAATATTGTTTGTCGATTTCCTTAATTATCTTTCGTTTTTCCGCAATGAAAAATATGGGAAATTAAACATTTTATAACAAATTTGACACAAAATGTCAGAAATTTACTAAATTTCTTATAAATTGACATATGAAATGTCAAAATATGGGATTTAGATAATTTAATGTGACAACAGTTTAATTTGATGACAATTTAACGTGAATTTATTAAAAAAATTGTATTTTTTCCGCAATACAAAATGGGAAATAGTCAAACTGTCAAGATATTTTATAAAAAATTTGACACAAACTGTCAAAAAATTACAAAATTTCTTATAAATTGTGACATGAAATATGGAAATTATACAATTTAACGTGAATGTAGATAGTACCAGACAAATGTAATTATTAAATACAGGGTTCGTAGATACAGTCATACAGTCCTAAAATTAATATGATGTCTATAGTCTATAAGGAAATTATGACTCATCCACTCATCTGAGTTTTTAATTGATAAATGGGAATCGTTGCTATATAATAAGTTTAACAATATTTTTGCAGCATTAAGTAAATATCACAAAAAATTTGTTGCGGCACCTATTGCTCACTAATTTGTCATTTAAATTCCAGTTAGTTAATCAAGGATATTACAGAATTATTTCATACTTAACAACCAAATCAGGTCATCGAATATTCTTCTTCAATGTAATTTGTAATATTATATTACACTTACTAACTCACATGCAGTGTTAAATGGTTTATTCTCTGTAGTTCAAGTTGCGAGCTCCAGACAACCTGTCTAGAACTCCAAGTAACCCTTTAAAACCACATATACTCTTTAACTCCAGTATGGATGAGATTATATTTAATTCATCTCGTGATGTTCAGGAAATGTATGGTTATCATTTACTAGCTAAATCGTTTTAGTTTAAATGTTTTCTCTGTAGATGCTAGATTGAATTTTGGATCAATTACCAAATAAATTACGACTAAATTTATTATAAAACATAAAATTAACTATAAATAGACCGATGCGACCTTCCAATTTTCTAAACAAAAAAGAAAATTTACAAATTTCTATAGTGTCATTTTTATGTTCCAAATAAAGATTTCTATTTAGACAGATGCCATCGATGTAGTACTTAAATTTCACTTCCGAAAATCAATATTTCTTTGAATTTTAGATTTATTTTAATTATTTGCCTCATAAAACATTTTGAAATTAAATATTTATTTCGATGTTGTATATAAAAATTTTGTTTTACGATCAATTTTATGATGATGTTGATGATGATGACTAATTCAAAAGAAAATCCATTTTGTAATTATAATTTCAAAAGTAACTATAAATATTCTTTAATTACAAATGGCATAAGCTCTTTTTATATGTTCGTCTTAAGAACAGTGCTGAACAACTTTTAACTACGGGCCGAAGGATAATCTTAATCGGTATATGCAACGATTTAAATAAACTAATAAAGATTTTGGTGTTGGTAATTTTTAAAGCAATTTTGTTAAGAAATTTTTATTCCCCGATTACAGCTAGGAATTCCATACAAATTGTGACAAATTTTATAAACAGTGACATTCGTATTAATGTTACTGAGAGGTAATTGAATTATTAATTCAAGTTTGCAGCGATTTTATTTCAATTTAATTATAACTGACAAATTCTTCTTTTAATCAGTAACAGTCAATTGATGTATCAATTCAAACGTATTCAATTTGCACGGTAGTCTAATATCTTTAAACTATATTAGATTTCTTTATGTGGAATTTGAAATCAATCTATTCAATTAAACCATTTTAATTTGTACAGCGATTCTTAAGTTATAGGTCACTGAATGAACCATTTCAGGTTTCTTGGATTTCAGGAAATCTAAAATTAATTCGTAACTCGTAACACTCCAGATAGGAAGATTACTTTAACAAATTCCCTCTGTATCATCGTATATCACCAATTAACTAATTTGTATCCGATCGTTGGTTAATTTTTATCCAATCGTTGGCACAATCTTAATTTTCCGGCCCGCTATATTCACAGATTTTTGTATGTTAAATTTTCTTTCTTACACACCACCACGACTAATACATTAACCATAAAATCAAACACAAATTATGAATATATGCGATTATGTTTTCTTTTTTTTAATATACTAACATAAATAAATAAAAACTTTTCACAAAAACACAAGGGAAAATTCGGATATTATTATTCGTATAATGTATGAAAATTTGAAAAAGAAAAACTAATTTTTTTTTCTTTCTGCAAAAATCATTTTTTTCAAAGTTTGTTAACGCAGTTTTTAAATTGATGTCGTTTTGGCTAGACCAATAACAAAAAATTCGCCGCTGCTTTTATATTCCGATAGAAAAGAATCGCGAATATAAAATTTTTTCATTTTTTTTAATAATATTTCAGATAATTGTCAAAATAATTATTAAAATTTCATAATTATGATTTTTTTCATATATTTCAAAAAGAAATATTGCAAAGAATTAAATATTTTTTTTGATTTTTGTTTTTAAGTGACATTTTTAATAACGAAACGCAGAAATAAAATAAGGAAAAAAAAATTAGTAAATTAGGCCATCGTACCGGAAAATTGTTTCATTTTTGAGAGATGGTGGTGACAAAATGATGATTGATGAAAGATAATATAAAAAAATAAAAGATTTATTGCTTCACAATTTAAACAATTACACAATACCAAAAAAAAAGAAGAAAAATCTGTGATAAATTATAAAATTATTATTTAAAAAATAATAAAAAACAAAATATTCCATTAAAAAAAACTAAATTAATTAATGTAATTAGTAAAATTAATAAGTGCATTTAAGTTAAAACTATAAAATTAAAATAAATATTAAAACTAAAATAATTCCAAAAAAAAAAAAAATATTTGTGAAATAATTTCAAAAGGGAAAATTCAAAATAAGGTAAAAAAAAAGAGTTTATAATTTATTGGTAATAAAATATGGTTTTTAAATGGAATGCTGCTCACCCTTCTGATATAAAGGTCACTATGGGCAATGGGCACCCAAACCCAATGATTAATAATCATTACAGCCACACTGACCACTTATTTTGAAATAGTGCACTATAATATAAAATCGTTCATCTAAACCGCAATGAGTTTGAAGAAAAACAATATATTGGTCACTTCTTCTGAGTCCTGTCTGAGGTAGTAAAGTCTACATCCAGAACGATCCATATTTGCATAGAAAGTGAGTCCATTAATCTGTATCCTCCTTGTCTTCACAAGTTTTGAAAAAATTGTTCCTAACTATTAAATCAAGTATTTTCTTAGTTTACAAAGATGACCTTAAATGTAATTAATTCTGTTAATGTTCGTATATTATTCCTTAGGCTTCTACTGCTGCATTGAATATTAGTATTTCTGTTTCCCAAAATTCAGAGTATTAGTATTATTTAAATTTATGAATTCATTCATTTCTCTATCGTCATTTTCGTATTGATTGTATGAAAATGGTAAGGTTATTGAATTTTTCATCCGATCTTTTTCCATCTAGTATGTCAGCTGAGAATGAGTTTGAAACTCTGTTCGAATGCGCCAAAATATAAAAAGATTTTGAAGATAATCCTTAATTAATTGGATCAGATCAGTAACTAACAAGATCTTTATCTTCTATCGTATCTTACTAAGCAAATAGAATTATTTCAGAAAACAGAGAAATATGGTAAGGTGCGGGGAGATTATTACTTGATCCCTAGCCACATTCAAATTCTACATATTATTAATGTAACGTAGCAAATATTGTCCGATTGATAGGCAGGGATGTAGTAGGGTTTAGAGATTAATAGCAGCTATAGGATGTCTTTCTTCTGTAATAAATAAAACCTTGTAAATAGGATAATTACTCAAGAAAAGGATCTAATAGAGGTCAAAAGAACTCAAAAAGATAACTAGAAATATTTAAATTATCTATCTCTTTCTTCCGTCATTAATCTAAAATCAACAGAGATAAAGTTAAGAGATAATTGTCGACATTCTAACTTAGAACGAAGGATAATTATGAAAGATAGGGATGTAGTAGCGTTCGGTGATCTCTAGTTAATATATGGTTATAGTAGCGTTCGGCGATCTCTAACTAATATATGATTGTAGTAGCGTTCGGTTATCTCTAGCTAATATATGGTTATAGTAGCGTTCAGAGATCACTAACAGTATCAGATAACTTAAGATATTAATTACCTATAAGTCCTTTATACGTAATTATGATTGGATGAATGCTCGATAGTTCATTTCATTTCTCAATACCAGATCATCAGTAGATGATTTTTAGTTACTTCTCTACAAAATGAATGCTCCGCAAAATTAAATAAAAGTATGACATTCTATGAATTAATCATTGATAATAAAAAAAAACTTAAAAAAATAAACCACAAAAAATATTAAAATATAAAAATATATTTTGTCTAGAAAGTTTATCGATCTCTAAGTTCTCCAAGACCGAAAAAATTATAAATTACGTTCGTATATAAAATCACTTGACTCGTTGATCCCAAAAATAATATAAATTAGTAAAACTTTTATAAAACAAATTCAAAAAAAAAAATCTTTTTTATAGTTTTTCATAAAATTACAATTTTCTTATACATTTAATTTATTTATTTATATTTAAATTTCTCAGTCGTCATAGAATTTCACGCGTTTTAAAGCCAATAACAAAACAAAATAAATTATAATTAATAAAAATATAAAAATAAATTTACTTCCCCGATTTTAATAAACACAATAATAAAAAAATTATAATAAAAAAAAAGATTTTCACAATTTTCACCAAAAATAAAATAAATTTAAATTATAAATGATACGGAAAATTATAATTTTACAGAAAAAAAGAAAAAAAATATATGAAATTATGGTACGATTTTCAAAGAATGAAAATTATACAGTATTGGTCAAATAAATAGAACCATAATTTATATCGTATCATTTTCGACTGTTCAATCGGGGCAAGGAATACAAGTCAAAAACATTTCAGTCAAAAACATTACAGTCAAAAAATAATAAGGAATCCTAGTAAAAATAATAAGGAATCCTAGTCAAAATAATTTTTGACTGAATTGCCTTTTCAGAATGATATTCAATCAAAAAACTGAAAAGGTATTTCAGTCAAAACTTTTTTGACTGGGATTCCTTTTGGAAGTTTGACTAGTTTGACTGTACGAATAGTATATATCTATCAGTAAAATGTATTCCCTTTGTTTTGACTGAAGTTCCTTCTTAAAAAGGTATTTCAGTCAAAAAATCTGTATGAACTTTTTTTTGACTGAATTGCCTTTTTTTTTTTGACTGGAATTCCCGGAGTCGTTCAATCGTACCCAATTTTAGTAAATAGTACATTCGCAACCGAAATCTTGTAAAATTGATTAATTTTTAGAATAAAAATCGGAAAATAACGAAATATTTAGAACCGAAACCAGACGTAAACCGTAATCTATGCCCGATGAGCGTTTCTAAATATTTAGAAATAATTTATAATATCAAACATATTTTAAATGACCAAAAATTTGGATATCCTGATGTATTCATTATATCTATATTCAGTCTGAATTAGGACGGTGACGTGAAGAACTGTGTCATTTTGATCTTTAAAATCTGACTAAATTCCATGTCATCGACAGCGCTTAAAGATAGTGGGAATGGGAAACATACTAATAACTTTGTTCGATTGGTTCACCTTTTAGAATTTTGGTTCTGAACGTAATGACACTAGAAATTTTTTTCGTTAGATATCAGAAGCATGCACAATTTATGACTTATTTTATCAAATTAAATTGTATCACAGAATTAAATATTGTCTCCGAACCGAACAGTTCCGAACTTTTCGAGTCGTTATTGTAAATATTCCAACAATTTATTTATTTCTAAAACCTTCAGTTTCTAAACCATATTGTTAGCAATTACCGAAATATTTCAGTAAAAATAATAAAAACTGAAATTGACTGCTACATTTTGAAGCATGGTGGAAAATAATAAAACTATTTCATAAATTTACCTTAAATATGGCAATCACTAAATTTTTGATATAAATTAATAAGTTTTCGATTTGGTGGCATTGGATTAAAAAAAATACTTTTAATATCACTAACCTGGAAAGAAACAAAAATAAAAATATTTTTAATAAAATTGAATTTACTATAAAAATTTAAAATTTGTATTAATTATTACCTTAATTCTACTGTCATTTATCTTAATACCAGCGGTAACTCTTGATAGTTCAATTTTCTGGAATTCCAATTGGAATTGAAAACTTTTGGTATCATTAATTTTAAAAGATTCACGGTCCTGGTTTCCTCCAAGAACATAAATCCTGAAAACTGAAATTTTAATAATAAAAATATTAAAAATGACTTGTTTCGAGAATATAAAAATTAAAATTTAGTTCAGGGGTAAACAAAAATGAATCTTAATATTATAAAAGTACAGCCAAAAACATTAAATCTTTTAAATCTATTTTAATGTTGAAATTATGATAAATTTACTTAACATTTAATTGTAAAGTTTTGCCTCTTGAGAAACTTTATGAATAAATAAATCAAAAAAATTCAAAATTTATTTTATAAAAATTCGTAAATTGAAATTTCAAGTATTGCCATATTTTATAGAAAATTTTATTATGTTTTATATTTTCAAATTCTATTTATAAAAATTAATTTTCTTTCGTCAGATTTATTGCGAGGAAAAATATAAATTTCCACACAAAAATTTTTATGAAAAATATATTTTCAAAAAACTATAAAAAAAACTAATCTATGACGAAATAAATTTAATTACGACCTCCGATTAACAAATTGAAATTAATATAATAATAAATTAAATTAAATTTTTAAAAAAAAGATTAAGGAAATTCTCATAAAATTAATATTTTAATTAATTTTTTATTATTTTATATTAAATTTGATTCAAACGTAACAAGAAACAGAGAAAATTTATTTACATTTAATTTTCTTTAAAGTTTTTCTTTGATTGGTTTGACGTATATCCGGTTTTCCGGTTTTTAAATGATACCAAGAAATTTTCCAATTATATAAATTGAATATTTTAATACTTTTTAAATTTCTTATGATGCAAATTTTTGTATGATGCAAAACATTTCAATTTTGACTGATGAATTTACAATTGAGGGATTGATTAATGAAAAGTTGATTGACCGTGAAAATGTTTAAATTTAAATAAAGAATTTCTATTCGGGAACAGCAAAAGTAATAAGAAAGGAAAAATTTCTTAATTTTCTTTAAAAGAAAAATATTTCAATTATTTCTATTTTTACACATTTTTTTTATGCAAATGGAAAAGGTCGACTTTTGGAGCTACAGTAAAAAAAGTGCAAGGGCAAATTATGTATCGGCAAGAAGATTCTTCAGAAATAGTTTTTACGAATGTAATGCCTAAAATTAATACCAGTTCCTTAATGAATTTTAGCTTTTTAGCAAACAGCATAGCTTCAATTGGACTGGATGCAATATCATCTGGTGCGATGCTAAGAATCATAAATTTTACTTTCAAATAAGAATCAATGAGAATATTTTTCATCAGGAACTATGAGAACAGTCAAATTTATTAAGGTGGGTAATAATAAATTACAGCGATCAATAATGGGAGCTCACAGTCGGCAAAGAGAGAAAAGCGATTATAGTTCTCAGCACTGGTGCAGATTTCCCCAAAAATTCCTCAAACCTTGAGCAAATTTACAAAAATATTTATTAAATAAACAATATTGCAACAAATTTGACACATTAAGAATATTTTCTATGCTTCCCTTCATTGTAAAATGATAATTACAATATTGTGTCCTTAACATAATTTATTCTTTGATCCAACAGTGGCTCTCAGGGCAATTTAGTTAACCAAGCTGTACAATATTTTATTCCGGTGTGTTTATAGACACAAAATTCTTCAATATTATCATAAAATATGAATTAATATTTTCGTTGGCGAATGAAATATTTTCATTTTATCATTTAATTATTAATTATTTTTTAAATTTATATTTTTCAAAATATATAAAAAACAAACTTAAAAATTCAGTGAACCTTGAACTAAATTATTTTGAAAATGTCTGTGACACTTTTTTGAATAAAATTTTTGTTTTTTAGTAAAATATTTATTATTGCTAAAGAAATTCTGGTGAAAATAGAAAATAATTTAATAAAATTTTATTGACAATTTTAAATATTGGCTATTATACTGAATTTCATTCATTTTGAATTTACAATTATTAATAAAATTGCGGTGGACTCGGTTTTAGAAATATAATGAATAATACGACTAAAGTACGAAATAGTGGAATAATACGCAATTGATAATGAAATTGTTTACACATTAAATAAAATGTTTCGATTTGGAAGTTCAATTATATTTAATTTTTCCAAAAAAAATTGGGATTTTATGTATCAGCTAATCAGTAGTTAAATAAATTCCCATCAAAAATTTGATACGAAAGACCGTATTCATATTTATCAGAAAATCTATAACGAGAAATCGCGAAATCATTATGTCATAACAAATAATTTAACATTTTGACTGTCTCAATTACCCCGCCATTTTCTTTTCTTTAGAAATCAAGTGATAAATAAAACTGCTATTTGTCAGTTGGAAATCTGTGTGGTCGTACACATTGGTTTCACTAAAATTAGTGTAAATATACCCAAAAGATGGACGAGAACAAATATCAAGGAAAAGTGGCGATACAAAATCTTATAGCTAATGACTTTACAAATTGGGTTCCTTTGAAGGGAGTGAGAGTTAACAAAACCTTTCACGCACCTATAAAACTCCGTTGTCTCTCCGCATGAAGGCTAAACTGTCTCAACCTCCCCGATTCATTCATCAGTAACATAGAAGAAATTATAGTGCTTCCTCCTCTTCCGCATATCCTCTAATTTACTGCATTAAACCTAATCTCCTTGAAAGCTTTCTGAGTAGAATATGAGTAGTGGCTCAGGCCCCACCCGTTGCGTACAACCCGCTTTAACAAGAATTTCTTTTCATTTGCTACTGGGAGTCCCATCTCTCGCTAATTCGCATTCCTTTCATTTCTTTCAATACCAAAACGTATTTAGGTTAAATTATATTGATTTATTCAATTTATTGCTTGGATCCTCTTTGCACTCAAGCAAAGACGCTCTAATATTAAGATGGACAGTAATATATTTTTACATTATTTTTCATTAAAAACTGGGGAGGTGCTTTACACAAAAAGCACCTCCCTTATGTATCAGCTAATCAGTAGTTAAATAAATTCCCATCAAAAATTTGATACGAAAGACCGTATTCATATTTATCAGAAAATCTATAACGAGAAATCGCGAAATCATTATGTCATAACAAATAATTTAACATTTTGACTGTCTCAATTACCCCGCCATTTTCTTTTCTTTAGAAATCAAGTGATAAATAAAACTGCTATTTGTCAGTTGGAAATCTGTGTGGTCGTACACATTGGTTTCACTAAAATTAGTGTAAATATACCCAAAAGATGGACGAGAACAAATATCAAGGAAAAGTGGCGATACAAAATCTTATAGCTAATGACTTTACAAATTGGGTTCCTTTGAAGGGAGTGAGAGTTAACAAAACCTTTCACGCACCTATAAAACTCCGTTGTCTCTCCGCATGAAGGCTAAACTGTCTCAACCTCCCCGATTCATTCATCAGTAACATAGAAGAAATTATAGTGCTTCCTCCTCTTCCGCATATCCTCTAATTTACTGCATTAAACCTAATCTCCTTGAAAGCTTTCTGAGTAGAATATGAGTAGTGGCTCAGGCCCCACCCGTTGCGTACAACCCGCTTTAACAAGAATTTCTTTTCATTTGCTACTGGGAGTCCCATCTCTCGCTAATTCGCATTCCTTTCATTTCTTTCAATACCAAAACGTATTTAGGTTAAATTATATTGATTTATTCAATTTATTGCTTGGATCCTCTTTGCACTCAAGCAAAGACGCTCTAATATTAAGATGGACAGTAATATATTTTTACATTATTTTTCATTAAAAACTGGGGAGGTGCTTTACACAAAAAACAGCTTTGCAATAAATATGGTTTGAGAAGAATAATTATTATATATATGGTTTTGATATTAGATATTTCAATGTGCTTTTTAACACAAAATATTTTTTATTTTCGGTAAATTTTTTTCGTTATATATTTTTAGAAAGGGATAAAAAACATGTTAAGAAAGAGGAAAGAAATATAAAATATATTTTATAATATTGAACCATATATGCGTCTTTAACCTATATTGTTTCTTCTTGCATTTTTTGTTTTGTTTTTTTTTTTTTTTTTTCACAAGAAATTTTCAAGGCCAACTTTTTCAATTTATTTTTGAAAAATTTAATTTTCATATTTTAGAATTTTAAGTTATTATGGAATCAATTAAGAGTGTTTTGTGACGGACTTTGAAGTAAAAAAAATTGACTTCAATTTGATTTGTTGAGGTCGGCACTCTATATGACTACATAGGACCCTGAAATTGTATGGGATTACTTAGGTGAAGAGGGTAAGGTGGAAGCTGTAAGGTCTCGTTTGTAGTATCAAATTAAAACCCTTATTGGGCAGAGTATGAAATGAATCTGCAAAAATCATTAATTTTGGTAATATAAAACAAATATTTCTGATATTTAATATGAAAAACTGAAAATGCCATCACTATTTATGTATGTAAATATTTAATATTATGTAAAATATTACTAACTAACTACGAGTTATCTGGTACCCCTAATTAGCAGCTTGAATGAAATATGAAATAAATATAGAAAACTATTTCGCGCTATACACAAATAAATTTTTGCAATACATACATTCAAATTCTATAACTTTATACAAATTTATATAAATTAGGGGTACCAGATAACTCGTAGTTAGTTAGTAATATTTTACATAATATTAAATAT